>CM057055.1:53922500-54522500 GCA_029948455.1 Solanum rostratum
ATTATTATATTTGATTTCTTAATTGCAATAAGAGTTTAATCATAGGATGAGCCTACTACTTTGCTAACTTTATTTAAAGCTCTATAATTAATTTAATTTAATAAACAGATTTTCTTTCCATAGTTTTAAGTTTTAACCTTGCTAGTTGCATGTCTTTTAATTTTTTTTTTTTACAAAAATCTATAAATAAAAATATAAGATATAATTGTAAAATCATTTTCTTATATTTAACTTGTTCAAAATTAACTATAAGAGATTATTTTATTTTTTCATGATTAAGTATTAACCAATATAGTTTCTTAAATGAGATTTAGAAATGATGAAGTATACATAAATCTTATCTCTATTTTAGAAAGACAAAAAATTAATTTCGAAAGATTCTCAGAAAAAAATAAACACCGACTAAAATATGAATAAATATTTATTAAATGCAGAGTAGCAAGAAAATGAATGGAAATGGGAAGGATAATATAAATGGAAAAGTGGGGGTTGCATCATAATGGCAATCAATTTTTTTATTTTTTGATTAATTAAGGTAGTAAGGGTAGACTTCCTAGTCAAATTTTTCCAGTAAAACAGGGTGAAAATTTTTCTATATCAATATTCCTCTGCCATCTTCAAACCCTTAGTAATTTAACGCGCATTTGTACTTTGAATTTACCAACACCGGAATGAGAAAACATTTATATTGGTTATTCCAATTTCCTTTTATAGCTTATACTTCCTTAGTTTAAAAATTGTCTGTTTGAAAAAGAATGACTCTTTTTTTTATAAAATTTTGATTTTAACTTTTTACGTGACATGTTTAAAATCACAAAATTAAAGAATATTTTGGTACATTTAACATAACTTTAATTTAGAACCACAAGATTGAAAAATTTTCTTTCTTTTATTAAACGATATGCTAAATCAAATTAGGTCATTCTTTTTTAAACAGAGGGGAGTATTGAATATCATTTACCTCATTTTTTTTATGGATTTCAGGGAAACTTCTATTCCCTCCGTCCATTTTTTACTTATACTCTATGCTATTTTGGAATGTCCAACAATATTTGTTCACTATACTATTTGGGATATCTAACAATACATTTTCACTTTATGATGAAATCAAGAGATAATTTTACATTTAGTTTCTAATTTACCTTTATCATTGATTATAGTCATTTCCCTGTTACATTTTTCAAGGCATTATATTATATTCAAGAGATAATTTGATAAAATTACTCCTATCGGTTACTACTTCTTAATCGTTGCGCCAAGTCAATAAGGAACAAGTAAAGATTGACGGAGGAAGTAATTTATGAACATGACTAATTATACATTACTTATACACTTTGATGGTATATATCATGTATATCTTGTGTATACATATATAGAATTTGTATAATATGTGTATATTTAACATAAATTGTATAACTTATATGCTATGTATATATTTTATTAATTAGATGACCCAAAAATATTGCAGTGACTTTCCCTTCATTTCATTGGTTTGTAGGTGTCTTTAAAGTTCTGTTTGAAAAGCCACTTAATAATTAAAATTGATGTAATTACTAGAGTAGTATTATCAACTTAGCAATTGCACAATCTAATAATTACTTTGACTTGTTTGTTTGCCACAATATAATTATAGTATAATTACATGTGTATTGTTTGGTTTCAATAAGTTAGAGATAACGAACTTGCTTAATTTGATTAAAAAATTACCTTGTAGATATAAATTATATATGTTGTTTAATTGTTCACAAATTATGATAGATAGGCAACAGTTAATATTATTCGTTCTCTTTTAACATATTAAACGTGTCACACATTCTCTTCTCTTGCGTAGGCAAAAACATACTTATATTGTTCAATTATTCACAACTTTTTCAACCACTTTATAAAAAGTCATCTTGTAATCCTTAAAATAGTATTTTAAACCTTTTTAACTAAAAATACTATGTTGCTAAGTAATGAATAAAAAAATACAATTGAATTTTATCATGCTCATAAACAAATTAAATTATGCACACACAACTATAACTAAAACGTACTTTAGCCTAATGCACAACAAAAGTTTTACCTAACAAAATTTTCAAAGTTGAGATCATTATTTTAAAAAAATTATTAACCCCTTCCAAATATTGAGGATCACCCCCCCCCCCCCCCCCTTCCAAAAAAAAAAAAAATCAACATTATAGAATTATAATTTATTCTCACCTTTTATATGAACTAGTTTAGTGTATGAGCCACGTTAATTTTAAAAAAATATATAAGTAGTATTTATTATTAAATAAATATAATATTCATCTAAGCAATTGTTTAGTCTATTGTGATACAATAAAGATGAGAAAATCAATTTAATTGCTTATAATATAGGTATATTAATAATTTTTCAATACATAAAGTAATAACTTAGAGTTAAACAATTTAAATTATTCTGACTGTAATCTTGATCTAGATATCTAATTGAATTAATAACTCTAATCAGTTTAAAGTAAAATATTGCGCCCAACAACTTCTAATAATATTCTATTCCTAAAATTTTACCCAAAAAGAAGATTCATATAACTTATGTTATTGGAGATACAAAATAAAAAAGAATGTACGAAAATAGACACAGCGACACGTTTGTAATAAGGGGCGTAAACGAGCGATTTGGTTCGATTTTATCAAAATCAAACAACTAACCAATTATATCAGCTTGGTTTGGTTTGGTTTGATATTTTATCGATTTCTCCGGTTTAGTATTATTTGCTTGGAGTTAGAGAACGTTTTAATAAGTCAATATGTTTACGAAATTGACAAACATATGTACTATTAACCACACAATAGTTATTCTGCTAGTCTAATAATAATTTTCGAATGATGTACTCATTCAAATTAACCACAAAAATCAACAAATTTTTAAAACCAAAACTGTGACACCTCATACTATCTTAATGTAATACTCTAAGTTGTCCCAACTAAGATCGAACCTAAAACCAAGAAAAAAAGTAGAAAATTCAAAAAAAAAAAAAAAAAGAGTACTAAGGTAAACATAGAAATTTTGTGTGTGGAATTTTTTAAAAAAGTTTATGAACCAGAAGAGTGCATGCCAAGTCCACATTTATAAATTGAATGTCTTGAGTGTGAGTTATAAGTTGTTAATAGATCATGTGTCTTGAATGTGTTTTATGTGCACGAAAAAAATAGACTGAAATAGAACAAGTTCGCATTGCGAACTTGCTCAAACTCTGTACCATTTTTCAATTTTAAGTGAATGGCATTTTCGTATTTTTTTCATCTCATATAAAATCCATCTCATAGACTTAAAGCGCTTTGTGTACCAAAATAATTAAAAAATTGCGGGCAATACTACAACGCCTCAAATTCAAAATATATATATATATATATATATATATATATATATATATATATATAAGATTTCAATATACCTCGAAATGTGAATATGAAGGAACAAATAAATAAATTAACACATTTCAGTAACACTCAGTAATCAATAAAATATTATTTAAACTATATAAAAATGGATGCAGTATATAGTTCTATTGAACATCCAATAGAAAATCACAAATACTTGTTCGACTTAATATCATTGATGATCACTTAACTATAAATTTTTTTTCTTTGAAAGTCATTTAACTTTGATTTTTAACTCAGAAGTTACTGAACTATGCACTTTTTTCACATAAAGTCACTCAATTATGATTTTTAACTCAAAAGTCACTCAACTATGAAAATTTTACTTACAAAGTCACCCAATCTGTTTAATTGATATTTTCATTAAAATTTGATGATGTAAAATTTTTATTCAAAATCAAAATTTAAGAAATAAAAATATATGTATTTAAACTATTTTAATGATCCAACCCATTAAAAATATATTTTTATAAATGAGAAGGGTACATAAAAATTGCATTAAAAATGAGAACTATATTTATATATAAAAATATATTTTGTGGATAGAACATCTACACGACACAAAATTCCATAAATGAAAATCAATCTAAAATAAAAAATAAATAAAAATAAAAATAAAAATAAAAAAGAGCAGACCAGATTGAAGAACAGCAAACCCAGAAAACAAAGACCCATCTGAAAGCACTTCAAACTAATTTTGTGAGGAAGAACTGATTTTCACTTTGATTTCTCGTGTGTTTAAATTTCATTGCAAAATAAGACTAAATTTATAATGATTCTTCGAAAATTAATACAATTTCTATGTGAAGTTTCATCTATAAAAATATATTTTGACTGAGTTGGGTTATTATAGTGGTTTAAATAGATCTCTTTTACAACAACAACAACAACATACCCAGTGAAATCCCACAAGTGGGGTCTGGGGAGGGTAAGATGTACGCAGACCTTACCACTACCACATAGGTAGAGAGGCTGTTTCCTGGAAACCCTCGTCACAAAAACCCATCAGCAGAACACGCTAGATACGATACACAGGCAAAAAGAGAAGAGCACATAATAATACCTATATACAAGATAGTAAACATATAAAGGCAGATAAATAACATATAAAAGACAGACAATTACCACTCCTTCCTATCCTCCCTATTAGCCTGCTACTCTAATTCTCGACCTCCACTCCTTCCTATCTAAGGTCATGTCCTTGGTGAGATCAAGTTTCACCATATCGTTTCTAATCACCTCCCCCCAATACTTTTTTGGTCTACCTCTACCCCTACGTATAGCTCCCAAATCTAATCTCTCACACCTTCTAACAAGGGCATCAGTACTCCTTCTCTGTACATGTCCAAACCATCGCAGTCTTGCTTCCCTCATCTTGTCAGCTACAGGGGCCACCTCTAGCTTCTCCCTAATGACCTCGTTCCTAATCTTGTCGCTCCTGGTGTGACCACACATCCATCGTAACATCCTCATTTCTGCGACCTGCATTTTCTGAACATGTACATTCTTTATTGGCCAACACTCCACCCCATACAACAAAGCAGGTCTAACCACCATTCTGTAGAACTTACCTTTGAGTTTAGATGGTATCTTCTTATCACACAATACTCCAGAGGCCAACCTCCATTTTGTCCAAGCCGCCCCAATACGATGTGTGACATCATCGTCGATATCCCCACTACTCTGGATGATAGACCCCAGATACTTGAAGCTTTCCTTCTTGGGGATAAGGTGAGCTGCAAGTCTCACATCAATGTCTGCTTCCTCCCTCGCTACACTGAATTTGCACTCCAAGTATTCTGTTTTGGTCCTGCTCAGTTTAAATCCTTTAGTCTCCAAAGCGTGTCTCCAAACCTCCAACCTATCATTAACTTTGGTCCGGGTCTCATCAATCAGTACTATGTCATCTGCAAACAACATACACCATGGGACTCCCTCCTGGATAGATCGCGTCAGCTCATCCAACACCAAGGAAAATAAAAAAGGGCTTAGCACAGATCCTTGGTGAAGTCCCATCTGAACAGGAAAATATTCAGAATCTCCTCCCACCGTTCTTACCCGAGTTATGGCCCCGTCATACATGTCCTTTATCACTCTAATATATGCCATTGGGACGCCTTTCATCTCCAAACACCTCCATAGGACATCCCTCGGGACTTTGTCATAGGCCTTCTCAAGATCAATGAACACCATATGAAGGTCCTTCTTACTTTCCCTGTATTTCTCCACTAATCTCCGAACAAGGTGGATCGCTTCAGTAGTCGACCGTCCTGGCATGAATCCAAACTGGTTTTCTGAGATAGAAACTACTTTTCTCACCCTCATCTCCACCACTCTCTCCCATGCCTTCATAGTATGACTCAACAACTTGATACCCCTGTAATTATTACAACTTTGAATATCACCTTTGTTCTTGTACAGTGGGACCATTGTACTCCTCCTCCATTCCTCTGGCATCTTAGCCGTCTTCATGATAGTATTGAACAGTCTAGTCAGCCACTCTATGCCATCCTTGACCATGCTCTTCCAAAAATCTATCGGAATCTCATCCGGTCCGAGCGCCCTCCCTCTCTTCATCCTACTAATAGCCCTTCTAACCTCCTCAACTCTGAACCGCCTGCAATAACCAAAGTCTCGATGACTTTCGGAATATGCTAACTCGCCCAGCTCAATATCACTATCTCCTTTTTCATTTAAAAGTTTATAGAAGTAAGCTTGCCACCTTTGTTTAATAGAAGTCACATCCACTAACACTTCCCCCTCCTCATCCTTGATGCACTTCACTTGATCCAAGTCGCGAGCTTTCCTTTCTCTCGCTTTAGCAAGCCTATACATTCGCTTGTCCGCGCCTTTATCACTTAACTCCTCATATAGGCGCTCAAACGCTGCTGTCTTAGCACTCGTCACCGCCATCTTTGCTTCTGACTTAGCCGTCTTATAAATCTCCTTAAGCCTTTGTTTTTCATCCTCCTCCCTACACTCCAACCACTTTGTATAGGCCACTTTCTTAGCTTTTACTTTGTCTTGAACTTCTTCATTCCACCACCAATCACCTCGACGTCCCCCAAAGGTTCCTCTCGAAACCCCTAGTACCTCAGAGGCTACCTTTCGAATGTAACCAGCAGTATTGTCCCACATATTATTCACATCTCCACTACTACTCCAGGCCTCTAAATCTCTCAACTTTCCTTCCATCTCAAGCGAGAGGGCAGGAGTTAGACCCCCCCATCTAATCCTCGGTTGGGCATAGACAATCTTCCTCTTCTTTTCTCTCTTAATCTCTATGTCCATCACTAGAAGCCTATGTTGAGTGGAAATACTCTCACTCGGAATAACTTTGCAATTCTTACAAAGGCTTCTATCACCTTTTCGTAGAAGTAGGTAATCAATTTGAGTTTTAGCTACCGCACTCTGAAAGGTTATCAAGTGACTTTCCCTCTTCTGGAAACATGAGTTAGCAATAACTAACTCAAAGGCTTTGCCAAAATCCAAGAGAGACGTCCCCCCTCCATTCCTTTCCCCAAAACCAAAGCCTCCATGGACATCTTCAAACCCACTACTGGTAGCCCCAATATGTCCGTTAAAGTCTCCCCCAATGAAAAGCTTTTCCGTCATTGGTATGCCCCTCACCACCTCATCCAATTCTTCCCAAAAGAGCCTCTTGACTTCCTCCTCTAGACCTGCTTAGGGCGCATAGGCACTAACTACAGTCACTACATGCTTACCCACCACCAGTTTAATAGACATCATCCTATCGTTAAACCTCCTAACCTCCACCACATAATCCCTAAGGTCCTCATCTACTAGTATACCTACACCATTTCTGTCCCTAGAACCCCCCGAGTACCATAACTTAAACCCGTCTACATCCCGAGCTTTGGTCCCTACCCATCTAGTCTCCTGAACACACGCTATATTAATTTGTCTCCTCTTAAGACACTTTACTAGCTCTATGGATTTCCCTGTAAGTGTACCTATATTCCACGATCCTACCCTTAATTTAGAATAGCCCGTGCCCTTCCTACCACCCCCACCTCTTACCCCCGACCCCAACCAACGACATGACCTTACTCTACCATCAGATCCGGACGCCACCAACTACGAACTAATACAACAACAATACAACCCAGCAGTACAATATCACACAATACAATAGCAACAGCAATAATGTAGTCACTAATATAAAGAAGTAAATGTAACAGCAATAGTATAAAGCAAAGAATCAAAGTATCACAGAGTCAAGAGTTTTCAAGCAAAAACAGTAGCCAACACAGAATTCAAGAGCAACAATAGACAGCAAAAAAACGGAAACAAGAGTCTAGAACAGTGAAGAATGAAGCAAGAGTCTAGAATAATAGAACAGAGTCTAGGAAATGTTTATGAAGGAAATTCGCAAATGAATTAGTGTAGTCAAGAAGTAGAAAGATGAGGAACGATAGAACCTGGGTTGTTTTTGAAACAAATGTCGCCGGAAAATAGTTGCCGGATTTTCTGGAAAATAGATCTCTTTTCATTTCTTAAAATTTTAATTTTAAATAAAAATTTCACATTAACAAAATTTAATTAAAAAATAATAATAAAATAGATTGAGCAACTTTGTAAGAAAAACTTTCATAGTTGAGTGACTTTTGAATTAAAAAAGCAAAGTTGAGTGACCTTCTGAGAGAACAACTCATAGTTAAATGATTTTTGAATTAAAAATCAAAGTTAAGTGACTTTTTAAGAGAAAAGTTTATAGTTGAGTGATCATGCGTGATATTAACTCATACTTGTTGACATATATTTTTAAAGAAAATCTTATACAAAATTTTAAGTATATTTACATATAGATTTGATCCTATTTTTTCTTACTCAGTAAGAAATTAAATCAATTTGATTTTTCACTTTGATGCGATTTTTTGATTTGATTTGTACCCCAAATTAGTAGTATGAGACCAATTCAAACTAAAGAATTATAGGGTCACAGTTGATTGAAAATCTTGACTTTGACGGTTGCTACTTGATAATGAAGGATGAAACTGATTCAAAGATTCTTATTTTTAGAAATTAGTGGCAGAGGATCGGAGCAACGATAAAAAATATTTTTATAAATCACAAATTTGAGCTGTGAAAAGAGTCACTAATATAAAGTTTATTTTTATGAAATTTATATATCACAAATAAAAAAGCCACTAATGTTGATCGATATTTAGGTAGAGGCTGTTTCAGATATTGCGCAAATACAACATGATTTTTAGAGCTGAGAAATGGTAGAAACACTTAGCATCCTTGGGATAATTAAACCAAAACTTGACAGAGAAAAATTGATGTGATATGCCCCACAGGCATGACAGCACTGCTCATAAACGCGTCATTCTACGTCTCGAAGGAAGACTCGAAGACTTTTACTCATAAGTCTTTCTTATAACAAACTTCTTAGTACCATTCTTCTTTCTGTTATAAATATATCCCTTCCTGTAATATGTTATTAATATACTTCACTCTACTCATCACAAAAATTAAATAACGAATAATGGAAGATTCAGCGATCGAACTTGATCTGCCAGGCTTCCGCTTTCACCCAACAGAAGAAGAGCTTCTTGAATTTTACCTTAAAAATAAAGTCCTAGGCAAAAAATTGCGCTGTGATGTAATTGGTCTCCTCAACATTTATCGTCATGATCCTTGGGATCTGCCAGGTATATTGAAAATTTCCCAAAATGTAATTTGCGACATTTATATAATATCGTCCTATTTCTAATTTTTTTTCCCTTGTAGTAGATGTAAAATAAGTCTTGGTTAATGAAATTGAACAGGGCTGGCAAATATTGGGGAAAGAGAATGGTATTTTTTTGTGCCAAGGGATAGAAAACATGGCAGTGGAGGGAGGCCTAACAGGACTACAGCAAAGGGATTTTGGAAAGCAACTGGTTCTGATAAAAAGATTTTTGGTTTATCACATCCTAAGAATATGATTGGTCTCAAGAAGACTCTGGTTTTCTATACTGGCAGAGCGCCTCGAGGCTCTAAGACAGATTGGGTCATGAACGAGTTTCGGTTACCTGATACGGCCTCAGCACCTCAGGTATGATTCACCTCAGTATATTCCCTCGATTTCATTTTATGCGATTGTTTGAACTCTGAGGCTTTGACTTAGGTTATACATGTCTTTGAAAAATCACTAATTAAGTATAAATCATAAATTGCAAACCCAACAAATTGGATGGCATATGATAGAATTTCGAGTCTGAACCCAAAAGATTCAAATTCTGAGTGCGACTTGTAATTTTGAACATAACATATTTTATTATCTATAACATAGAACATAGATAACTACTATTTCCATCCATAAATTTTCTAAGTTAACCATATTTAAAATACTAAATTGAAATTTGTAAATGCAGGACATAGTGTTGTGCAAAATATACAGGAAAGCGACGTCTTTGAAGGTGTTGGAGCAGAGGGCAGCAATTGAAGAAGGAATGAACAGTACAAAGCACGCAAACGGCTCTCCTTGTTCAATAACCCAGCCAACGGATGCCATGTCATTTTGTAGCGAACCTCACGAACTTATGGCAGTGTCAATAACTGATCAGAGCCCCGAGTTCTTGATGCCAATCGCTAAGGATGAAGTAGAAGATGATATCTTATCAATTATTGAGAACAACCTGTATGAAGTTGCAGCAGAAATCAAAGGCAAGGGTAATTGCTTTTGGCCAAAATTTCTGAATGGGCAAGATGAACTTGCTGAATTGCAAGTCCCCAAATTCAACATGGACTTTAGTCAAGACCCTATTTGGATGCAATTGCGGAGTCCGTGGCTTGATAATTTTAGTTTGACACCTTCTGCATTTGTGCATAACTTTTAGGCAAATAAATTTGAATGGTAAATTAGTCAGTGTTATTAAACCAACTATCCCACTTCCTTTGGGATTTTTTCTAAGAATAAAATAGTGATGATATGCTCATTGCTACCACCTAACCAGCTGACCACCTAGGGTAGAATCCTTAATGGTCCCAAAAGCAGCATATCAACTGCCTTAATTGTTTTCTTTTAACTTTTTTCCCAAGAAGTGGTTATGTCTTGGCTGATATATTCTGGGTATTCGCTAATGTTGTTTGTGTTGGACACAAGTGTGGATCTGTAACACAAACATGGAGCATTAATGTAAATTTTCAAGTGGATTCTAATTTGGGTAGTACTTTTCAGTTCCCTTAGGGGAACATCGATAAAAACTCTATATTCGTAATTCAGCTAAGCCACTAAACAAGTCGGATTAAAGAATGTTATTCATCTATTCTTGAATTCATAATATCACTTTTTGATCAATGTGTCTCAAATATTTTCAAGGAAAAGTGTTATGTGCTTTTATTTACAAGAAACAAGAACTATACATAGAATAAAAGTTCTTGTAAGATAAATATCTTCACCAAATAATATTTAATAATAGGTTCATAAATTTTGCGAAAGAACCTAAAACTTATAAAATATATGAACTGAAACTTATGAATCTACATTCATTTAAATCTAAAAATCAAAACTCTAATCCAATGTACTCAAATTAATTGAAACATTTGTTCCAACAATTCCCTACTTGTTTAAAAAAAAATTGAAAATATATAAGACATTAATCTAGTAACATGAAGGTGTCTTTATTTTAGACTTAAACCATTAGCCACCAAGACTTTCTGGAATCATTGACCAGCTAGTAAATGAATCCTTAACTAAATACTTTTCCTCTCCATTCTTATTTGTTCAATATATTATTTTGGGATATCCGATAATACTTGTCGAGTTAATGAAATCAAGAGATAATTTTACACTTAGTTCCTAATTTACCCTTATTATTAATTATAGTCATTTTCCTATTATATTTTTCAAGACATTATATTTATTCTATTTAAAGGGTGATTTAGGTAAATTATCCCTATTATTTACTACTTTTTAATCCCTGTATCAATTTAATAAGGAACAAGTAAAAATGGACGTAGGGAGTAATTCATTGAATGAAGTAGAAAATACTTCACACATATTACTATGTTAGGGTGAAAATTAAAATTCTTTGACACCTTAGATCATGTCTCCTGAATTCTTTTACCTAACTGATTTAAGATTTTTCTATTAAAATGAATTCAATTACTTAACGCGATGAGTTTATCAAGAGTAATTTTGCAATACTACAATCATATAATTGATGAATTCATTAAGAGAATTCAATTTTGTGTTTATATATTGTGCTTGCCAACAAATAGTAGTTATTGCGAAAAATATTTTTTCGCTTGCAAAATTAGATACATGTGCTTAAACATAATTGAGTGCGTTTGGAATAAAAGAAAATATTTTTTAATTTTTTTTATATTTGGTTGATTTAAATGTTCTGAAAATATTTTCAAATCAACATATTTTTCTCAAATTTAAGAAAATGACTTACTTCCAAAAAGTAAGAAAAATATTTTTCAAGAAGTCTTATTCAATATCGCACTTCAACTTTTCACATTAACTCAATTCTCCAATGCCAATTTTCGACTAATTCAAACTTTGATGCCTGATTCTCGATTTGACACTCGACTTGTAACGCCCGGTAAATTACCAAAATACCCCTAGGGAAGAGGTGTGCATAAAACGCGTCTTCCGATGCTCGGATTGAAAATTCGAGAGCGGATTCGTTATCAGCACTAAAAATTGAGTGGGAGAAGGGTCTCGATTGATTTTTAGAGCGATCGAGTCAAAAGATAATTTTTCGTTCCAAAACGAAAAACAGTGTGATTTCGCGATGGAACCGCGTCGCAGACATGTCGCGGAGCCACACTTATATTTTTTTGTGATTTTTTGATGGAGTTGAGTTTTCCGAAAATACACTGTCCGCGTCGTAGACTATGTTATTCCAGGTCGGGGAAAAGTTCTTTTAAATTTCGAAGGGCATTTTAGTCCATTCCTATAATTCCTAAACATTCCCCTACGACTAATAAAGGTCGGTTTCTAAGAAAAAGGGTTTCAAAAACACCGTTCAAAAGCATTCTTCCTAGAAGTCACTAAGTCAGGGCTTGAGGGGAGTTGAGATTGAGGAGATCAAGAGAAGTTTGTGCAAGAACTATGTTAGCAAATCATTCCAGGTATGTAAGGCTAACCTAAAACATGGGAATGTTCTCCCATGTGCCCTTCTGAGTAAAGTGAATTATGTCTTGAAACATAATGAGGTTAATTTGAAGAGTTTGAGTATGTATATTTAATTTTACTTTATGCATATATTTTACATGAATTGATGATCATCACAAACTTATCATATGTCATAATTCATTTTCATGAATGTGTTTTTTTTAAAACCCTATCATTATTTTATTAAAAGATATGAGAATAAACTGAGAGATGAGTCTAGAGCCGTAATGAGTTTGATGTTATTATGTTGTGATTGTGTTTCACATTTGATGTGAGTCTTGATGATGATGTTGATGAGAATAATGTTTCATGATGTCTTAAAATGAGAAGTTACATTTCTAAAAGAGTATCTTGAGTCCATGATGTTGATCTTGATGTTTATGAGGTGATGTTGATGTTGAGGTACTATGTCCATACGGGAATGATGTTGATGTTGAGGTATTATATTATGTTCCTACGGGACTGATGTTGAGCTTGAGGTATTATGTTATGTCCCTATGGGATTGATGATGAGGTATTATGTCCCCATGGGACTGATGAGGTTGAGGTTTTATGAGCATGTCGAGTTCTGGGAGGAGTATTGAGCACCGAAATGGGTAAGAGTGAAACCCACTTGAACCCATTAACTACGTGACCCGCGTAGGAAGAGGGAATTGAACCGCAATGCGGATGGATCCTTCTTGTCCCAAATGAGGACTGAGGTTTTCTTATGGATCCACTGAGGTTGATGTCCTTTACCTCCGACAGAGTATTGGATGGATGTGGAAACGACATCGCTTCGTTGTATCATCACTGGCTCATAGGTGATGGTTGTCGGTTAGAGAAACTCCCAATTAGGTTCCATTTTGATAGAACTCCGATGTTGATGTCGATGTGATGTTTTGAGTCAAGTCCTTTGAGTTGAGTCGATGTCTATGTTCCCTGAGTTGAGTTGAGGTTGATGTTCCCTGAGTTGAGTTGAGTTGAGACAAGGTTCCTTGAGGGTGAGTCTGATGTATTGATGAGGTATTGATGGATGTTAATGGGTTATTTGTCTACTCTTTATCTCTTTCTTTAGATAGACATTTGACATTCTGATGGAGTATGATGTTGAGTTGATGTTTTTCTCAATGCTGTTGTACTTATGTTGCTATTCAACTATTTTACATACCAGTACATTCCACGTACTGACGCCATTTGGCGCTGCATCATTTCATGATGCAGATACAGGAGATAGAGGACTTCAGCAAACGCACCGTTGAGGTCAGAGACTACGAGTTCCGACATTGGTGAGCCTCCTTGCTATCCAGAGGAGATCCTTCTATCTGATGCTTTCTTTATTTATTGAGTTAGTACCCATGGCCAGTTATGGTACCATCTTAGACAGTTGAGTCAGGTTAGAGGCTTCATAGACAAGAGTCAAGGTTTGATGTTGATGATGTTGAGACTGATGTTGGCCATTGGTCTTTCGTTGAGGTAGTTCACTACTTTACTTCTGATATGTTGATGTTGAGTGACTGTCCTGAGAACAAGGGGTTCGCTTAGGGACTAGCAATAGCCTCTGGGTGTCGGCCACGCCGAGGGTACCCTCCTGGGGCGTGACACGACTCTAGGCCTTCACTGAGACCCAACTCTTGAATCGCAAACTAGATCAAGATGAATTTCGATTTGGATGTTAGATCTAGTATCAAAATTCAAGATTGGATGTCGAGTTAGGTATCAGAATCGAATTTTGAGTTAGATATTAAGGTAAAATTTTGAGTCATGTGTCGAAGTCAAATTTCAATTTAAAAGTTGGGTCCTACATTGAGTGTTAGGGTCAGGGTCTAAATTGGGAGTTGAAGAAATTGTGATTGG
The DNA here is from genome assembly GCA_029948455.1 of Solanum rostratum. Classification (NCBI taxonomy): domain Eukaryota; kingdom Viridiplantae; phylum Streptophyta; class Magnoliopsida; order Solanales; family Solanaceae; genus Solanum; species Solanum rostratum. The sequence goes on from CM057055.1 coordinate 53,936,878, forward strand.
AAGCTGCTGTTGAGAAGAGATCTCAGAGAGGATTCCAGAGAAGAAGAAGAAAGGAAGTGAGAGGATGATTTGGGGAAAATATCTTGTACATGCAAAATTGTATTTCAGTACAATTGACACATGTATTTATACATGTGGCTAATCACTATTAACTAACTAATATGTAATTAACTAACTTCTAACAGACTAACTAAGTTTGTTTTAACTAACTAACTACATTGCTAATTAGTTACAACAATAACTGCAGAATGTACAACTTTAACTAATCATTTATTTCCAATACTCCCCCTCAAACTGGATGTACTGAAGATGTTCATACTTCAAGTTTGCTTAGTAAGAACTCATGTTGATTTCTGCCTAGAGCTTTGGTGAGGATGTCTGCCTGTTGATCTTTAGTATTGATGTAGTTGGTTTTGATAAGACCCTATTGAATTCTCTCCCTAATGAAATGGCAATCGATCTCAATGTGTTTGGTGCGTTCATGAAACACTAGATTTGCAGCAATTTGTATAGCTGCCTTGTTGTCACAATGAATAAATGCTGGTTCAATTTACTTCACTCCCAATACCTTGAATAAGCTTGTGACCCATACTATTTCAGCTGTTAAGGAAGCTAAGCTTCTGTATTCTGCTTCTGCTGAACTCTTGGACACTGTATTTTGTTTCTTTGATTTCCAAGAGATAAGTGAATCCCCAAATTTTACCGAGAATCCAGTAATAGATCTCCTAGTGTTTGGGCATGCAGCCCAGTCTGCATCACAATAGCCTGTTAGACAAGGCTTATGATTAAATCTCATCAACAATCCTTTTCCTGGTTCCATCTTAATGTATTTGATGACTTTTAGAGCTGCATTCTAGTGAGACATCTCGGGTTGTTGCATGAATTGGCTCAAGGTCTGAACTGCAAAAGCAATATCTGGCCTTGTGATGGTTAGATAAAGCAACTTACCAACCAGTCTCTGATATCTGAAAACATCTTCATACAAAACATCAGTTGTTTCAATGCCTTTATCAAATTCAGTGCTTGTCAGCTTCACATTGCATTCCAATGGTGTCATACTTGGCCTGACATTTCCTAACCCTGCTTCAGCAATCAACTCCAATGCATATTTTCTTTGGTTCATCATGATACCCTTGTTGGACTTTAGGAATTCAATTCCCACAATATTTGAGTTCTCCAAGATCTTTGATTTTGAAATGGCTATGCAAAACTTGTTTAGTGTCTTCTATAAGCTTTGAATTATTTCCTGTAATCAACAGGTCATCAATATATACCAGAATCACTACTATATTTGAAGTTTCTTTCTTTGTGAATAAGGAATAGTCTAAGTGACTTTGTATATACCCAGAATTCAATAATGCCTCAGTCAGCTTTGTATTCCACTGTCTTGAAGCTTGTTTAAGCCCATACAGTGATTCAGTGAGCTTACAAACAAGATTTTTGTCTTTCCCTGGACTGCAGAACCCCTTGGGTGGTTCCATGTAAACTTCTTCAAATAAGTCTCCTTGCAAGAATATATTAAAAACATCCATTTGGTAAATATTCCATCCTTTTGTAGCAGCTAAAGCTATGACAGATCTTACTGTGACCATTTTTACCATAGGTGAAAATGTTTCTTGGTAGTCAATTCCTTTGGTTAGATTATATCCCTTGGCTAACCTGGCCTTGAATCTGTCTACTTGTCCATCAGCTTTGTATTTGATTTTGAATACCCATTTGCATCCTATAGCTTTCTTGCCTTTTGGTAAGTGCACTATCTTCTAAGTGCCATTTTCTTCCAGTGCTTGGATCTCTTCTTGCATTGCTTGAACCCATCTTTTGTCTTATACTGCCTCCTCATAGTTTCTAGGCTCAACATCTGCAGAAAATTTTGTCAAATATGCCTTGTATTTGTGAGTCACATTGTCATAAGAAATATAGTTACTGTGTGAATGAGGATAAGTCTTGGTAGTGGTATAATCTTTCATCCAAATGGGAGGATGAGATGTCCTGTTAGATCTCCTTGACTCTGTTGCTTGATTATTATTATCAGCAAATGTGTCACCTTCATATCTATCCCTTGTCTGTTCTGTGTTGTGTGTGTTGTCTTCTTCTGAACTAGTAGGTGCAGGGAGGCTGATTTCCTCTTCATGTACATCATCATAACCATCTTGATACCTATTACTTTCATCTTGAAATAAATGCTTGTGCATTCCAGTTGAATGTTGGAATGGAAATACATCCTCTTGGAATACAACATCTCTGTTGACCAAAAATTTCCTTCTGGATAGGCTAGATAGTAAATACCCTTTTTGAGTCATTGAGTATCCCATCAGCACACATGCTTCAGCTCTTGGTGAAAACTTGTCAGGTTTCATAACATTGGTTGCATAACACAAACATCCTATGGTTCTTTGGTGATCAATGCTTGGCTTTTGTCCATGGAACTTTTCATAAGGAGTTTGTCCCTTTAATGCAATAGTTGGATTTGCTCCCCCGCCGTCGTTCAATGAGAATGGATAAGAGGCTCGTGGGATTGACGTGAGGGGGCAGGGATGGCTATATTTCTGGGAGCGAACTCCGGGCGAATATGAAGCGCATGGATACAAGTTATGCCTTGGAATGAAAGATAATTCTGAATCTGCTTTGTCTACGAACAAGGAAGCTATAAGTAATGCAACTATGAATCTCATGGAGAGTTCGATAAACAGCAACTAATACGCATTCACCCCAAAATCTGATTGTAATGCTCCCTTGAAATCTAAGTGCTCTAGCTACTTCAAGTATATGACTGTGTTTTCTTTCTACCACTCCATTTTGTTGTGGAGTGTATGGACAACTACTCTCATGAATGATACCAAGAGACCTAAACAGATTTCCACATTCAGTATTAAAAAATTCAGTGCCATTGTCAGATGTCACCCTTTTGATCTGCATGTTGAATTGATTTTTGACTAAAGCCATAATCAGTTTTAACACTAAAAGCACATCAGTCTTCATTTTAAGCATATACAACCAAGTCATTCTAGAGTTGTCATCAACAATTGTTAGGACAAATCTGCATCCATTATGAGTAGCAATCTTATATGGTCCCCATACATCTATATGAATCAGATCAAAGATAACATCTGTCCTAGATATGCTGGATTTAAAAGGTAACCTGGTCTGCTTTGCAAGTGGACATATTGGACACTTATTACACTCATTTACATCAATGTGTTCTTTGCTTGACAGTAGTTGTTGCAACACCTTTGAGGATAGATGTCCCAATCTATTATGCCATAGTAGTTTGTGTGTGTCTGAATGTTTTGTCATGCATGTTGTTTCATTCTTCTGTTCATATGTACTTGTATTATGAGCTGGAAAGTAGTAGAGTCCATCAATCTCCTTACCAATCCTCTTCACCTTCTCATTGAAGAGGTCCTGGAGTACAAAGAACTCAAGGAAGAAGTTAACTGAACATTGTAGTTGTCTGGTTAGCTTAGACACTGAAAGCAGATCATATTTGAATGCTGGAACAACTAATACATTGTCTAACACACCATTAAAACCTGTATTATACTGGCCAACATGTGTAACAGATGCAGCATCACCATTAGGTAAGTGTACCTTTCTTCCAATGCAATTAGATACTCTTCTTAGCCTATCTAATTTAGATGTCATATGACAAGTAGCTCCAGAATCTACAATCCATCTCTCATTCTTGGTTGTTATCCTATCTGCTACAGATAAGGTGGTAGGATTAGTGAATGTACCTGCCATGTTAGCAACTTCATTCAGTCCACTCTCTGAGTTTGAACTAGCTTCTGCTTTGTTTAACATCTGGATGATCTTGCTGTATTGTCTTGGTGTGAATGTAGGTTGTGTAACCAGTGATGCATCAGATTCTACATTCTTTCCCTTAGTTATCTGAGGTGCAAATTCATCAATGTATTTTGTCTCATCTTTGCCAGTGTTGACATGATTAACCATCCTGCTTATTGTGTTTCACATGATTGGCTTGATAGGATGTTGGGCCAGACTTTTTCTTGAATTTCCAGTCCGGAGGGTACCCATTCAGTTTGTAGCAATCTTCCTTAACATGGCCTTGTATCTTACAAAAATCACAAATCAGATCCCAATTTTTCTTCCTAAAATGGGGCTTTCTTTGCTGAACATTGCCTCTTCCTACATATAATGCAGTTGGTTCAGTACATTTACTCCTGCATGTACATTAGCAGTCATCCTTTGTCCTTCATCAGCCATTATCATTGCATATGCCTTTCCAACACTAGGTAGTGGACTCATCATTAGGATTTGACTACGCGCATGGCTGTAAATCTCATTCAATCCCATCAGAAATGCAAACAACTTTAGACATGCTAAGTGGTCTACATACGTCTTGGACTTGTCACAATTACATGAAGGGGGGGGCACAAGAGCATCAAACTCATCCCACAATAATCTCAACTTTGAGAAATAGGCAGAGACACTCAAATTACCTTGACTAATTGTGGAAATCTCCCTATGCAATTGATATCCTCTTGATCGATCGACCTTGTCAAATCTCTCCTTTAAATCTAACCAAACCATGGTTGCATCTGTAGCATAAACAATTCTACTAAGTAACTCCTTTGACACAGTGTTCATGATCCAAGCCAACACAAACGCATTGCACTTCTCCCGTTGTTCCTCCATTTCTCCTTCGTAATCACCTCTCTTACATGTTCCGAGCACAAAATCAAGTTTTCCTTTTGCTCGAAGATTAATTAACATAGATCTACTCCAGAGAGAGTAGTTCTCAGTTCCAGTAAGCTGCACAATAGTGAGAACACTTCCAGGAGTGTCTGAATTGTGAAGATATGGAGGATGATTTCTCTTCTTCTCTATCTGATCAATAGTCTCCATCGCAGGATCAATTCCAACAACAGTATTTTCCATAATTGGTCTGCTTCCACGGTTTACCATGGCCGAGAAATCTACTTTGATTTTCTCGTTATAGGATCGACTTTAGTCACAAGGTCAACTCCTCAGCTCCTTGACCTTACTGCTCTGATACCATGAAAAAATGGTGATCGGAAGCTGCTGTTGAGAAGAGATCTCAGAGAGGATTCCAGAGAAGAAGAAGAAAGAAAGTGAGAGGATGACTTGAGAAAAATATCTTGTACATGCAAAATTGTATTTCAGTACAATTGACACATGTATTTATACATGTGGCCAATCACTATTAACTAACTAATATGTAATTAACTAAATTCTAATAGACTAACTAATTCTGTTTTAACTAACTAACTACATTGCTAATTAGTTACAACAATAACTGCAGAATGTACAACTTTAACTAATCATTTATTTCCAATAGGAGTCAACATTAGGTTTCAATTTTAAAATTAAGTCTTTGGTCAAAAGTCAGGATTGAATCTCAAATCAAGTATGGAGATAGAGTTTCGATCGAATGTTAGAATCAAATCCCAATTCAAGAATAAAATCCCAATTCAAATGTTGAATTTCAATTCGAAAGTCAAATCTTGAATATGGTGTTAGAATTGGATCCAAATTTATATCAAAATTAATCATTTTTTTCACGTCATATTCGTGGAAGTGTCTTTCTCCCTTGGAACTTTGAAGAGGAACTCTAAGAATTATTTCATCTAAACATATTGATCAAAAATCCATCAAAGAAAATAATTATTCTTTTTTTATTTGCTCTATTCCGGTAGGATTACCATCGACGATCATCACAATATCATTTCAATCTCAAGCCATCAATTGCATATTTGTTTATTATCACAATTAAAGAATACAATGAAATATTTAATTTTTATTCATAATTATCAAGTTCTTTTATTTTTTTTAATAATATTATAGATCTTAGTATTCATTTACTACGCCGACAATAATGGTGTAATTGTCATCTATTGTTCACATTCAATTTTGGCCTAATATTTTTTAAAAATTCATACTTTTAAGTTTTATTTTTTAAATAGTTCAAAATACATTTCCTATAATTTTACAATAATTTATTGATAATTATCTTTGTTTTAAAAATATTAAAATTTTAATTATTAATATTTTTATCATAGTTTGTTGAGTATAAAATATTATTTTAAATTTATTAAATCATTATTTTGTATCAAATTATATTTTTAATGCCATTGGTTATATTTCTTTATATTCATTTTTAATATTTCCAGCAGTCTAATACTTCTTTTTACACAAATAAAAAATTTTTGCATGCATAAATATTTAATTAGCCCACGATTATGAGCCCATAATTTGTAGAAAAAGTGATTTTAAGTATTCTATATAACTCCTTATTGGTCTCAATAATAAGATAGTGGTGAATAAAATTTAAAATGTGTGGTGGAAAATTTTTAAATGAGCAAAATCATAACGAATCATTTGGTGTGAGATATAAGGTATAATAATTTCAAAATAAAATGTAGCATTATTTTATCCTTCACTTGGTTGGAAGTAAGGCTGGCATCGGAACTGAATCCGGCACCACCGACCTAGTAATTACCAGTACAGGGCCAGAATTGGTACTGGATCGGAACTGGTACCGGCGGTTCCGGAAAAATTCCCCTTTACCTTACTGGTCCGGTACCAACCAGTGTAGAATTGGACCGGTAATCCGCAAATTAAAAAAAATGATTAAATTATTAAAATTTGAAGTTTAATTTTTATATTTTAAATTAAGATTAATTTTAAAATTAAATTGAAGTTTAAAATGTTAAAGGTTAAATTAAGATTTAAAAATAATATTAATATTCATTATATAAATTTTTAAAAATTTAAAATGAAGTTTAACTAAAGTAGTCATAAATATAAGTATAAAAGTTTTAAATCTACAAGTATACAACTAGATTTATAAGTAATCATACTTATATAAAAATTTTAAAATGTAAAATCAAAATTTTTTAACTTTCTACTTTTAAAATTTATAATTTTTTTAATATAAAGTTTAAATTTTAAGGTTTAAATATTGAATGTTATATATATATATATATATATATGTATGTATATATTTTAAACTTTAAAGTTAATAAAGATTTGAGAAATAAGAGGGAAAATATATTTAAAAAAAGTCAAAACTTAAATTAAAATTTAAATCAAAATAATAACATTAAAAAAGAAATAAGGCGAATAGCCTATAATTTTATTATGTTATTTTAAAATTTGAATTGTACAATGTAGTGATGTACATATATTAGAAATCAACCTAATTTATGGAGCCACCTTCTAGGAAGGATTTTGTTTCAACTAGGTCTTATTTATTATAAATTTGTAATATAATAAAATTTAATCACTAATATCTTAAACCACTTTTAAATTCTTGCCTAAGTGTTTCTAACATTTTTAGTGTTATATTTCTGGAATCGGCTCTTGAGCTTGTTCCTCCAGAAAATTCATGCCGTCTTCACTTAATTACGATAAAATATTATCTATATCGGCTTCAAACTGAGAAGGCAAAGTTGGACGCTCTAAATTCCTGCACTCTGCATTTATCCAATCTCGAAATAAGACTGAAACTTCCAAGCTATCAGCTGGTAGTGAATGCCTATGGTCTCCAAATTGGAATCTAGCAGCATTAAAAGCGCCTTCCGAAGCCAACGATGATGCTTGAATTGCGAGGACATCACGTGTAATGACCCGTTAGGTCATTTTAAAAATAAACACTCTCTCTTTTATAAAAGATTTTTTCGTAAATTTAAATTGAAAATTCTGATGATTCCGTTGGATCCGAAATATCGATTTTGGTCTAGAAGGACCCTTCATTCAATTTTCAAAGCTTCCAGGTGTGTTTTGGCCCTTTTGATTATTTTTGATACTGGGAATTGGGACCTACATTGGAATAAAATAACATCCGATGGGAATTTCGACTACACCGTTGAGTTCGAAACATTGTTTCCGATCAAATTTCATATATGGAATGTATTTTTCCGACTCCGGATGAGGCCGGAGCATTGAATTTAAGTTTGAGAGTTTGCTGAAGATGCTGAAGCGGGGATGACGTGGCCCAATTAGGCGCTGCCACGTGGCAGACGTAATATATAAAAAAAAAAAATGCAGATTTCTTCTCAAAATTTTCTGGGTTTCTCCCAAACTTTAATCCACGATTTCTCCCTCGATTTTGGTCCGATTTGGGCGATTCAAAAGGCTAAATCGCGTATTTTTCCGAGAGGAACACCATGGGAGTTTCAGAAATTAATTTTGGTGCGCCGTTCGAGGTAAAATTTGCTGTTTTTCGCTGGTTCGGATGTCTTTTTTTGGAAACTTTAAATATGAGATTTCTACCTCGTTTTAGCTCCGTTTTTGAAACGGTTTTCTCCATTGAATTCCTTATTACTGGGAGAACATTTTTATGTATAAATTTCCAGATTTCTGATGACTTTTTTTTGGTGACGAAATTTTTGGACCATTTTGCCCTTTTCACCGAATTAATTGATTTTAGTGTCCTTAGATTCGTTATGTGATTGTGATGTTATACTTGAATAGATTTTGGTGATTTGGAGTATTGTAAAGAGGGAAAAGCTTCGGAATTGACATGATTGGAGACTTTATATAAGGCAAGTGAATTTCTTAACCTTTGTTAAGCATATAGAATCTTGTGCTTCCTATGTGAGATGTTGATAGTGATTTTGAAATATGAATTTGGTGTTGATGTTATTTTAAAGCTATGTTGTTGTGAAAGGTGCATTGTATTAAAAATTCGGTCATCTCCTCATCATAGTGTAAACCTGTCTATTACATTGATTTTGTGGCAAATGTTATGTGAACTGAGAAAGAATAAGACCAAAAAAAAAAATGTACCATTCGAGGGACGGGTCGCACGCCGCGACAGATATTATAAATCGAGGGACGGGTCGCACGCCGCGACAGATATTATAAATCGAGGGACGGGTCGCACGCCGCGACAGATATATATATGATTCGAGGGTCGGGTCGCACGCCGCGACGGATGCACGGACTAAGAGTCCCCCATGGGTCCCAGACTGAGAGACAGCGGGTGTGTATCACTAGGTCAGACATGCATCATTCTACTTAACATTGCATTGCATTACACATTCTTATCATTTATGAGCTTGTCGGTGCCTATTTGTGAAACTGGTGATAGGTGAACCGATTCCTGTGTTGTTGATCTATGAATATTGGTGTGGTTACTGAGTTACATGTTATATACATTATGAACTAATTTGTTGGACCGATGTTATGTGTGTTGCAGTTGTAGAGGTTCTGGCGTGGAGTTAGGAGTACTTGTATTCTGTATCGCTTAATTTTGCGTTTAGTAGTTCACTTGTTGGGTACCGTGTGTTTGGTACTCACCCCTTGCTACCACAATTTTATTTTTGTAGGTTTTGAGCCCGGACTGTGAGTAGTATTTTCCTTGATCATCCGAGGCTTCTCAGGAGATTTAGAGAGGTAGCTGCTGTCATCTAGCTGACTCTCTTATCCTGTTTCCTTTCTGCTTTGTTCTATTTGAGAAGAAAGACAGTTTCAGACTTTGTAATTCTTTGGATTTCTGTATGACTAGTGGCTTGTACACGTGACAACCAATCCTTGGGTGGTATTTAAGTTTTGTGAAGATTTCTCTATTTAAGTTATCTATTTTATTTAGTACTTCCGCACGTTATTTCGATATTCTTGTTGGATTTAGGCTGACTTGTCTTGATGGGTTAAGACGAGTGCCATCACGCCCATTTTCGGGTCGTGACAGATGGTATCAGAGCTCTAGGTTCATAGGTCTCACGTGTGTACAAGCTCAGTCTAGTAGAGTCTCGAGGATCGGTATGGAGACGTCTATACTTATCTTCGAGAGGCTATGAAGACTGTTAGGAAACTTCCTTTTGTTTATTCCTACTCTATCGTGCGTCCGTGGTTCGGTATGATTCTTATCGCTTTATTCTATTTCCTCTCACTTGTAGAGATGATTCGTGGTTAATTCTTTAAATGAGTAGTTTGTGGGTTGTATATGACTTGAAGTTTAGATCTGGTACTAAAGGGTAAGTGGTATACTTATAAGAATTAAAATTGCGTTACTTAAGATAGAGTCATGATGGATGGGATAATATTTTGCAGCTACTTAATGGGTAGAAGTATGCGGGTGAGTTTGGTACTACTTTCTTCATAGGTATGATGTGTTCTAGTGGTGGATCTAATGGATTTTCACAATATAGTATTAGTGGTATATGGAAATTGATATGTCAATTGTCAAGCGTGAATACAAACTATTTTAGAAATTATTAGTGTATCATGAACTCATTTAATAAGGTTTAATGTCGTATTCATATTCAAAAAATCAACTAGTTTGCTACTCTGGATGCTTGCGTTAAGTATTAATTATAAAAAAAAAATTTAGTGGTGAATCTTTGGTATAATTAATGTATTTAAGTTGTGAGGAGTATTCGGGGGATTCCAAATGAGGACTATTACTCCATAATAAGATCCAAGGGAGTTAGTTCTTTATATTTGACCGATATAGTTTTGGTGTCATATCAATGATGAGGATAACCTTGAGGAGATGGCAATGGCTATAGAGCATAATGGTAATAAAAGTTAGTGATGGATTATGATCAAAATGCAATCATATGATGAGAATTTTTGATTGAGTGAATTCAGTATGGCACACACAATCCGCAGGTATCAAAAGTTACGTTTGCTACTATTTGATGAGTAACGTAATCATAAGAAAGATGTAAAATGTGTGGAGATACTGCTTTGATAGAATTGAAATGAGCTAGAGTCATAAATGAATAAATTAGTGAGATGTAGGGATATTCACTTTGATGGTAAAGGCAAAAAAAAAAAAAAACTTTCGAGAGAGTAGAGAGTTGAATTTAAAACCACCCAGTTTTATTTATTTTGCTTTAGTTATGGTGATGGTATTAAGTATCATTGGTCTTGGCTAGGAAACTATTGTTTGAGGAAAAAAAATCTACAATGTTGGGCTTGAATATGGTGATAATCTCTTTTGTAATTTTGAGTATGGTAATTAGTATATTGAATTTTTTTTTTATAAAGGATATGGTAGGTTAGATAAAGAGGGGATCAATCATAAGTTAAGATATATGAATTCATAAAGATCTCAAGCTATGAGCTAATACCGACAGATAAAGAAATTGGAGTACAAGTTAGAATAAAGATTCAAGTTTTTAATTGTTAGTATATTTTTGGTAGTATATATATTCTGCCAAGATATTTATTGATAAGATAAGAACTAATGGATAGCAATGAGTGATCAACATTTGGAAGAACCTGCATGTGATTTGGGTCATAAATTTAGTTATTTTTTTTAATTGTTGAAGGACCTAAAGAAGTGCTCCACTTAAAATTTTAGCTTAGGACATGAGGGAAAATGTCATGTGTTGTTGGTCAGAGAGTAAAGTTGATAAGTGAGTTAGTGAAGGAATGAGAATTTAATATATTGAAGAGTTCAAGATATCTGGAATTTATGTCATAAGAAGAATTTAAGGAAGTGAAGGAATAAGATCTCATGTATGGACCCTTGGTTCGAAATTAAAGGTTTTACTTATTTTGCCTTTGAGCTCAAACGTGATAACGCAATGCGTACTTGTTCACCACAGATTTTTCAGGATATACTCGTGACTTTTATGAAGACTAAGTTTCGAATTCGAGTGACAAATAATGTTGTTTGAAGTATGCTACATTTTTATATTGGTCTAGATTGTCCAACTATGATAAATGACTTATGAGGGCGTTGCGATATAACCCTATAGCTCTACACGCTTATTGAAGATATTGAGGGGGTTGAAATTACGTTAATAATGGGACTACATAGATTATTGTGAGGCGTTACATAGACATTTGATGTTGACTAGAGGTTATGTACTTATGGTATGCAGAATGATCAAGGTGATTGAATTTCTCTAAGTTTTGGAATGAGGTATATGATGATTTGAATGGTAGTTGAAATTCGGGATGTGAAAAATTGCATGAAATTGACTTTAGAATTAAGTAACCTTACCTCGATGAGAAAAGTATTATCAAATTTAAAATTTACGTTATCAGCTTTGTGTGTGGTTTGTGTAAAAAAAAAATACTTAAATAAAAAGAGAGAAAATCATAATATGAAATATTTGAAGGCGATAATGTGTAGCTAAGAAGACTTTAATACTAGTAACAATTTGAGAGAATGGTAAATGACAATGATGGCTATGATATTATGTTAGTATTGAGAGCATTGCTTTTGATGCAGTGTTGTGAGGAATATGTAGAGTCTGATAATTAAGTATGTGTACGATTGTATGGGACCAGACAAGTTGATTATGTGCAGCTAAAGATGGAATTAAAAAAAAAAAAAGATAGGGTCAGATGAATGAAAAAGTTTGATAAGGGCACTATGAAAGGAGTATCTTGTGTTATTCGACCTTCATTCCGTGCATTTTGGTGTGGCTACCTACTTTATCATGGGAATACCTGCCTATTTCCACCGTGTCTTCACTTTGGTAGATGGATCCTTAGTGGTGGATCGGGTGAACCGATCCTGCAATTTTTTCTTAGTAAGATAGGATGCTTGTGCGGACTCGATTATTTCAATTTCGACATATTTAGTATTATTTGGGACAGTTGAAGTATACAAGTGATTCTACACACAAAACTTTGGTTAGGTGAATTATAAAAGAGCTACCATAAATATTTATAGTTGTCCAGTAGTTTTAAGGCTCATCTTATCGTTGAGGTTATGTTCTGGCTATGCATGATTGGATATGAGGCCTGTTGGGTCTAGCTCTATCACTCTTAAGGGTTATTTATAGTCACGACTATTGATCTAGTATTTTCGATAGTGTTGTTAGAGAATCTGTTTATTTTGGTGTATTGTTCGCTAAGTGGTTACTTAAACCATTTTCTCCATTGAGTCAGAAAAATCCGATTCTCTATGGTGAGTGTTCAATGTCTAAAGGTCGAATTTTATAACTTAAGATCGTGGAAAGATTTAACTGTGGGAATGAAATCTTAACAAATCTATGAGGGTGGTGCATTAGAAGTGTGAGATGGTTGATTTTGGTTTGCTTTTGATTATGGCTGGTATTTATTTAGAATTTTATCATGATTATGTGAGAAAAGATTTATTGAGTTATGGACTAGTGGGTGGTTATTCATATCGAATTCATGAGTTAGCCTATGGCTTGAAAATCACCACCTAATTGTAAATCTATCAAGGTTAGATTCAAAAAAAAAAAAAAACCAGTTCTTAATAGTGAATTTTGGTGGCATGGTCTTAAGGAGGAGCTTACTTGGAGAGATAAATACTGACTTTGGAAGATCATAACTTAGAATTTTAGTAATATCAATTATTCTTCCTTCTCCTTCTTATGTTCGAGGACGAACATGATTTTTAGTGGTGGATAATGTAATGACCCGTTAGGTCATTTTAAAAATAAACACTCTCTCTTTTATAAAAGATTTTTTCGTAAATTTAAATTGAAAATTCTGATGATTCCGTTGGATCCGAAATATCGATTTTGGTCTAGAAGGACCCTTCATTCAATTTTCAAAGCTTCCAGGTGTGTTTTGGCCCTTTTGATTATTTTTGATACTGGGAATTGGGACCTACATTGGAATAAAATAACATCCGATGGGAATTTCGACTACACCGTTGAGTTCGAAACATTGTTTCCGATCAAATTTCATATATGGAATGTATTTTTCCGACTCCGGATGAGGCCGGAGCATTGAATTTAAGTTTGAGAGTTTGCTGAAGATGCTGAAGCGGGGATGACGTGGCCCAATTAGGCGCTGCCACGTGGCAGACGTAATATATAAAAAAAAAAATGCAGATTTCTTCTCAAAATTTTCTGGGTTTCTCCCAAACTTTAATCCACGATTTCTCCCTCGATTTTGGTCCGATTTGGGCGATTCAAAAGGCTAAATCGCGTATTTTTCCGAGAGGAACACCATGGGAGTTTCAGAAATTAATTTTGGTGCGCCGTTCGAGGTAAAATTTGCTGTTTTTCGCTGGTTCGGATGTCTTTTTTTGGAAACTTTAAATATGAGATTTCTACCTCGTTTTAGCTCCGTTTTTGAAACGGTTTTCTCCATTGAATTCCTTATTACTGGGAGAACATTTTTATGTATAAATTTCCAGATTTCTGATGACTTTTTTTTGGTGACGAAATGTTTGGACCATTTTGCCCTTTTCACCGAATTAATTGATTTTAGTGTCCTTAGATTCGTTATGTGATTGTGATGTTATACTTGAATAGATTTTGGTGATTTGGAGTATTGTAAAGAGGGAAAAGCTTCGGAATTGACATGATTGGAGACTTTATATAAGGCAAGTGAATTTCTTAACCTTTGTTAAGCATATAGAATCTTGTGCTTCCTATGTGAGATGTTGATAGTGATTTTGAAATATGAATTTGGTGTTGATGTTATTTTAAAGCTATGTTGTTGTGAAAGGTGCATTGTATTAAAAATTCGGTCATCTCCTCATCATAGTGTAAACCTGTCTATTACATTGATTTTGTGGCAAATGTTATGTGAACTGAGAAAGAATAAGACCAAAAAAAAAAATGTACCATTCGAGGGACGGGTCGCACGCCGCGACAGATATTATAAATCGAGGGACGGGTCGCACGCCGCGACAGATATTATAAATCGAGGGACGGGTCGCACGCCGCGACAGATATATATATAATTCGAGGGTCGGGTCGCACGCCGCGACGGATGCACGGACTAAGAGTCCCCCATGGGTCCCAGACTGAGAGACAGCGGGTGTGTATCACTAGGTCAGACATGCATCATTCTACTTAACATTGCATTGCATTACACATTCTTATCATTTATGAGCTTGTCGGTGCCTATTTGTGAAACTGGTGATAGGTGAACCGATTCCTGTGTTGTTGATCTATGAATATTGGTGTGGTTACTGAGTTACATGTTATATACATTATGAACTAATTTGTTGGACCGATGTTATGTGTGTTGCAGTTGTAGAGGTTCTGGCGTGGAGTTAGGAGTACTTGTATTCTGTATCGCTTAATTTTGCGTTTAGTAGTTCACTTGTTGGGTACCGTGTGTTTGGTACTCACCCCTTGCTACCACAATTTTATTTTTGTAGGTTTTGAGCCCGGACTGTGAGTAGTATTTTCCTTGATCATCCGAGGCTTCTCAGGAGATTTAGAGAGGTAGCTGCTGTCATCTAGCTGACTCTCTTATCCTGTTTCCTTTCTGCTTTGTTCTATTTGAGAAGAAAGACAGTTTCAGACTTTGTAATTCTTTGGATTTCTGTATGACTAGTGGCTTGTACACGTGACAACCAATCCTTGGGTGGTATTTAAGTTTTGTGAAGATTTCTCTATTTAAGTTATCTATTTTATTTAGTACTTCCGCACGTTATTTCGATATTCTTGTTGGATTTAGGCTGACTTGTCTTGATGGGTTAAGACGAGTGCCATCACGCCCATTTTCGGGTCGTGACATCACGAACTACCCGCTGAAGTCTTGGAAAAGCTTTTCCATTATTCTTCCACCATGCCAAAAGCCGCTACTTCCCCTCTATATCGTTGATGCTTTATGTAGCCTGATTAAGATATTCATCAAAATCATTGTTTTCATTAGTGGTAAGTCCAAGATAAAATTCTAACATGACATCAATATCATCCTCGTATCTAGGCCTACATGGTTGTGGTTCTTGGTATTGTACATTTTTTACTAAATTATACTCTTCTAAATCATACAGTTTCCTAGCTTTTATTCGAATGTTACTTTTAACTACATCTAAATTATGTGATTGATTTTCTTCATCGTATTCAATTTCTAAGTTTGCATATATACTATCTACCATTCTAGATACTCCGACTTTTTTGTAAGACGGGTTAAATAAACAAACAGTTAAATAAACCTGAGAAATTGGAAAAAAGTATTTCCTAAATTTTTCTATCATTTTTTGAAGATGTTCTTTAAATTTTAGATTATTTCTAAACAAAGCAAATTTAGTAAAAATAGCACAAATATTAGGCAAAACGGAACAAATAGTAGGATAATAAAGACTAGATATTTGTTTAGTGGCTAAATATAAAATTCTTAAAAATTCAATTAAATCCCTAATATCATTCTAATCATTTTCATCTAGTCGGTAAGTCACATATGCATTATGTGCATTCCAAACCATTGTAACCAGTCTCCTATATTCATAAGCTACTTTTAGCATTTCATACAATGAATTCCACCTAGTAGTTTAGGAATTTTTCTAACATGTAAATTACATTCAATGCACCGACTTTCAAATTCTTTACGCCTAGCCTTTACTTGACATTTAAAAATAAAATGGCGTGCAATATCTACTTTATTATAACCATTTTCAAATTATGACACACCATCTCTAACAATTAAATTGTAAATATGAGCAGCACATTTTATATGAAAACTATCTTCGTAAATAGGACTAAAAACAGGTCTTAAATAATCTATAACACGTTTATTACTAGAAGGTTATCTAAAGTTACACTAATTATTTTACTAGAAATACCAAAAATTTATAAAACATCAAGAATAGTTTGCGCAATATAAGAACCTGTTTTACGAATTTCACAACTTTTATATCCTAAAATTCTTTTCTGCATATTCCAATTTTTATCTATCCAATGGCCGGTAATTGTAAAATAATCATTATCGTTTATACTAAGACCCATATCAGAAGTAATTGCTAGCCTACAAGTATTATAAGCAAATAAACATTGAAGATATTGTACATGTCGTGCCTGATAATCAAAAACAGTTTTTTTTATTGTATTTCTAGAAAAACTATTAAAAGACGGGTTATAAACAATTTGAATATAATGGATAAAACCAGGATTTTCGGCAAAACTAAAAGGCAAACTAGTAACAACAATCATTTTGGCAAGTTCTTCTAAGTCACGTTGTCTATTATAAGGGCGAAGTGTACTAGGACCGGAAATATTAGTAGGGTTTAATTGCGATTGAACCATATTTGAACCTCCCACCGATTCTTCGGGAATAGGAGTCCCATATGTTTTGGCATCCGCAATGGCTTGAGCATGCAAAACTTCTAATTTACAACGATGCATTAAGTGATTTTTCAAATGACCCGTCCCACCCCCCTTTTCCGAAGTTTTATGGTTTAAAACATGCTTATATTTATTACAAAATCGTTTTTGTTTTATCTTCATTTTGTGTTAAAAATTGCTAAACAACAGATTTTTTAACACGTTCCATCTTAGGCCTATTAGATGACAATGGTTGTACGGTGGGAGCGGGAGTGGGAGCAGATGGAGGGGGGGGGGGGGGGAGTAGTAGTAGTATATGGGGGTTGAGTTTCATCGTCATAAAAAAATATTATCGTCCTCATTAATTTTGAAATCATCTTCTGGTAAATCTTCATTAAAGCCAAATCTACATTCAAGAAATTCGTGTTCTAATTCCATATTAGAATCAATATTAAAACAAGTGTCGTCGTCTACGTGTGTAAAATCTTTTGTATTAAATCTAAGTTGTGGTTGTTTTGTAGATATAGACTAACTACCACCGAATTTTTTACCGGTTAAAGCTTTGATTATTCCACCAAAAAATACTTTTTTCCTTTCTTTTTCTACCGGAATCCATGTTAAAATTAAACAAGTAAAGATTATATGTAAAAATTCAAGTTATGAAATATGGACTTATAATTTATGAATATAAAAAAATTAATGCAAATAGACAAGTAAAAAAGTAGTAAAGATTAAAGAATAAAAACTAATTAGAAGAACAAATAAGTTGGAACGAAGGTACCAGACGTCTGTGTAAAAACAGACGTAGAAGCCGAAATTGATTAAAGTTGAAGCTTGAATATGCTCCAAATTGATCCCCAAAATTTGCTCCAAATTGCAATTAACACACCAAACTAAATAGTAATTAATATTAATTGAATATTTGAGAGAATAAATAATTAATATATAATAAATTTGAGAGTAGTATTTAATATGTATAATATAATTATAAATTTATAATAGTGGAGAGAATTGAGAAATAAGTGAGTTGAGAATATTGAGAGAATTTTAAGATGGTTGAGAGAATTGAATTTGTAATGACCCGTTAGGTCATTTTAAAAATAAATACTCTCTCTTTCATAAAAGATTTTTTTCGTAAATTTGAATTGAAAATTTGGAATTATTCGATAATTACGGTCATTTAGTTGATGGATAATTTTAGATAATTAATGTAATTGGTGGTTTAAAATAATATTTTAATTAATATCTTATACTATTTATCTCATATTTATCCAAAAAAAAAAAGCTAATAAAATTTATCCCTTTTAGCATATTAAAAGAAATAAATAAAAAGGAGGGAAAAAAAATCAAAAGAAAAAAAGAGAAGTAAAAGTGGGCAAGTTGAAGGGCTGCCGCAGCAGCCCTATTAAAATAAAAGAAGCAGCAAAAGAGGGACGACGACCAATATATGCGGAAGAAGAAAAATTACGGGAAGGAAAAAGAAAGGGAAAAAGATAGAGAAAAATTGTGATTTTCATCCCGAAATATCAGGGTAATTATTCTCATCCTTTCTATTAAGTTTTCATGAGATTATGAATAAATTTTTAGGCTAGAAACGTGTATAATTTATGTTAAATTAAGAAAATATAGCCCTAGGGTTTGTAGAATAAAATTTTGATTTGGAGGTCGAATAACGATCCGTTTTAGCTGAAATTTAATATATGAGGTTATTTTATGATGGGTAAACATAATTTGAAAGAAAATTTCAGATTTGAACTTAAGGGCTCGGGGTGATTTTTTTTACCCGATCTTTGAAAAAAAATAAGTATAGCAATATGGGTGTCATTGGATTCGTATTCTTATGTAGATTATGATTTTGAACAGATTTTGATCATCTGAAAGCGTTACGAAAGACTCAAGATTCGGAGTGTTATTCTATTAATTGAGGCAAGTGAATTTCTTAACCTTTGTTAAGTATATAAAATCTTGTGCTTCCTTGTGTGAAGATTGTGAATGATCTTGACTTATTGAGTTAGTGTTGATGTTGTATTAAGACCATGTTGTTTTGAATTGTGCATTATGTTAAAATTAGTCATTTTCCCATTATCATGTAAGTATACCTATTTGCATTGACCTGTGTGACAAGTGTTATGGTAACTGAGGAAGAATAAGAATTAAAAAGGATGTACCATTTCGAGGGACGTGTCGAACGCCGCGACGGATACTATATATGATTCGAGGGTCGTGTCGCACACCGCGACGGATACTAAATATGATTCGAGGGTCGTGTCGCACGCCGCGACGGATACTATAATTCGAGGGACGTGTCACACGCCGCGACGGATACTATATATGATTCGAGGGTCGTGGCGCACGCCGCGACGGGATGCATGGACTAGAAGTCCCCAATGGGTCCCGGACTGCCAGACAGCGGGTGTGTATCACTAGGTCAGACATGCATCATGATATTTGACATTGCATTGCATTGCATCACACATCATTATTGTCTATGAACTTGAGAATGTCTTTTATGGAACTTGTGATGGATGAACTTGATCATTATGTTGTTGAACTATAAATATTGGTGTGGTTATTGAGTTGTAGGCTATGTACATTGTGAACTGTTAGGTTGAGCTGGCTTTATGCAGGTGGTAACTGTTGGAGTGTTAGGAGTACTTGTATTCTATATTACTTAATTTTGTGTTTAGTAGTTCACTTGCTGGGTACCGTGTGTTTGGTACTCACCCCTTGCTACTACATTTTTATAGGATACGAGCCCGGATCTTCGTGATACCCTCTATTTTCTCTTATCCGAGGCTTCCTGTGGAGATTGTGTGAGGTAGCTGTTTGCCATCCCAGCTGACTTCTCACTCCTATTTATGATTTTGTTCTACTTTAGAAACAATATCATTTGAGACTTATACTCTTTTTTTTTCAAATCTAGTGTAATACATTAGAGGCTTATGCACGTGACAACCAGGTCTTGGGGGATTTTAATTAAGTTGACTTATTATCGATAGTTAAAATTTTCACTTTGTATTGTCCTTCCATATTTTATGGCTATAATTGGGTTTTAGGCTGACTTGTCTTGGTGGGATAAGACGAGTGCCATCACGTCCATTTTTGGGTCATGACAGTTGGTATCAGAGCCCTAGGTTCATAGGTTTCGCGTGTGTACAAGCCGAGTCTAGTAGAGTCTCGAGGATCGGTATGGAGACGTCTATACTTATCTTCGTGAGGCTATGAAGACTGTTAGGAAACTTCCTTTTGTTTATTCTTTCTCTATCATGCGTCCGTGGTTCGGTGTAATTCTTACCGCTTTATTCCATTCTCTCTCACTTATAGAGATGATTCGTGCGTGATTCGTTATATGAGTAGTTAGTGGGTTGTATATAGACTTGAATGTTAGATCTAGTATCAAAGTGTAAGTGGCATGCTTGTAAAAAGGATGTGTGGTTACATTTAAAAAATTCAATGATTAGAAGAGGTTGAGTAAGGTGATAACTTGACGATACACTTTGAGGATGTTGGAGTAATAAGGTCAAACAATGGATTGAGGGATTTTATGAATGTGTCATCCTTTTTGGGGTTGGTTATCCAGAAATCATAAACAATGTTAATGGGGTATAAATGATATCGAAAATGGTTCAACAATTTAAGGTAGAATGTTAAAAGGATAGATGGATCACGAATTTTGTTCTATAAACTAATATTACTAAAGTTTTCATAATATGTATGGATTGCTTAGATAATGATAAGAATGATCTTGTGCCAATTGAGATCAGAATCTTTATTATGGTTTCATAAATCGAGTGGATATCGAGGAGGGTCATGATACGACTATCATCACGAACCGATGCTTACTAGGGTAGAGATATGGAGTGTGCTACTTTTGCTAGCGATTGAATTTATGAGGAAAAAATATGCATTACTTAGGATAGAGTCATGATGGATTGGGTAATATTTTACAACTACTTGATGGGTCGAAGTATGCGGGCGAGTTTGGTACTACTTTCTTGATAGGTATGATGTGTTCTAGTGGTGGATCTAATGGACTTTCACAATATGGTATTAGTGGTATATGAAAATGGATATGTCAATTGTCAAGCGTGAATACAAATTATTAGAGTGTCATGAGCTCATTTAATAAGTTTTATGTCGTATTCATATTCGAGAAATCAACTAGTTTGCTACTCTGGATGCTTGGGTTAAGTATTACTTATAAGAAAAATTTTAGTGGTGGATCTTTGGTATAATTAATGTATTTAAGTTGTGAGGTGTATTCAGGGGATTCCTAATGAGGACTATTACTTCATAATAAGATCCAAGGGAGTTAGTTTTTTATATTTGACCAATATAGTTTTTTTGTCATATCACTGATGAAGATAATCTTGAGATGATGGCAATGGCTATAAGAGCATAATGATAATAAGAGTTCGTGATGGATTATGATCAAGATGCAATCATATGATGAGAATTTTTGATTGAGTGAATTCAGTATGGTAAACACAATCTGCAGGTATCAAAAGTCACACTTTCTACTATTTGATGAGTAACATGATCATAAGAAAGAGGTAAAATGTATTGAGATACTGCTTCAGTAGAATTGAAATGAGCTAGAGTCATAAATGAATAAATTAGTGAGATGTAGGGATATTCACTCTGATGGTAAATGTCAAAAATATATCTTTCGAGAGAGTAGATAATTGAATTTAAAGCCACCAGTTTTATTTATTTTGCTTTGTTTATGGTGATAGTATTAAGTATCATTGGTCTTGGCTA
Source organism: Solanum rostratum (assembly GCA_029948455.1). Lineage (NCBI taxonomy): Eukaryota > Viridiplantae > Streptophyta > Magnoliopsida > Solanales > Solanaceae > Solanum > Solanum rostratum. The sequence continues at coordinate 53,958,567 of CM057055.1, forward strand.
GAAATCTGTTGGGAAATATTTGAGGAAAAAAAATCTACAATGTTGGGCTTGAATATGATGATAATCTCTTTTATGATTTTGAGTATGGTAATTAGTATATTAAATTTTTTTGTATAAAGGATATGGTAGAGTCGATAAAGAGGTGATCAATATTAAGTTAAGATATATGAATCCATAAAGATCTCAAGTATGAGCTAATGCCAATTGATAAAGAAATTGGGGTATAAGTTAAAATAAAGATTCAAGTTTTTCGTTGTTAGTTTACATTTTAGGCAGTATATTTTGTCATGATATGAATTGGTAAGATAAGAAATAATTGATAGCAATGAGTATTCAATATTTAGAAGAACCTGCATGTGGTTTGAGTCATAAATTTAGTTATTTTTTTTATCATCTATTGTTGAAGGACCTAAAGAAGTGTTCCACTTAAAGTTTTAGCTTAGAACATGAGGTAAAATATCATGTGTTGTTGGTCAGAGAATAAAGTTGATAAATGAGTTAGTGAAGGAATGAGAATCTAATATATTGAAGAGTTCAGGGTATCTGAAATTTGTATCACAGGAAGAATTTAAGAAACTAAGGGAATAAGACCTCCTGTATGGACCCTTGGTTCGGAATTAAAGATTTTACTTATTTTTGCCTTTGAGCTCAAACATGATAATGCAATGCGTACTTGTTTAGCACAAATTTTCTAGGATTTACTCGTGACTTTTATGAAGACTGAGTTTTGATTCGAGTGACAAATAATGATGTTTGAAATATGCTACATTGATCTAGATTGTTCAATTATGATATATGACTTCTGGGGATGTTGCGTTATAGACCCATAGCTCTACATGATGGTTGAGGATTTGAGGGAGTTGAAATTACTCTACTAATAGGACTACACATATTATTGTAATACGTTACATAGACACTTAATGATGACCAGAGGTTATGTGCTTATGATATGCAGAATGATTAAGGTAATTGAATTTCTCTAAGTTTCGGCACGAGTTATATGATGGTTTGAATAGTAGTTGAAATCGGTATGTGAAAGGTCGCATGAAATTGACTCTAGGTATAATTAAATTACTTTACCTTGATAAGAAAAGTACTATCAAATTTGAAATTAATGCTATCAGCTTTGAGAGTGATTTATGTCTATAAAAAAATAATAATATTCAAATAAAAAGAGAGGAAACCATAGTATGAGATATTTGAAGGCGTTAATGTGTAGCTAAGAAGACTTTAATACTAGTAACAATTTGAGAGAATGGTAAATGACAAGTATGGTTATGATATTCTGTTAGTATTAAGAGTGTTGTCTTTGATGCGGTACTGTGAAGAGTATATGAAGTTTGATAAATTAAGTATGTGTACGATTGTACTGGGACCAAACAGGTTGATGTTGCTAAAAATGAAATTCAAAAAAAAAAAAGATAGGGTCAGACGAATTGAAATGTTTGATAGGGGCACTATGAAAGGAGTATCTGGTATCATTCAACCTTGATTTTGTGCATTCTAGCGTGACTACCTACCTTATTATGGGAATACCTGCCTATTTCCACTCGTGTCTTCACTTTTGTAGACGAATCCTTAGTGGTGGATCGGGTGAACCGACCCTGCAATTTTCTCTTAGTAAGATAAGATGCTTATGCAGATTTGATTATTTCAATGTTGACATATTTAGTATTATTTGGGAAGTTGAAGTATACAAGTGGTTCTACACACACAACTTTGTTTATGTGAATTTATAAAAGAGCTACCATAAATATTTATAGTTGTCCAATAGTTTTAAGGCTCTTCTTGTCGTTGAGGTTATGTTCTGGCTATGTAAGAATGAATGTGAGACATATTGGGTCTAGCTCTACCACTCTTAAGGGTTGTTTATAATCACTGCTATTGATATAGTATTCCTGATAGTGTTGTTGGAGATTCTGTATGTTTGAATGAATCATTCACTAAGTTGTTACTTGATCGTTTCCTTCGTTGGGTCAGAAAAGAATTTTGATTCTCTATGATGAGTGTTCAATGTCTAAAGATCGCATTTTACAACTTAAGATCGTGGGAAGATTTGACTATGAGGATGTAATCTTAACAAAATCTATGAGGGTTTGTGTATTAGAAGTGTGAGATGACTGATTTAGGTTTGCTTTTGATTATGGCTGATATTGGTTTAGAATTTTATCATAATTATGCGAGAAAAGATTTATTGAGTTATGGACTAGTGAGTTGTTATTCGTATCAAATTTATGCGTTGGCCAGTGGCTTGAGAATCACTATCGATCTGAAAATCTTTCAAGGTTTGATTCGAAAGTTGAATTCTTAATAGAAGATTTTGATGGAATGGTCTTAAAGGAGGAACTTACTTGGAGAGATGAAATACTGACTTGGGAAGATCATAACTTAGTTAGTAATATCGATTATTCTTCCTTCTCCTTCTTATGTTCGAGGACGAACATGATTTTTAGTGGTGGATAATGTAATGACCCGTTAAGTCATTTTAAAAATAAATACTCTCTCTTTCATAAAAGATTTTTTTCGTAAATTTGAATTGAAAATTTGAAATTATTCGATAATTACGGTCATTTAGTTGATGGATAATTTTAGATAAGTAATGTAATTGGTGGATTAAAATAATATTTTAATTAATATCTTATACTATTTATCTCATATTTATCAAAAAAAAAAAAGCTAATAAAATTTATCCCTTTTAGCATATTAAAAGAAATAAATAAAAAGGAGGAAAAAAAAATTAAAAGAAAAAAAGAGAAGTAAAAGTGGGCAAGTTGAAGGGCTGCCGCAGCAGCCCTATTAAAATAAAAGAAGCAGCAAAAGAGGGACGACGACCAACATATGCGGAAGAAGAAAAATTACGGGAAGGAAAAAGAAAGGGAAAAAGATAGAGAAAAATTGTGATTTTCATCCCGAGATATCAGGGTAATTATTCTCATCCTTTCTATTAAGTTTTCATGAGATTATGAATAAATTTTTAGGCTAGAAACGTGTATAATTTATGTTAAATTAAGAAAATATAGCCCTAGGGTTTGTAGAATAAAATTTTGATTTGGGGGTCGAATAACGATCCGTTTTAGCTGAAATTTAATATATGAGGTTATTTTATGATGGGTAAACATAATTTGAAAGAAAATTTCAGATTTGAACTTAAAGGCTCGGGGTGATTTTTTTGACCCGATCTTTGGAAAAAAATAAGTATAGCAATATGGGTGTCATTGGATTCGTATTCTTATGTAGATTATGATTTTGAACAGATTTTGATCATCTGAAAGCGTTACGAAAGACTCAAGATTCGGAGTGTTATTCTATTAATTGAGGCAAGTGAATTTCTTAACCTTTGTTAAGTATATAAAATCTTGTGCTTCCTTGTGTGAAGATTGTGAATGATCTTGACTTATTGAGTTAGTGTTGATGTTGTATTAAGACCATGTTGTTGTGAATTGTGCATTATGTTAAAATTAGTCATTTTCCCATTATCATGTAAGTATACCTATTTGCATTGACCTGTGTGACAAGTGTTATGGTAACTGAGGAAGAATAAGAATTAAAAAGGATGTACCATTTCGAGGGACGTGCCGCACGCCGCGACGAATACTATATATGATTCGAGGGTCGTGTCGCACGCCGCGACGGATACTAAATATGATTCAAGGGTCGTGTCGCACGCCGCGACGGATACTATAATTCGAGGGACGTGTCGCACGCCGCGACGGATACTATATATGATTCGAGGGTCGTGTCGCACGCCGCGACGGATGCATGGACTAGAAGTCCCCCATGGGTCCCGGACTGCCAGACAGCGGGTGTGTATCACTAGGTCAGACATGCATCATGATATTTGACATTGCATTGCATTGCATCACACATCATTATTGTCTATGAACTTGAGAATGTCTTTTATGGAACTTGTGATGGATGAACATGATCATTATGTTGTTGAACTATAAATATTGGTGTGGTTATTGAGTTGTAGGCTATGTACATTGTGAACTGTTAGGTTGAGCTGGCTTTATGCAGGTGGTAACTGTTGAAGTGTTAGGAGTACTTGTATTCTATATTACTTAATTTTGTGTTTAGTAGTTTACTTGCTGGGTACCGTGTGTTTGGTACTCACCCCTTGCTACTATATTTTTGTAGGATACGAGCCCGGATCTTCGTGATACCCTCTATTTTCTCTTATCCGAGGCTTCCTGTGGAGATTGTGTGAGGTAGCTGTTTGCCATCCCAGCTGACTTCTCACTCCTATTTATGATTTTGTTCTACTTTAGAAACAATATCATTTGAGACTTATACTCTTTTTTTTTCAAATCTAGTGTAATACATTACAGGCTTATGCACGTGACAACCAGGTCTTGGGAGATTTTAATTAAGTTGACTTATTATCGATAGTTAAAATTTTCACTTTGTATTGTCCTTCCATATTTTATGGCTATAATTGGGTTTTAGGCTGACTTGTCTTGGTGGGATAAGACGAGTGCCATCACGTCCATTTTTGCGTCGTGATAGAATTGAAAAAATACGAAAGATTTAGGGGTATTTATAGTTGAGAAATTATTGAATTTTGGAAAAAAAATTAATTAAAAAATGAAAAAATGGGAGCCCAACGGCTAAAAAACAGATAGGTTACCGTTGGTGGCCCCCACCCCAATGGTAACCTTTTTTTAAAAATAAAAATATTTTTTTTAACCGGTAATACCGGTCCGGAACCAGTATTAACCGAAAAAAAACCCCTCCCTTCCCGATACCCCCTCCCGGTACCCCTACACCGGCAGCAACCGGTAGAGCATCAGAACCGGTACTGAACCGGTCCGGAAATGATACCTACCGGTTCCGTTGCCAAGTTTAGTTGGAAGTATTAGGTGGTTATGAGATTATGTATCCCACCATTTATACCTTAGGAGTCATCTGGTTTAAATAAAAGTTTTGATGGGATAAGTTATGAAAGAATATTAAAGAAAAGGTGTCCTTTAAGTGTTGTTTTTGTTTTTGGTGACTCTTTGATCAAGAAAAGGGTCAAAGTTAGTTGAAAATTTAATGAAGTTATTTGGAATCAAATTAACATTACTAAAACTTCATAATCTTTTTAAAATACAAACATACCCCATTCTTCAACTACCTATTTAAGAAAGAAAAAGAAAAAATATCATTTCGTATCTTCTCTTTTCTTCAAATTTTGGCTTCTCTTAAACAACAAGTTACGCTAGTTGTCGCTCTGAAGGAAAACAACTCAACATTGTCGTCGTTCATCACTAAATCAGGATAAATACAGTGATGCCTCTACAACAATCAGTTTCGCCGCTCGTCGTCGACCGTCACTCTAAAGAAAAAATTCATATTGTGGCGGTTGTCACTCTTCTTAATGACTCCTCGTAAGTTTTTTTTTTTTAACTTTATGAACAAGAACATTGTTGATAGTCAGATTAAAATTTACGTTCTTTTCTTGTTAATGAAAAAACGAAAGGAAATAAAAAAAACTCTAATTTTTGAGAAATCTTAAGAATTTGTTGGAAACAACAGTAGGGTCATATGTTGGTAGAAATATAGCAGTTCTGTTCTATATTATGTTGTATTATTTTCAACATATAACTCTCATATGTTGGTAGAAATTTCGACAAAATGGTCATCTATTAGGATAGATCACCCATGTGTTACACCAACAAAATGATCATTTGTTGCAATAGGTCACCCATGCATGTGTTAAGCAATAAATGGATCATCTGTTGCGCATGTAACTCATATGCTGCAATAGAATGTTCATATATTATAACAGAAGATTCATCTGTGACAACAGAGGAAATTTAACAAATGACCAATTATATTTATTTATTTATTTTGCATTTGATAAAAGAAACAAACTGATAGCTCTTTTTTTTTAATCAGTTATAACAATGTTTGTTACCTTGCAGATAAGATGTCAACAAAAACAACAGATGTTCAATCTTCTTCTCCCAAAAAATGTTCTGCCTGTCAATGCAAAGAATATCAGCATAAACATGATGATTTTATTAATCGTATTAAAAAGATGAAAAATTTGTAGTTTTTGAGGTCTCCACATTTTAAAAGATGAAAAATTTTAGTTTATGTTCAAATTTATTGAATTTTAGAATTTGTAAAATCTTAATTTAAGTTTGTGTATATTTTGTTTGTTGAAATTTGCCGATAAGAAATTATCGTCAATTTTCAGAGCCATCCTATTTTAAAAGATGAAAATTTTATTTTAAGTTTACATTTACGATATACATTGTATATTAAAAAAAAGCCAGTGAAAATTTTTTTCATCGATTTTCAAGGCCTCTCCATTTTAAAAGACGAAAATTTTAGTTTAGGTACATGTATATATTGTATGTCAAAATTGACTGATAAAAAAATTATCGTCGATTTCCAAGGCTTTTCATGTTTGCAAGATGGATTTTATTTTGCGTTATTATTTTTTTTCCATCTATTTTGATTCGTATTTACCCATTACTAACACTATTATTAAGTGACTTTACATGTACCTATAATTGCTTTTCAAGGAAGCTATTCAAATGAAATCCGAATGATAATTTATTATTATTATTATTATTATTATTATTATTATATAATTGGCTTTAGACAAATACTAGGTCGTTCCTCATATTATTGTTTTATTTTACTTTTTGTGTATATTTCATGTCTATTGTATTTGTCACATTATTTTATCTCCTCCTCAATTTGAAAAAAAAAAATCCACCGGGACCCATTGTTGTGGGTTTTGAAAGGTGCTAATTAGTAACCTTTTCTTTGAAATAAATTGAACTCTTACCTAGAATCTATTGATTTCGTAGACATTTTTTAATTAATTGATTGGTTTTCTAATTATCCTCAAATTAGATGTGGATTATAATTTTTTTTCTAAAATTCTTTTAAATTTATTAATTTAATTAATTAACTTTTTATGAATTATCAGACGTTACTTCTTATTTGCATAAACATGAGGATGTCAACATCTATCGCCAACATGTTTATTCTTTATACTCATCTTAATGTTTTTTGTTTCTCTCTTCAGATTTTTTCCTTCAATTTATCTATGATGGAAAAGAAAGAAGAAGGAGCTTTAAAAGAGGGAGATATGTCATGCTGGAGGAAGAATTCATGAGAAAAAAAAAAATTGTTTTGATAGAATAGAAGAAAATATTAAGTGAAGGACTTATTATAATATTTTTTAAATTTTTAATTAAAAAAAATTAAAACAATATTATATATCTGTCAAAACATGTGTATAACATCAATTCATAAAAAGTTGGGATCGTCTTAGAGAGGGAATATTAATATCATTTTAAATAAAAGATTAGATGAATAATAAATTATCATAATAATATGTATTCGATTTTTTGAGAACAAATTCGCAAGGGGTTCTATGCCTTTTCTCTTAAAGCTTTAAAGAAAAGAAAAGGCCAAAAACAAAGCAATTTCTCCAAAAGTGAAGGACTTTACAAATTCACTTTGTTCAACCTCATTTGCAAGTGGGTTCATTCTTTTCCTATCCTAGTTATAAGCATTCGTCCTTGTACGAGCTCAACATATATTTTTTTTATCTCAATTTATGTAATGTTGATAGATTTTTTATATATTCTTTTTTAACTTTTTAAATTGTTAATTATTAGACTTATAGTCTTTGCATTTTACGTCACTCTCTTTGTCACAGTTTATGTAGCATTAATGAAATTTCAAGAATCAAAATTTTAAATTGACAATTATTATGACCTATAATACTTTTTACATTATTTCAAATAATATATATAAAGTTTTTGGTTCATTTATACTATATAGTTTTTCTAAAAATACCTGTTTTGACACAAATATACTTGTTGAAAAATATCAAAATAAGTATTAAATTTTATCTATTCAATTTAAAAATATATATTTAATTTATAATTTTGTGTTCATTTTATCCTAATTCTAGCATTTACATGACTTAAAATAATTGATTAGGATGATATAATAGAATCACAGTTGAAGTAGTTGAAAAAAATGATTTATTAGGGCTACTATTGTAAAATCATAGTTGACACTTGAAATGTCTTAAAAAGATTAAATTAAAAAGTCCACAAAATATTTTTATGGGTCTCATACAATAAATTAGAAGAAGCAGACAACTGAAGCAGGCATGTTGACGGAGAGTTGCCTACTTATTCTCATTTCTTATGTAGTAATATCGATTAGGAGGTATGCATCCGTTTCGATTTATATATTATCGATGTGATTTATCAATTTTTTATTTTTAAATAAGCTAAATCAATGAAATATTTTTTTATCAATCTTCATTTTATTGACTTTTGCTCCTTAATGGTTCGATTTTCAATTTATTCAATAAAAAAATGCTCATAAAATAAATAGATGACTTATCTAATATTTTGACATGAGCGGGCAATAATACAACTTTCTAGAATGTTCATAAAATATTAAATAATAATTAATCAACATGAAAAGAACTATACAAGTGCGACATAAAAAAAAGAGTTTATTTTTGTAAACTCAAAGTCATTGTATAGTGTGAATTGAAATTTAAAAGGTAATGACGTAGCATATAACTACTAAGGTAGTAATATATAATATTTAATATTTATGTAAGTATAAAGTAGTAAATTATTATAATCTCAATGGGTTATCAATTTATTTACTAACCCAATATTTAAAAATCAAAATAGAACCCATAACCCGATAATTATTTTACAAAATTATTAAAAAATTGTTAACTCAATAAACCAATAACCATAAACTAATACCTCTTTGTCCCATTTTATGTGGCGCACTTTTTCTTTTTGGTCCATCTTGAAAAGATTGTTCACCTTACTCTAAGTGGAAACAATTTAACTAGGGGTGGATGTTCAATTCTTCGGTTCTATTTTAGCAAATTTCGGTTCGGTTCTTCAATTTTTGATTTTGAAAAAGTGTTAACCATATACCGAATCGAAATATTTCAGTTTAATTTTTTCAAGTTCAGTTCGATTTTATTCGGTATTTTTAAAACAGTTTTGTCACGTCCTGGGAGGGTACCCTTGGTGTGGCCAAAACTTGAACAACCATTGCTGATTCCCCAAGAGAACCACTTGGCCTCATCGTCACATTGAGTAAGAAAGTACTCAAATAAAAAGACATCATATGAACAGATATAGTTCTACTAAAGCATAGTTTCCAAAATAAGTTTTGGGAATAACAATACTCAACAAATCCTCTATCAATATCTATGAAGCCTCTACTCAACAATCTAGATGGTGCCGTGACAGGCCATGGACACCCCAAATCAAAGAAATAAACTACTCAATGAAAGTAAGAAGATGAAAAGGGCTCCTCCGAAAAGCAAAGAGGGATCACCAACTCTGGAGATGCACTGATCTAGACCTCAATGATGCGCCGGCTGAAGTCCTCATCACCTGTATCTGCATCATGAGCCGATGCAACTCCAAATGGCGTTAGTACATGGAATATACTGGTATATAAAATAGCTCAAGAAAGTAAAGATTGACTCACTCACCTCAACTCAACAACTCATACTCAACTCAATATATGTAAGTTGAAAGTAAGTCATGCTTTTAAAATAGACTCAATAGTAGTAAACTCAGTTTAAAAATATTATGCTCAATCAGTGTTTGCTTAGGAGTTTCTCTTAACCGACATCCAATCCCATCACCTTTAGTTTGGTGATGCACAATGAAGGCGACATTGTTCCCACACCTGTCCTAAACTTTCCACGGTAAAGGATGATCAACTCTCTCATGAATCCATAATAAATGTCCATCTTTTGGGACATAAGTTGCCAGAACATGTTGTACGACTATCCTACGCTGGCAATGTAGTTCTATGGGTAGGAGTAGATATTTACTCAGTCCTAACTCGGTGCTCAATACTCCTCCCAAGACTAAAACATGTTCAACTCATCAATCAACTCAATCCTCAATGCTCAGTCACTCACATCAAATCTCAACCTTATTAGGTTTTCTCATCTCAGTTTCTCATCAACTCAGTCAATAAATAAAGACAATCAAACTCAACTCAGACTCAAATGGTCATTCAGACTCATTCAACAAAACTCATCATGTAATGCAAGCAAGATATATAGTAGCATACATGACTAAATGCAACATGCTTCTCATGCTCAATAATATTCAAGTTACTCAACTCATACAATCACTCAAATCCCACTCAATCCATGCATAGGTTTTATAAAGATCATTCAATGTAGGGTTCGTGATGCCAAGTATAAAAAATTCATGTTAATCTCATATCAGTAGTTATGTAACATAAGAATTATCTCATATGTTATCAAAGAACTCATAATACATGTGGTAACTCGATAATTAGATGACAGGGATTTCAAAACTCAACTCTTGTTCTAAATTTCGACTCAAACAGGTGAAATGGGCGTGTGAACGAACGTAGTTCCACACTTTAGTAAGCGTTACATACCTAGAAATAGAATAACCAACAAACTCCAATCGCTCATCCCATTTTGAATTGAGACCCTCACTCTTCTCCCTCCTCTGGTGCTTTCAAGAAATCCTTAAGCATAATCTATAGTGAAAATATCCTTAGGATTTTGTTTTAAGACTTTAATTAAGTTTAAAACGTTCAAGAGTTTAATTTAAAAGGGATAGGAATAGACAAAAATATCCCTCTTAAAAACTGCCGACAGGGTCAACGAGACCCCGTCTACAGGCCATAGAACATTCTACGAGCTGTAGACGACCTCTCGTAAATAAGGGGTCCAAAAATATGAGTTGCTGGAATTTGACACGAAACCTCTTTTACGAGCCGTCTGATAACTCGTAACTCAAGATACTAAAAAGTTGGTCTCTTGATCACCAATTCAAGAAATCAATACACGGGTCGTATATTATCTCGTATATAGGCCTCAAACTTAGAAAATTTCACCAAATCATCTGGCAAGTTTACGAGGCCTCTTCTGTGGGCCGTAGATATCTGTACAAGCCGTAGTTGGCCTTCGTGGATTTTTTCAGCAGTTTTTCTTAGTTTTCTCTGTGCATCTACTCATACTAGATGGAAAGAATCAGGGGCGTAACAAGTACTCTGGTGCAAACTAATGAAAAATAAAATGAGGACAAAATCAAAGTATAAGACACTTAAAATCGTGTTAAGTGGTGATGTGCTTCCGTGAAATACTTATTGTGCTTAAAAACTATATTTATATTTGCCAAGAACTTGGGTCTCCAACTATTGTTCGAGGAAAACAACCACAAAGACATTATTTACATGACATAAATCGACAAAAGTATGTTTGAATTTCTCTTGGAAAATAATATTTCAAGTTAACTATATAAATTATATATTTGTTGCTACTTTGCTTGTTTCATGAAAGATTTAATTGCAAATATATATATATATATATATATATATATATATATATATATATATATATATATATATATATATATATATATATATAATGTTTGGTTTTTCAGTGGGCCGTAGTTTCGAGACCTCTACACCGAACACCGAATCAAAGAATCAATCTTTTGAAAAAATAACACCGACACCGAACAGAAGAACCGAAACCGAAGAACTGAATTAGTTTGGTCTGTTCGATTTTTCATTTTTCCGGTATTTATGCCACCCTAATTTGAATTTACAATTTCTTTTTTACCCTTAATGAAATGATTCTCAATCACACAAATATCTAAGAATGATTTTAGATCACAAGCTTCAAATTAGAAGTCTTCCTTTCATTCTTAAACATTGTGTCAAATCAATGAATACCATATAAAATGGGATAGAGGGAGTATCATTTTTTCTTGTTCGACTTGTTGATTAATTTGATTTTCGCACGCCCTCATGCTGATTCTTTAATTCTATTTTCTATAATCTCTATATGTAAATAAGTATATTTTAAGCCTAGTGGACGGGTGAACCAAATTTCTCCTTGGCATAACGCGGGCTCCCCCACGAGTGCATGTTCCACTCAGGGTCGTCTCAACAAGTTTGGGGGTCTCAACATTGTATGATTCAAGGACATAACGAAGAACAATGTTACGTATTGCACCCAGAACTATATCCAGAGAAAAATAACAGAAATATAAAGGGGTGATAGAGCAGGGCAAGGGGGATAAAAATCAGTCAAAGGAAGGGGCAATTAAAAAGGTAGGGCAGATCAAGGAGTTAGACATCCCCAAAGAGACTACTGTAAGACCTTTGCAATTGGGGGGACGGGCACTTAGGAAGGGTTGGCAGCGTACAAGGGTAGTTTTTAAAAATAAATTTGCGGCCCTGCAAGATGAAAAGGACGAGAGGGTAGAAAAGCATGATCGAACAGAGGGAACACAGATTAATTTAGAAAATTATATGGGAGGGGAAGCAGAAATAATGGCCAGCAAAGGAAAGCAGGTTAGAATGGAGATGCAAGGTGCAGGGGACAATCACTACAACTAAGGTATTGTGGAAGAGGAGTGTAACGTTCACAACACTTTGGGTCTACAGGGGCATAATCATGGCAACCCACAGATATCATTGCAAAAGGGAGGAATGCAGGGAACAGAGGAGGAGGTGAAGAGTAGAGAACATCAAATCTGCATAGAGGATAGAGAAGAGGAGCTGGAACAGAGGGAAAGAATGCATAGAGAAGAGGATGATGATATTGAGTATAACATCTAGCAAATCAATATTGCTGGAGACTTGTCCCCTAGACATACATCAACGTTGAAGGATAGTGCAAAGAAAAGCAAATCATTTGTTCCACTTCAAGTCAAAACAAGGCGCAACAGAAATAAAACCTTTCCAGTGATCAATGATTTGGAACATATTATTTTGGAACATTAGGTCTATTAATACCCAAAATTCACTTGGTAAACTAATGGACCTGAATAGGAGAAATGGTTACTCATTTATAGAACTAATAGAACCTTTCCGGGATCCTTCACATATAGAACAATACAGAATTCAGTTGGGATTTGACCATTCTAGGGTGAATCGTTCGGGAAAAATATGATTTTTTTGGAGGGTTGACTGGGAGATCTTATCGACGGTTGACTCAATTCAGCATGTTACTCTCAAGTTCAAGTGGAATAATAGGGTTTTTATGATAACAGGGACCTATGCAAGGTGTAGTGCTGTGGAAAGATTGGAGTTGTGGGATGAGTTGCAAGAGTTAAACAACAATTGCAGTTGCCCCTGGGTTGTAGGTGGGACTTTAATGTCATATTAAATGAAGAAGAAAAGCTTGGAGGACTGCCATTTGAGCAGTCAGAGGCTGCTGATTTTTCTTTTTTCATTAATAGTTGTGGGCTGGAATACATCAAATTCACAAGTAGCCAAATATACTTGGTGGAATGGCAGGGTGAATGAAGGGTGTGTTTTCAAAAGATTGGACAGAGTACTGGTAAATCAGAGTTTTTTAGAGATATTTCCTGCCTCTGAAGTGTGTCATCTCATTAGGCAAGGCTCAGATCATGCTCCATTACATCTAGTATGTAACTCAGATCAGGTACCTGTCAAAAAGTCATTTAAATTCTTGAATTTTTGGACTAAACATCAAAATTTCAAGGATATTGTGAAGGAGAACTGGAGAGTGGACTTTGAGGGGGACCCTCTATATATTGTTCAAACAAAGTTAAAGAGAGTTAAGAAAGCTCTATCACGATGGAGTAAAGAAATGTTTGGGAATGTATTTCACCAAATATCTACTATTGAAGATGTTATACAGGTGAAGCAGACTTAATTCGAGATGGACCCAAGTGAAGAAAATAGGGCAGAACTTAAGAAGATGGAGGCGGAGCTCAAGAGATACCTGATTTTAGAGGAGGACTTTTGGAGACAAAAATCAGGGATGAGGTGGCTGAAGGATGGGGATAGAAATACGAAGTTCTTTCACTCCTATGTCAAAGGGAGGAGGAAAAAACTACATATTGCGGAAATTCTAGATGAGCATGGAGGTTTGATGAATACCGAGGACCAGATAGGGGATGCGACTGTTCGACACTATGCAAGTCAATTTACAAAGGATAATCATAATGAGGATTTTTCTATATTAGAGCATATACCAACACTGATCACGGAGGAGGAGAATGATTACATTGTAAAGCTACCTGATAAGGAGGAGGTCAAGGCTGTGACTTTTAGTCTAAATGGGGAGAGTGCATGTGGCCCAGATGGTTTTACAGGGGCATTTTTTCAGGAATGTTGGGACATTATAGGTGAAGACATTACTAAGGTGGTTAAGGCATTTTTTTGTGGACATGAGCTAACCAAATTTATTACTCACACCAACTTGGTAATGATACCCAAGAAAGAAATTGTCAAGTCCTTTACAGATACGAGACCTATCAGCCTGAGTTCTTTTGTGAATAAAATTATATCAAAGACATTGCAGGAAAGATTGGCTACAATATTGCCCAAAATAATCTCAAAAAATCAATCAGGGTTTGTGAAAGGAAGAAACATTGTTGAGAATGTGTTGTTGGCTCAAGAGATTATAGGGGGCATTAATAGACAGAACGCAAATGTGAATGTGGTGGTCAAACTGGATATGGAGAAAGCTTATGATAGGGTGTCCTGGATCTATCTCACCAAAGTGTTGCGCAAGTTTGGCTTTGCAGAGGGGCTTATTGATATGGTATGGAGATTGATATCAAATAATTGGTATTCTGTACTAGTGAATGGTAAGTCACATGGATTTTTCCAGTCAAGGAGAGGGTTGAAGCAAGGGGATCCATTGTCCCCCACTTTATTCATAATTGCAGCCGAGGTTTTATCAAGGGGTTTGAACAAGCTGCATGAAGATAATGATTACAAAGGATATGGAATGCCCAAGTGGAGCCCTAAAATTAATCACCTTGCTTATGCAGATGATACTATTTTATTTGAATCTGGGGACAAGAGGTCTATAATCAAAATGATGAGGGTGATTGGGGAATATGAATTAGTCTCGGGTCAGAAAGTTAATAAAAGGAAGAGTCAATTTTATCTTCATGAAAATACCCCCTGGGTATTGCCATTAGACTGAGAAGATTGTTAGGGATCAGACAAGGCAACTTTCCATTCACATATTTGGGCTGCCCGGTGTTCTATGGGAGGAAAAAAGCATTCTACTTTGAGGAGATATTAAGGAAGATATCTAGGAGGGTATTATCTTGGCATAACAAATTGTTATCTGCAGGAGGGAAGGCTATTCTCATTAAACATGTGTTGCAATCGATAACAGTGTATCTGTTATCTGTGACTAACCCTCCCAAGAAAGTCTATGAACAAATTGATCAACTTCTAGCCAGATTTTTTTGGGGTGGTAATGGTGGTATAAGGGGTAAACACTGCATTAAATGGGCTGATTTGTATTATCCTAAAGAGAAGGGAGGACTTGATTTTAGGTCTCTTGGGGATATTAATAAAGCTTTTTTGGCCAAACTATGGTGGATTTTCAGGGTGTCAACAAATTCCTTATGGGTCAAATTCATGTGGAACAAGTATTGTAAAAAGGTGCATCCTGTGATAGTTGCTAGTAGGGGGGCCTCACAAGTTTGGACACAAATGATGAAAATAAGGGAAGAGGTAGAGTATGACATATGGTGGCAAATTAAAGCTGGGAATTCCAGTTTCTGGTTTGATAATTGGACTAAACTGGGTGCTCTCTATTTTCTACAAGATTAGACAGAGATTGATGAGGAGTTAGAGGTAAAGGATATGATCACGGGGGATCTTGGGACAAGAGGAAGTTGCTAGCCTGTATCTCTGAGGAAATGGCTGAATTCATCATGGCAAATATCAAACCAGCCCAAGAGGGCAGATTAGATAAACCATGGTGGACAAAGGAAACCTCGGGAGAGTTCTTAGTTAAGTCGGCCTACAACAACTTGAGGAGGGAAAATCAAAAGTGGAATGGAGTGGTAAAGTCTGGGACAGGGGTGTATTTAAAATTGCCTTCTTCTTATGGAAAGTCCTTAAAGGGAAGATACCTACAGATGACATCCTTAAGAGAATGAGAATCCCTGTGGTGTCTAAGTGTTATTGTTGTGAGGAAGGAGTAGAGGAGACAGTGGAGCATATCTTTCTAACATCTTCTATAGCCCAAAGGCTATGGAAGTATTTTGCTTCTTGTGCAGGTATCAGGATGCATGGAACACAACTACAGCAGGTCCTTCAAACATGGTGGAGCATGGAGTCATCAACAAAGGCCAACAAAATTATAAGTACTGTTCCTGCTATTTTAATTTGGGAATTGTGGAAGAGGAGAAATAATAGGAGGCATGGGAAAGATTCCTCCTATGACTGGATGGTCCACCAATGCCAGAGAACAATCCAATCAATAATTAAGGAGAAATTTCCATGGGATGAAGGTGCCTAACAGGTGGGCAGAAATGATCAACAGTCTGGAAAATTACAAAGCTAGATTGTATTATCATAAGGTAAACTGGAAAGCACCCAATACTGGCTGGATTGTTTGTAACACTGATGGGGGGAGTCAGGGTAACCCAGGTGACAGTGCTTATGCATTCTGTATCAGGAATTGGGAAGGCAACCTTATATATGCAGAAGCTCAATATCTAGGGGTGAGCACTAACTCAAAGGCGAAAGCTAAGGCTGTATTACATGCATTAAAACATTGCAAGGACAGAAATTACTCGCAAGTTGAAGTGCAGACAGATTCTAGTATCATTAGAAACATGATCTTAGGGAAATGTCGATGTGCCTGGGAGTTGATTGAAATAGTGGAGGAGGTTCAACAGCTAAAGCAACAAATGACAGTAAATATTGTCCATGTATTTAGGGAGGCCAACCAGTTGACTGACAATATAGTAAATGAGGCAATGGACACAAAGACACATAAACAATACGACCAGTTCATGCAATTATCAAGTAAGAGCAGAAAGTTATTAAACATGGATAAACAGGATACCCCTTATATTAGAGTGAGGACCACACTTATTCACAGGTAATTCTTACAAAGTGATAAGCCAAGGAAGAAAGATTAGGAGATTTTGTGGAGCTTACCTAAGGAAGACTGTCAGAAAATCAACATCAGTGAGCAAACAAAGGAGCAAAGCAGGAGAAACACACCCCTTCTTTCAGATAGAACCGAGCACACAAAGACTCACTAATACCTCAGCAATGAAGGCAGCTATTCGCGATATCAACACCAGCAGAGCAGTTATCTCCAGCACTGGAAAGTCAAACCTCTTCGCTCAAGATCTGAATGCAAACAGGTAGGAGAATCAGCAGACGAAAAGGTGAGGAAATAAGAAGTATCTGGGCAACAGGGAGCGGTGAGATGCCATTGACGAAAAGGAAAGTTCTTACCTATGGAGGTCGCTGCAAAATGGAGATGTTGGACGGAAGAGGGAGCTGGAACTGGGAACTGACAATGGAGATCAATGGAGAGCACGACGGGGAGCTGAAAGAGATCGAAAGAGTGGAGAATTGTGTGGAAGTGGGAGGGGTGAAGAGTGTAGAAGTGTCTAGAAATGAAAAGTCAAGGAAAAGCCCTACATTGTAGGGTCTGAAAAGCACTTGGACTAGGCCAAACATTGGGCCTTTGAATGCTAAATGTAACACTATAAACCAGATTTCGTTTTTTTAATAAAATGGGCCAATAGCCCACGTAATTAATAAAAAAAATAGTTATAACATACTCAATGTAATTCTACAAGTGAAGTCTCGAGAATGCAAAATGCACGCAAACTTTATAAAGTAAGAACACAAACAATGAAAATTTTTAATGAAAAAATATAATACAAAATTAAAATAATCTAACCAGACTCAAACTTTAAACAGTTTATATAAGGATATTAAAATAATTGCGCTGAATTTGATAAATTGATATAATAACATTAAAATAGTATTGATTTGTTGCAATGCTTGAAATTTAAAGAATATTAAAAAAAATTGATCTTTTTATAAACACACAACAATATATTTTGCATACTCTATAAAATTTTACTATTTGATAGACTCTAGATATTCAATAATGAGTGAGTAAAAATAGGAAAGAGGAATAAAAAAGAATAAATGCATGTCAGAATAATAGTTTGGGTTCAAAGACAGATAAATCAACAAAAATAAGTAGCCACGTAAGAAAGGATATTATAATTAAGTAAATGTTATTTCATTTCTTAATTATTACAACAATGTTCATATTAAATAAAGTAAATAGTTACTATTTATGTTTTACCCAAAAAATTCTTTTCAAATTTATCCATAAATGACATGTAGATTTTAAGAAAAACTTTGGGGCCTAAAAAATTTGGGGTCCCAAGCGATTGTTTTAGAAATACAATTAAAAAACAAAAACAAATTAAATTTTGTGTAGTGTACAAACAGTTGATACCAAAAAAAGATGATGGAATACCATTATCATCAATTAAACAATATAGATTCGAGCTCAGAAATAACGTTTAATAAGAGCATCATTTCCTCTTTAATTAATGGACACAAATTTAAATTAATCAAACTCATTAATGGATATGGAATACCAGAAAGTTGTAAAAAGACCAAGTCCTACACTTGCCATTTGTGTAATCAATAATTATTCTACTCATGCTTTTCAGGACATAATTTTCTTATTTTTTGTTTTAGTAGTTATGCTACTTTGGACATTATTCCCTCTGATTTCTTTCGTGAATAATGCCAATTAAAAAATGAAAGAAATAAAAATAGATGCAACATACATAACTTGACCCAAAAATCCTATTTATTAGAGTGTTTTATAAAAATATGGCATAAGATTATGTATAAGATAATAACTTCTTGTAATTTGGTCCTTTTACCAATCCCACATACAGCAAGAGTTTTCATGAGCTTAATTTAATTAAGCTCATGAATTTTTAGAATGTTTAATTTAATTTAATACATAACATTTATGTTAGCAATAGGATCCCTATTTAAGAAATATAATTTGACAAACATATAGAGAGCGGATGAATTTTTATAGAATCACTATAAGGTATTAATGCTTGTTTTTTAAGCTCAATATCGAATCGCTATAACATACTAATGCTTGTTTCTTAAGCTCAAACAAAAAAAGTGTAAGTATTTACCAGTATATTATTGAGATTGATGCATGAATTAGTAATATAGCTCCTCCCCACATCATTTAGGTTCAAGAATTTACGGGCTCGTATGGTAGCTGATTAGATTTATGCATGTATTAGGAATGCAAGAAGATTATTTATGAATGAATTTTTGTATTATTTTATGTAGGTATTAATTATGTAAAAATTAGTTATTCATATATTAGTTTCCACTTTCTTTTTTGCATAAAATAATAAGTAAGTGTAATACCCCGCAAGTTGTGCGCTCAGAATATAACCTTTAAGCTCAAGCTAAGTTCACTTTCAAGCCTTCAATCCAAACTTATTTATGTGTTTTAGGGTCATCATGAGTCTCCTACATTACGCCAAGTACAAATTTGTTCCATTTCTAAAAACATTTCATATGATTTGGTGGAAGGATCAACTTTAAATGGTCATATCTTTTAGCACAAAATGAACTGGGTAGCCTACAACCTACAAAATTGAAGCTCTTTGAATTAGCTTTCCAATGCATCTGATTTCACCTAATTCCGAGTTCGGATCAAGAAGTTATGCTCATTTTTGTAAAGCCCTCTCGTGTTGTGTTCCTTCTTTTTTTCTAAGGCAAGCCACACGGGCACCCATATGGGCCGTGTGACTTCTCACAAACCGTGTGGGTAGTGTATCACAAAATTTCTTTGGAAAATTATATTCGAAGTGTAAAATCACGTCTCGTAGCTTGGTACCTTCATACGGACTCTTGTACGGCCCGTTAAGCTTCATACGGTCCGTACAACCTTCATTGGAAACACCCTTGCCTTAAAGAAACATGCTGAAATTTGTCTAAGTATGGCTTCGTGGGCACTTACACGGCCAGTGAAGTGCTTCACGGGCCGTGGAAGGGCCAGTAAAGTCGTGACGAGTCAATTTTTCACTTGTTTCATTAACGATATTTTCGTAATTATGGTTTATTCTAAGGGTCTTTTATGACTTCCTATGCTACCTAATGACCTATACTTCATTCCTCTCATTCAAAATTCATTCCTCACATTTAAAAATTCACTCAAGTCTCTCTCAAAGAACTCTTGTGGGAATTAAGCTTGGGGATCAAGGAAGAACTCTTTCTTCACCAAATTTCTTCTCGAATCTTCTCTATTAGCTAAGGTATGTGGGATTGATTCTTGGTCCTTTTCAACCAAGAAGACCCAAAAGTATTTCAATTTATTTCATGAATTTAGTTTATTTTAAATATGAATTTTCATTACTTGATTTACTTAAATCCAATTGATGTATGGGTTGTATTCTACCTATGATTTCAAATCACTTTGATCACTATGATGATGATTTACATTGAATTATAAAGTTATGAACATGCATGTCCCCTTCTTAAGTTGATTTATTCATGGTTGACTTATATTATGATGTAGACGTTGATTTAAATTATGGATTTATTCAATTTCATATTATGATGTTGATTTTAACTCTTATCTATGTTACCTATGTTATCCTCACATCATGCATTGCATTTGCATTCATGAACATCGGTTCATATGAAAATTATGAAGTGGGTTAAAACACAAACATGTTAATGCATATGATTTGGATGAAAATTATGGTTATGAACAAGGATTGAGTAAGAATTATGAGCACGAGCATGATATAAGTTGAACACCATTATAATATGAATTGATAGTAGTATGAACTCGACTTCTACATGATACGAATTATATGGGTGTATATATGATATGACATCTTGCATGAGTATGTAATCACATGGGTGTATTGATGAGGACGGGCACAACCCTCCCTTCACACAAGGCATAGATGAGGATAGGTACAACCTTCCCTATGCACATGGTTATATGAGCTAAGTGTGTATTGATGAGAATGGGTACAACCCTCCCTTTACACAATGTATATATGAGGAAAGGTACAACCTTCCCTATACAAAGTTATGTCATGAGCTACATGTGTAATGATGAGGATGGGTACTGTAACACCCCACATCCTACATATACTAGTCCAACATAGATGAAACATGATGTGACAAGGTCAAATTTGCACATATTTTTAAAAGTGCATGAATTCCAGATTTAAGGGTTATATGTACATCTAACGCTTAAGATGACCGAGCGTATATAATTTTTAGGTCAAGTTAAGGAGAGTGTGACCTTAAATGAAGTAAAATAATTGAGGTGCTTGTGGGACTTAGGAAGCTATTAGGTGAGTCACCTACGTGCTTAATAAGCTCGGTAAACGGAGACAAGGCCCAACACCGAATTTGTTCAAGTCCGATAAAGAATAAACCCCGAGTTAAAGATGTCATTTGGGCCCATGGTTTGGCATCATAAAAGGGCAATATTTGCAGCCCAAGATGGATAAGAAAAAGGGCCAAATTACAACTACTATGCAATTCAAAACTAAAGCCCAAACTAAGTGGGCTTAGGGAGTAAATGTTTGCAACAAAGCCCATCCCATTTGAAGCCCAATAAGGCCCAAATGAAAGGGCCAAGCTATTGCCCCATAACCTTATTAAAATAAGGCTAAAAGCCCAAAAGAAAGTCGGCCAAAAGAGGCCTATAAAAGGGCGCAACCAGCAGCAACTTTCAGCCATTTTCTTAAGACAAATTTTCAGATTTCTCTCAAGTTTCTTTTTGCTCTCTCTCCATTTTTCTAAAGCAGCCAAGACACACTTCTAGGGTTCTTGAAGAGAACCTAATACTTGAGAGTTAAGGTAAGTAAAAATACCCATGGTTTGGTGTAATTTTTCCATGAAAAACATGAAGAGTATGTTGGTTGTATTGTGCAGGAATTTTGGGACAACATGTGTTCCAATTTTGTAGTTCACTTTTCTTGTTAAATAAGAGACTTTTATCTTGTTGGTTGGCTGATTTATGAAGTAATATGTATGTTTTTAAGAAGTCTTGGGTCCATAGTGATGTAAGAAGGCTGCTGGACCACTTGTACCTTCCGCAAAAATAAGTTCTTAAATGATGTCTTAATTCCGGTCATTAGTAAGAATTTGTGGACTGTTTTTGGGAATTGTTGTCTCATATTTTTCATCTACTTAGGGAATGTTTTTGGACTGGTTTAGGACTGTAATTATGTGTAAATATGTTGAGGACAGTTTGGTTAAGGTTGGAACGGATGTGGAATGGTTGACGTCGAAAATTAGCGGAAAGACGCAATGTTGCGTTGTCTACTTACGTGTTGTGTAAAGTTGTTGTATGCTGTATTGTATGAGTTGTTGTAATGCTGTTATGAGACTAAGCATAGCTGGATATGACATGTATATGGGAATGTGTGTTAGAAAATACAATTAAGAGCGGAAGTGTTGAAAGAATACTATTTGGGTGCTAATTCCGAGCTTGCTGCCCGGATGTTGTTTTTGGGTGAAATTAGGTTACTAAGACGTGTTTATTAGCTACTAACACTAGTTTTATCACCTAATATGTTGTAGATAAGTGTTTGGAGGAAAAGGATACTACTCCGAGGTAATAACGACATAGTACAGCGAGGTATGTAAGGCAACTTGATTTCCTATAACTTGGCATGAAATCTATAGTCTTCCTTAGCACATAAAGGCACGTATAAACTCCGACATGGCTGCTAACCGTGTTCCCACTCTTTAACATGTCCATATGTCTCCATACATAGTCATTGTCAACCTGCATATGTACTTGAATACCGAATATGCATGAATTCCTTTTTACCAAACAAAGTCTATGTGTTGTTCAATCTTTGATACGATTCATTAGTTGTGTATCTCTCTTCCCATCGTGGTATTACCTTACATGGTTTTTCATATGTCACATGTCTATATTCCTACAGTTCTAAAGGTTATGACCACCAAAAGAACCATCTCAAAGTAAATAAAAGATAACTTACAGTTGCTTATAAATGAGTGGTAGCCCGAGGGGTGGAAGAATCACCTAGCCAGGGTCGATCTCATTTGGGTGGTAGCCCGAGAGGTGAAGGAATCACCTAGCCAGGGTCGATCCCATTACAGATTTACCACTGATCAGCTGGTCATTTACATGATATATTATGCACAGATTATACAGTAAAGAAAGATACAGTAATAAAAAGACATAAAGTACATGATTCCACAGTATGACTAAAGGTGGTCTTGTCATACATACACACCAGCATGTGATTTCATTTGAGCTCATATTGCATATACAGTATTTCCTGCCTTACATATTCAGTACATTATCTCGTACTGACGTCCCTTACGGGGGACCTGCATTTCATGCTGCAGGTACAGGAGCTACTAGATCTCCCCAGTAAGAGTACAGGACTTCCAGCTGCTATTACTAAGCTCCAGGTTGCTTCGGGGCTTATGTGTTTAGGACTTATATTTTGTATTGTATAGTTGGTCTTGAGGCGGGGCCTGTCCCGACCCATTTGGTTATTGTTCCTTACTTAGAGGCTTTGTAGACTATGTAAATTAAAGTATGGTCAAAAAGTGTATTATAGACATCGTGGCTCCAACGGCCTAGTCTTATGCATTTACGTTTGGTTTGTTAGTACAGTTTACTTTCTTTTGACAGCATATTGAGTATGGAAACCTCTTAAATGTTCATAGCAGGTGTATAGTTATATGTTGGTTCTCCCGAGCCTTGTCGGCAACGGGTGCCAGTCCGCCTTAATGGGGCTTAGGGCGTGACAGAAGTGGTATCAGAGCGGGTCGTCCTAGGGAGTCTACAAAGTCGTGTCTATGTAGAGTCTTATTTATGGATGTGTTGTGCACCACATTTATAAGCAGGAGGCTACGTGGCATTTAGGAGTTGTCACTTTCTTTTCATTCTTTAGATCGTGCCATAGAGCCAAGTATTGTAGGTTGATTATTTCTG
Source organism: Solanum rostratum (assembly GCA_029948455.1). Classification (NCBI taxonomy): domain Eukaryota; kingdom Viridiplantae; phylum Streptophyta; class Magnoliopsida; order Solanales; family Solanaceae; genus Solanum; species Solanum rostratum. The sequence goes on from CM057055.1 coordinate 53,982,394, forward strand.
ACCTCTAAATTATTTTGTACAGTAAGCATGCCTGAAACAAGGAAAAGCAAAGGCAAGGGGAAGGAGGTGGAAGTGGTAATTGGTATGCCCAGTCGGGTGAGACGACGAGATGAGGCCCAAGATGAGTCTCTGTCCCAAACATCTCCAACTCCTCCAGCTCCTGATGAACCAGGTCGTAGTGAAACTCCCTCAGAACCACCTGCCGATGCTGCTGTGCAGGATCTGAGAAATGCGGTCCAATTATTGACACGCATAGTTGCTAGCCAAAGCCAAAGACAAGAAGGCCAAGTTGTAGGTCTAGATGGTGCGAATAGGGCAGCTAGCATGAGGATACGTGACTTCCTTAATTTGGACCCTCCAACTTTCACCGGGTCAGATCCTAATGAAGATCCGCAAGACTTCATCGACCAGATCCAGCGCACTTTAGATGTTATGCATGTGAGTGGTACAGAAGCTGTAGAACTGGCAGCATATAGATTGAAAGGTGTGGCTATATTGTGGTATGAATCTTGGAAGCAATCCAAGGGTATAGATGCACCTCCAACTACCTGGAAGGAGTTCAAAGAGGCCTTTCTTGACCACTACTTGCCATATGAGATTCGAGAGGCCCGTGCAGATCAATTTCTGAATCTCCATCAAGGGGGTATGAGCGTGAGGGAGTATAGCCTCCAGTTTAACTCCTTGGCCAGGTATGCTCCCAACGTAGTTGCTACTATGGCAGATAGAGTTCATCGGTATGTGGATAGGTTGGATACATATTTGGTAAGAGACTGTACTATTGCTTCATTGAATAAAGACATGGATATAGCAAGAATGCAAGCATTTGCGCAGAAACTAGAGGATCAGAGGCAAAGGAGAAGGACACAAGAGATAGAAAGGGGCCAGTCCAAGAGGGCCAGATCTACGGGGCAATTTGTACCATCCCAAGGTGATGTTAGGCCCCGATTTCCTAGTAAACCACCTAGACCATCATCCTCATATTCTGCAGTCAGTGCTCCACCGCAATTTCAAGGGCCTAGAGGTAATCAGTTTAATCAAAGAAGTGAGGGACAAGGTGCACGGACTACAGGATATTCGGCCAGCCAGCAGATTCCTCCTAGGCAGTCTTGCAAACAATGTGGGAGGAGTCATTCAGGTATATGCCGTGTTGGGACAGATGCCTGTTATTGGTGTGGTGTACCAGGGCATGTGATAAGAGATTGCCCGAGAAGACGTATGAGTGATATGGCACAACCTGCTGGGTCAGCTGTTGCATCATCATCGTCAGTTCCTCCCGTTAGTAGGGGTCAGCAAATTCCTACAGGCCGTGGTAGAGGTGGTAGAGGAGCAGCTAGCTCCAGCGGAGCCCAGAATCGCACTTATGCTCTGGGAAGTCGGCAAAATTTAGAAGCTTCACCCGATGTGGTCACAGGTACATTGTCCATCTTTTCACATAATGTGTATGCATTAATTGACCCTGGTTCTACATTATCATATATTACACCACTAGTGGCTGGGAAGCTTAAAAGAACACCTATATTATTGAATGAGCCATTTGAAGTATCTACGCCAACCGGTGAATTTATTATAGCTAGAAGGGTCTATTATGATTGTGTTGTAACTGTTTGTGACCGTGATACGTGGGCGGACCTTTTTGAGTTAGATATGGTGGAATTCGATGTTATAATGGGCATGGATTGGTTAGCTTCTTGCTATGCTACTGTGGATTGTCGATCTAAGAGAGTGTATTTCCACTTTCCAAATGAGGCAGTCCTTGAATGGGAAGGTAATGTTGGGGCACCAAAGGGGAAGTTTATTTCCTATTTCAAGGCAAGAAAGATAATGTCAAAGGGGTGTATATGTCATCTAGTTAGAGTAAGGGATATGGAGGCTGAATCACCAACTCTTCAATCGGTTCCGGTAGTGAATGAATTTGCTGATGTGTTTCCCGAAGAGCTTCCAGGTTTGCCTCCAGAACGAGAGATAGATTTTGGCATTGATTTACTCCTAGGCACTCAACCTATTTCTATCCCTCCATATAGAATGGCCCCGGCAGAGCTACGTGAATTAAAGGAGCAATTGAAAGATTTGCTAGAGAAGGGCTTTATAAGACCTAGTGTGTCCCCTTGGGGTGCACCAGTGTTATTTGTACGAAAAAAGGATGGCACTTTAAGAATGTGTATTGATTACCGACAATTGAATAAGGTGACAATTAAAAACAAATACCCCCTCCCCAGGATTGATGATTTATTTGATCAATTACAGGGTGCCAAATGTTTTTCAAAAATTGATTTGAGGTCAGGTTATCACCAAGTGAGAGTGAGGGAAAAAGATATATCCAAGACAGCCTTTAGGACACGCTATGGCCACTTTGAATTTCTTGTTATGTCATTTGGGCTGACAAATGCACCAGCAGTTTTCATGGACTTAATGAACAGGGTATTCAAGCTGTTCTTGGATGTCTTTGTGATAGTATTTACAGATGACATTTTGGTGTATTCAAGATCAAAAGAGGACCATGCAAATCACTTACGGCAGGTATTACAAGTTCTTCGTGATCGGCAATTGTATGCCAAGTTTTCCAAATGTGAATTTTGGTTGAAATCAGTGGCATTCTTGGGTCATATTGTATCCGATGAAGGGATAAGGGTTGATTCACAAAAGATAGAGGCGGTGAAAGATTGGCCAAGGCCAATAACGCCCACCGAAGTTCGAAGCTTCTTGGGGTTGGCAGGTTATTATAGAAGATTTGTCGAAGGTTTTTCTTCTATTTCTGCACCTCTAACAAAGTTGACACATAAGGCGACCAAATTTCAATGGAATGATGCATGTGAAAGGAGCTTTCAAGAGTTGAAAAGCAGGCTAACTTCTGCACCTGTACTAGTGCTTCCAGAAGGCACAGAGGGGTATACGGTATATTGTGATGCTTCGGGGGTTGGCTTAGGGTGTGTACTGACACAACATGGTAGGGTAATTGCTTATGCCTCGAGACAACTGCGCCCACATGAGAAAAACTACCCGACACATGACCTTGAACTAGCAGCTGTTGTGTTTGCCTTGAAAATATGGCACCATTATTTGTATGGGGTTCATGTTGACATATATACTGATCATAAGAGCTTACAGTACATATTTAAACAGAAAGACCTAAATTTAAGGCAGCGGAGGTGGCTGGAGCTAATAAAGGATTACGATGTTGATATACTGTACCATCCAGGGAAAGCAAATGTGGTAGCCGATGCTTTGAGCCGCAAGGCAATTGTGAATATTGATGATCAAACCGTGGTACGTCAAGGAGTCGCTAAGGATCTACGTCAACTAGCCAATTTGGGAGTGCGCCTCATTGAAACTCCAAAGGAAGGGGTTGTTGTGCATAATGCTACAGAGTCTTTATTGATAACAGAGGTAAGGGAAAAACAGTTCAAAGATCCTATTCTACGGCGACTTAAGGAGAAGGTGAGTCAAGGCACAATGAAGGGCTTTGAACTTACCCAAAATGGAGTACTTTACTGTCAAAACAGATTGGGCGTTCCTAATATAAATGGACTAAGAAGGAGAATAATGGAAGAAGCCCATCATTCAAGATATTCTATCCATCCAGGATCAACTAAGATGTATCATGACCTGAAGGAAATATTTTGGTGGGAAGGCATGAAAAAGGACCTTGCAGAATTTGTGGCTCAATGTCCAAATTGCCAACAAGTTAAGGTAGAACACCAAAAGCCGGGAGGTTATATGCAATGTATAGAGCTTCCAACATGGAAGTGGGATATGATTAATATGGATTTTGTTACTGGGTTGCCTCGCTCATTTCAGAAGTTTGACTCCATATGGGTAATAGTTGATAGACTTACAAAGTCAGCACACTTCTTGCCAGTTAAGAGTGACTATACGGCTGAAGAGTATGCAAAGCTATACCTTAAGGAGATAGTTAGACTACATGGGGTCCCAATCTCCATTATATCTGATCGGGGAGCTCAATTCACCGCAAAATTTTGGAAATCCTTCCAGAGGAGCTTAGGGACACAAGTAAATTTAAGTACAGCTTTCCACCCGCAGACAGATGGTCAAGCAGAACGCACCATTCAAACACTTGAAGATATGTTGCGGGCGTGTGCATTGGACTTCAAAGGTAGTTGGGTAGACCATTTGCCACTTATTGAATTTGCCTATAATAATAGCTACCATTCAAGTATCAAGATGGCACCGTATGAAGCTTTGTATGGAAGGAAATGTAGATCACCAATAGGATGGTTTGAAGTGGGTGAAACCACCTTGCTTGGTCCAGATCTAGTCCAACAAGCCATGGAAAAAGTCAAGGTAATACGACAACGTCTAGAAACAGCCCAAAGCCGTCACAAATCATATGCAGATGCTAGAAGAAGAGGACTGGAATTCTCAGTAGGAGATTGGGTATTCTTAAAGGTGTCTCCAATGAAAGGTGTTATGAGATTTGGTAAGAAAGGGAAACTAAGCCCACGTTACATAGGGCCATATAAGATTATTAAAAGGTTTGGACAAGTTGCATATGAATTAGAGTTACCCCAGGAGCTTTCAATGGTTCATCCAGTTTTTCATGTCTCAATGCTCCGAAAATGCATAGGTGATCCATCTCGTATTACTCCTATTGAAGATATGCAAGTTATGGAAGATCTCACCTATGAAGAGGTACCTATTGCTATCCTAGATCGTCAAGTTAGAAAGCTAAGAAATAAGGAAATACCTTCAGTGAAAGTGCTTTGGAGGAACCAACAGGTAGAAGAGATAACGTGGGAGGCTGAGGAAGCAATGAGGTCTAAATATCCTTATTTATTTGAAGCTAAAGAGGAAGTCCAAGATACAGAGTTAAAGGAGTAGTAGGTATGTGAATATGAATTCTTATTATGTTTTCAAAAGTGTGTATAACTTGTTTAACCTATTTAATTATGCTTACATTCGGGGACGAATGTTCCTAAGGGGGGAGGATGTAACACCCCACATCCTACATATACTAGTCCAACATAGATGAAACATGATGTGACAAGGTCAAATTTGCACATATTTTTAAAAGTGCATGAATTCCAGATTTAAGGGTTATATGTACATCTAACGCTTAAGATGACCGAGCGTATATAATTTTTAGGTCAAGTTAAGGAGAGTGTGACCTTAAATGAAGTAAAATAATTGAGGTGCTTGTGGGACTTAGGAAGCTATTAGGTGAGTCACCTACGTGCTTAATAAGCTCGGTAAACGGAGACAAGGCCCAACACCGAATTTGTTCAAGTCCGATAAAGAATAAACCCCGAGTTAAAGATGTCATTTGGGCCCATGGTTTGGCATCATAAAAGGGCAATATTTGCAGCCCAAGATGGATAAGAAAAAGGGCCAAATTACAACTACAATGCAATTCAAAACTAAAGCCCAAACTAAGTGGGCTTAGGGAGTAAATGTTTGCAACAAAGCCCATCCCATTTGAAGCCCAATAAGGCCCAAATGAAAGGGCCAAGCTGCTGCCCCATAACCTTATTAAAATAAGGCTAAAAGCCCAAAAGAAAGTCGGCCAAAAGAGGCCTATAAAAGGGCGCAACCAGCAGCAACTTTCAGCCATTTTCTTAAGCCAAATTTTCAGATTTCTCTCAAGTTTCTTTTTGCTCTCTCTCCATTTTTCTAAAGCAGCCAAGACACACTTCTAGGGTTCTTGAAGAGAACCTAATACTTGAGAGTTAAGGTAAGTAAAAATACCCATGGTTTGGTGTAATTTTTCCATGAAAAACATGAAGAGTATGTTGGTTGTATTGTGCAGGAATTTTGGGACAGCATGTGTTCCAATTTTGTAGTTCACTTTTCTTGTTAAATAAGAGACTTTTATCTTGTTGGTTGGCTGATTTATGAAGTAATATGTATGTTTTTAAGAAGTCTTGGGTCCATAGTGATGTAAGAAGGCTGCTGGACCACTTGTACCTTCCGCAAAAATAAGTTCTTAAATGATGTCTTAATTCCGGTCATTAGTAAGATCAAAGATTGAACAACACATAGACTTTGTTTGGTAAAAAGGAATTCATGCATATTCGGTATTCAAGTACATATGCAGGTTGACAATGACTATGTATGGAGACATATGGACATGTTAAAGAGTGGGAACATGGTTAGCAGCCATGTCGGAGTTTGTACGTGCCTTTATGTGCTAAGGAAGACTATAGATTTCATGCCAAGTAATAGGAAATCAAGTTGCCTTACATACCTCGCTGTACTATGTCGTTATTACCTCGGAGTAGTATCCTTTTCCTCCAAACACTTATCTACAACATATTAGGTGATAAAACTAGTGTTAGTAGCTAATAAACACGTCTTAGTAACCTAATTTCACCCAAAAACAACATCCGGGCAGCAAGCTCGGAATTAGCACCCAAATAGTATTCTTTCAACACTTCCGCTCTTAATTGTATTTTCTAACAACACATTCCCATATTCATGTCATATCCAGCTATGCTTAGTCTCATAACAGCATTACAACAACTCATACAATACAGCATACAACAACTTTATACAACACGTAAGTAGACAACGCAACATTACGTCTTTCCGCTACATTTTGACGTCAACCATTCCACATCCGTTCCAACCTTAACCAAACTGTCCTCAACATATTTAAACATAATTACAGTCCTAAACCAGTCCAAAAACATTCCCTAAATAGATGAAAAACATGAGACAACAATTCCCAAAAACAGTCCACACCAGGGTCGATCTCATTTGGGTGGTAGCCCGAGGGGTGAAGGAATCACCTAGCCAGGGTCGATCCCATTACAGATTTACCACTGATCAGCTGGTCATTTACATGATATATTGTGCACAGATTATACAGTAAAGAAAGATACAGTAATAAAAAGACATAAAGTACATGATTCCACAGTATGACTAAAGGTGGTCTTATCATACATACACACCAGCATGTGATTTCATTTGAGCTCATAATTGCATATACAGTATTTCCTGCCTTACATATTCAGTACATTATCTCGTACTGACGTCCCTTACGGGGGACCTGCATTTCATGCTGCAGGTACAGGAGCTACTAGATCTCCCCAGTAAGATTACAGGACTTCCAGCTGCTATTACTAAGCTCCAGGTTGCTTCGGGGCTTATGTGTTTAGGACTTATATTTTGTATTGTATAGTTGGTCTTGAGGCGGGGCCTGTCCCGACCCATTTGGTTATTGTTCCTTACTTAGAGTCTTTGTAGACTATGTAAATTAAAGTATGGTCAAAAAGTGTATTATAGACATCGTGGCTCCAACGGCCTAGTCTTATGCATTTACGTTTGGTTTGTTAGTACAGTTTACTTTCTTTTGACAGCATATTGAGTATGGAAACCTCTTAAATGTTCATAGCAGGTGTATAGTTATATGTTGGTTCTCCCGAGCCTTGTCGGCAACGGGTGCCAGTCCGCCTTAATGGGGCTTAGGGCGTGACAGGTACAACCCTCCTTTTACACAATTCAAGCAAGGAGTGACTCTTTGAGTGCTAGTATATGTGGGTTATGGCTACTCTATGGTTTTCATATGGCATATTGTACAGGTTAACATCATCTTTCTTTCATGTTGCATGCCCGCATACTAGTACATTCAAACGTACTAACGCATACTCTATGCCTACATGATTTTACCATGTAAGAACCGTGTGTTACGATCATCCACCGCTTGACGGGTAGCTCGAATTCGGAGAGTTGATATTGTGGTAAGTCCTATCTTCCAAGGACAAACCACCTTCCTTCTACTTATGTTGTTTTCTATCTATCTTCTTGATTGAGGGTGAGCCTCGGACATGTCGTGGCCCCCGTCCCATCTTATGAGTAGAGGTATTGTTGACATCTTGTAGACTCTTGTCAGATCTATATATTATGTGTTGTATTTGGAGCTTATGATTATGGTCATCTATTTGATATGGACATCATGGATTGACTATGGAAATTATGATATGTATGTATGTTTGGGTGGAAATGTGGAAGATCTTAAGCCCCATATTGCCCCCGTAGAGTGCGTCATACTTACCGGCCCCTTAGTTCTTATGTGCTATGTGCTATGTGAGTCCATGTAAATCCCTTTCCCTTCGATATCCCCATACTGTGAGTCCTACTTTCCCATTCCTTAGAACTATGTGTTTACTATTTGAATGCGCTTCCGAACTGATGATGTGGATTTGGATACTTTGAGGCTTGTTTGGGGACTCTCGGATTTCCATTGTCGTGTCACTTCTAGGCCTTAGGTCCGGGTCGTGACAGTAAGTTTCTCATAACTATACGTGAATTAGTCATGGGAGTTTTTAAATTATCAACAAAATATTGTATTAGTTTTATATATGTATAATCTATTCTTTATCTACCTACCAAACGTCATATAAGTTTGTAGACGGTAAAATTTGTATTGAGCAAATAATAATCAAGAACAAAAATATGGCAACAATTGTAATATTTGATTTCAATACGCGAGTGTTACAATCTCTATAAATCCTCTGATTCGCCTTTTCAAGTGTAAATTCAAGGGCTCTTGAGCTTGATCTTGAATCTGAAATTAGTTCTGGAACTTGATCTTGAAATTTGAATTTATTCTTGATCTTGTTCTTGAAACTTAAATTTATTCTTGAAATCTTGAACTTGTTCTTGAGTTTACGAGCTTTTAAGCTTGTTTTTGAACTAGAATGCTTGAATTCTTGAACTTGTAGAGAAATTTGCAGTGTTTGATCCACAAACTTTCTCTAATTTTTTTTGTTAGAATTCTTGATTCTTATTTGAATGAAGACCCCTATTTATAGTTATAAAATAGAGGAATTATAATAGAAAAGACTTTCCTTTAGTCAATCAGATTTATGTGATATGGCATATTCGGCTTTAATGTAATGGGCTTGTCATTTTGACACATGGCATGATCCTACTGACTTTTTAGTTTGACTTGGTGTGCCACATCATTTGACACGTGGCGCCAAGATGGCCTCTTGGATGAAATAATATTGGGTTTTATTAATTTGGACTTTTTTGTTGTAGCCCAAATCAATTAACATGAGTTTTAATTAAATCTGTATTTATTGGACTTAAATAATTAATCCAGTTATATTAATCCATAACATTTATTTGCACTAATATATTCATGAATTTAATATCATTTGAGTCATTTTAAAATTTATATTTAATAAATTTTAAATGATTACAAATACCTCATGCTTCAAGCCTGGTCGAAATATTTTATCATTTAAAGACTAGACTTGAAATATTAATTTAATATTATAATAATATTATAAAGAAGCAATGGCATTATATTATAATCTTATTATTATAATATTATGCAGAAAAGGAAATTATTCCCAACTTTACATTATTTGAAGGAAAAAAAAATTGACCTACTTTTCTTTTTTCTTTCCTTCTTTCTTTTTTCCTTTCTTTTTTTTTCTTTTCTTTCTTTCTTCTTTTCCTTTTTGTTTTTCCATTTCACGTGGTCGATAACTGCTTTTCTCCTTTTTTTCCTTTCTTTTCTTTCCTTTCTTTTTTTTCTTTTCTTTTTTTTTTAACATCACCCTATAAACAGGGGTGTTCCTTTAAAATTTTCAATTAAAACTAAAGTCCAATCCCAAGTGTCATTGTTGAGGTATGACTCCTTTTTTTTCATTTCTTTTTTTGTTCGTCCCCCTTTTTTTGTAGGTCAAAGGAGCAATATTTGCATTTTGCGGATTCTATTACGACAAGAATTTGATCTTGAGGTGTGAATGGATGTGTTCTATGTCCCCGCCTTGATATCATCAATTCGAGGCTTTATAGTGTTCCAAATATTTAAACATAAGGGACCACCAATTCGAGGTTTTATACTATTCCAAATGTTTAAACATAAGGGATCACCAATTCGAGATTTTACACTATCCAAATGTTTAAACATAAGGGATCACCAATTCGAGGTTTTACCATGTTCCCAATGTTTAAACATAAGGGATTTTCAATTTGAGGCTTTACAATATTCCCAATGTTAGACATATGAGATCACTAATTTGAGGCTTTACAATATTCCAAATGCTTGTGAAGAGGCCATCTTAAGGTGCAAAAGGACAAATTTTGTCTACCTTAAGGCATGGAAATTTAGAGATCCTTTTAAGGATAAACCCGCGAAAAGGCCAGCTTAAGGTGCAAAGGGACAAATTTTGTCCACCTTAAGGTATGGAAATTTAAAGATCCTTTAAAGGATAAGCCCGTGAAAAGGCTAGCTTAAGATGCAAAGGGACAAATTTTGTCCACCTTAAGGCATTACAATTTAGAAAGATTCTTGTGGCATAATCGGATGGATACTCGTATTTACCCCAAGAAAGGCAATTTGAGGGAATCCTCACAATGCAAAGAGATAATTACTCATTTTTGCCTTAAGAAAGGTAAATTTAAAGGTTAAGGCTTGAAGGCTTTAACTTTCAGACTCAACAACTTTAAAGAATTTGACTTATAAACCTTGTGAATTTGAAACTTTAACTTTAAGAAGAAGAGAATTTAAAGACTTCAAATGGCAGATTTCAAGAATTTAAAGTCTTTATTACGCATACCTGATTGATTTGAAACCCCAAATTGCACACTTGAAGATTTTGAAGGCTCTACCTTGCATACTTGAAGAAATTGAAGACTTTAACTCGCACACTTGGAGAATCAAAGACTTCAACTTGCAAACTTGAAGAATTCAAAGACTTCAGTTTGCGTATTTGAAGAATTTGAAGACTTTGATTTGCATACTTGGAGAATCAAAGACTTCAACTTACAAACTCGAAGAATTGAAGACTTTAACTTGTATACTTGAAGAATTTGAAGGCTTCAACTTGTAAACTCGAAGAGTAAGAAAACTTCAACTTGTATATTTGAAGAAATTGAAGATTTTGATTTGCATACTTGGAGAATCAAAGACTTCAACTTGTAAACTCGAAGAATTTGAAGACTTTAACTTGTATACTTGAAGAATTTGAAGGCTCCAACTTATAAACTTAAAGAGTTCGAAGACTTTAACTTGTATACTTGGTTAATTTGAATACCAGCTCGTAGACTTCAACTTGCAGACTTGAGGAACTTGAAAACTTCAATTTCAAACTTGACTAAATTTGAAAGCCTCAACTGTGCTACTGAATGAGCCACATTCCATAGGATTCGCCCCCATAAGAAATCTGGTAGAGACATATAATTTTTTAACATTCATGCAACTGAACTTAGAATATAATTCCAAACGCCTACGTACCTCAACGAAAAGGATCAAGTCACAAAGTAATTCGGGGGAGGGGGGGAGTATTTTTTTCCTAACTTTTGTTTAAGCTGCCTCTTTCGAGATTTTCAACCTAGTGAATATTTTTTTAGGGTGTCGTACACAGTTTATACTCTTGCAGGCCAAAAGTGTCTTGACATGAAGATCTTGCTCAAATTCAATGAGTTTTGAAGCTTGAAGATTTCGCTCAAATTTGAGGAGCATCAAAACTAAAAAACTTAGCTCAAATTTGAGGAGCTTTGTGACTTGAAGGTTTAGCTTGAATTTGATGAGATGCATCTCAAACTCGTGCATCAAGGAGCACTTCGAATTGAAAAGTTTGCTCGAATTTAATGAGCTTTGAAACTTGAAGATTTTGCTCGAATTTAAGGAGCTTTGTGACTTGAAGGTTTAGCTTGAATTTGATGAGACACATTTCAAACTTGTGTGTCAATGAGCACTTTGACTTGAAAATTTTACTCGAATTTGATGAGCTTTAAAACTTGAAGATTTTGCTCGAATTTGAAGAGCATTGTGACTTGAAGATGTGCACGACACATGGAGTGTTTGTTGTCCTAGCATGGTAGCCTTGCTCCTCGTAACAACACCAAAACTCCCAAAGGTAACATTAAGAATTCCCTTCACTTTAGCAGAGAACTTGGAGTCAGCAGCCTCGGAGAAAGTTGATTGGCAGTTAATCTTCTCGGAAGTCATTTGAATGTTCTTTGATGCTTGAAAAGTTGAGATGAGAGGTAGAGAGTGTCCCACTGAGCGTTCCAGAATTTGTAGGCGGTAAAATTCGTATTGAACAAATAATGATCAAGAAGGAAATATCGCAACAGTTGTAGTATTTGATTTCAATATGTGAGTGTTACAATCTTTATAAATCCTCTCATTCGCCTTCTCAAGTGTAAATTCAAGGGCTCTTGAGCTTGATCTTGAATATGAAATTTGTTGTTGAACTTGATCTTCAAATTTGAGTTGATTCTTGATCTTGTTCATGAAACTTGAATTTGTTCTTGAAAGTTGAACTTGTTCTTGAGTTTGATCTTGAGTTCAAGAGCTTTTAAGTTTGTTCTTGAATTTGAATACTTGATTTCTTGAACTTGTAGAGAAATTTGTGGTGTTTGATCCACGAGTTTTCTCTAGCTTTTTGTTAGAATTCTTGATTCTTCTTTGAATTATGAAGACCCCTATTTATAGTTGTAGAATAGAGAAATTATAATAGGAAAGACTTTCTTTCAGCTAGGGGTGGCAAAATTAAACTCAACCCGCTCAACCTGCCTACCTCGTTGAAGTTTAGGCGGGTTAATAACCGCCCAGTTATTCGTCCAATCCAACTCAACCCAACCCATTTCAACTCATTTAAATTGGGTTGATATTCAACTCGAATTGATTCGAGAGAGATCTTGTGAAAATATTTTTAAAACACTTTTTTAAAATTTGATATGTTTTATATAGTCAAAATAAAGAAAAATATAATTTAATTAACTACTAAAATATTGAAAAAGAACAAATAAAGTAAGTAAAACTTAGTAAAGTTGGGTCGGTTTGGGTTTTGACCCGCTCTATACCCCATTACTCAACCCATTTTGACCCAACCCATTTTGACCCAAGCAAATTTGGGTTGGGTTGAGTCTTGAAACGTTTATTGTCTTGACCCATTATACCCCGCTCAAATTTGACCCAATCTGCCCAGTTGCAACTCCTACTTTCAATCAATCAGATCTAAGTGACATGACATATTGAACTTTAATGAAATGAGCTTGTCATTTTTACACATAGCATGATCATATTGGCTTCTTTCTTTGACTTGGTCTGCCACATCATTTGACATGTGGCGCTAAGATGGGGTCTCTTGGATGAAATAATATTGAGCCTATTAATTTGGACTCTTTTATTGTAGCTCAAATCAATTTATATGAATTTTAATTAAATTCGTATTTATTAGACTTAAACAATTAACCCAATTATATTAATCCATAATATTTATTTGGACTGATATATTCATGAATTTAATATAATTCGAATTATTTTAAAATTTCTATTTAATAAATTTTAAATTATTAGAAAATTACATAAAAATTAATACATAAATAATTTATTTCTTATAAAGCTGGAGATCCCTTTGTTGATCCTTTAGATGGTCATTTAATTTAATAATTATTATTTTATAATTCTTTTTTGGAGGTAAAGAAAATAAGAATCACGAAGAAAAATGACTTTCTAAAAGACCATTGATTAGACCAAATGTACTAGCTCCAACCCTTCACTACTTTTCCATCAGGTATTAAAATGGCCTTTAACTCAAAAATAAAACTGGAGGACTACTATAGCATGTCTTTTTGAGATCTTTCTTTTCCTCCGGATGAAGTCAGACATATACTGTAGAACTGTGATGTCTTTTTGAGATCTTTCTTTTCCTCCGGATGAAGTCAGACATATACTGTAGAACTGTGATGTCTTTTTGAGATCTTTCTTTTCCTCCGGATGAAGTCAGACATATACTGTAGAACTGTGATTCAAAATGAGTCATAAATACATTAAAGTGATATAAATAAGCCATGAATTTAGAAAAGAACCAAAAATGAGCTTAATGAATATTTTTTTTACAATATATAAAATTTCTATGACGGACCGCTAAAAAGAGTTATCAGCTCAAAAGTGTAGAATTTTTTTACACTTTACAAAGTGTAAGAAAACTTATACTTTATGATGCATCAAATCAATTTTGAAAAAGGCTATAAAAACTGTAAAGCGTAAAAAAAAAAATACACTTTAGAACTGACGACTCTTTTGAATGGTCTGTTATAAAATTTTTATAAAGTATAAAAAAATTTTTACAATAAGCTCATTTTAATTTTTTTTTAAATTTAAAATTTATTTATATCCATTTAATATATTTATGGCTCATTTTGATTCACATTTGGATATACTTCATACATACAAGTTAACAGAACAGAACTATTACAATATTTTCTCTTTCTTTTATGCAATGTGAAAAAAGAATTACAAAAGCATTGTTACATGTTCGGAGTTCTCGTTGCGGCTGCTCTTAACTTTGTTTTTCAAAATCATGTATGATGCTTGACGCATAGATAACATAAAATAATTAGACATTTTGGATGCATGTGTTACGAGTGGCCGCTCACATTTTTATCACGTGCCCACTGTTACATAAATTAATTCTGAAACGCCTTTAAAAATAAAATTATAACTCGTAATTTATGAATTTTGAATTCTATTTTTTTAATTAGTATTTGGTAAGAACATACTTGGTACATATCCAATAGAAATGTAATTCTAATCCAAAGCTTAACTCAAAATTACTTAATTCGGCCGATTCTCTCCCTTCGCCCTGCAGCCAGCCTTATTTAAAATACAACTGATTTTGAAATGAGGTTCTTGGTTTTCAAAAGAAAACAGGAACTATTGTCTGCTTTCTTTGGAAATCATTGCCCAGCCTAAATTTAAAATTCTCATTGATTTTGAAACCATTGTATCCGGAAAGCAGAACTTAACATCCCCTATTAGAGTACAGTGGAGATGGATAAATTGAGCGACTTGAAGCACCTGTTTGTTACAGTTTTTCTTGCAAACTTTGCGTTGAATGTGGTCCCGCCTGCCATAACTGATATCACAGTTGGCGCACTCTGCCCTTCTCAAGACGAGTGCTCACTTGCCATTTATCTCTCCGGTTTCCAGCAAGCTGTTTGTATCGCAATACTTCTCTCTTACTTTCTTTCCTTCATCCCTTTTACACGCAGAAACAATAAAAATATAATCCAGATCTAATTTGTGAATCATTTTTGCAAACTCTAGATATGCATTATCTGATTACTAGGGTGGGTCTGCTGATTTCAGATCTTAGGACTGGGATCAATGATGATGTTGCCTTTGCTTGGGCATCTATCTGATGTTTACGGAAGAAAAGCTTTGCTCACAGTCCCGGTGGCTGCCTCCATTATTCCGTCAGGTAAAAACTGTCTTCCGGTCACTCAATCGAAGAAGGCCCAAATCGATAAGTAACAAAAGGTATTGCAGTAATATTGGCAATCGGCAGATCAACAAACTATTTCTATGCATACTATGTGGTAAAGACCTTCACCGGTATGGTCAGTGACAGTGGAATTGAGTGCCTCTCCATTGCTTATGCGGTAACTATTGAGAGTAATTCAAATTCATTATACAATATGCTCTTCTTCTTTCTTCTTCTTTTTTGTTTCCCTAACGAATCGTTTTCTAGGCAGCTAACATATCAGAAGAAAAACGTGTTTCTGCAATTGGATTTGTCGCCGGCATAGGCTCTGCTGCATCTCTCTTGGGTACCATGGCTGCTCGTTTCCTCTCCACCGCTCAAATCTTTCTGGTCCCTTTTTCCTCTTTAAGTTTTTTTTTTTCCTTAGCCTTTTCTCTTTCCTTTTCCTTATTACGTTTGTTTTTACTTAGTTCGGTTCGTTTTCATTCAGGTAGCAGCCATTTCTTCAACGGTGGCAACAACATACATGAGAATATTTGTAAAGGAGACGAGCGGGCGTATCGTCAGTGATCCTCTAAATCAACCCATACTCACCGATAATGGAGCAGAATGTTCTCAATCAAAGAGATTGTCACAGAGCTTTATGGAAGTTCTACCACTCAAGGATATTTTCTGCCTGCTAAGGAGTAGGTAAGATTTGAAACGTCAAAAATATTGTTGATTGACAACAATTATTGCTAGCCATGGATTACAATATTCCATTTTCTTATGGGACCAGAACACTAGTTGGGTAGGTGCTCCCTTGTGTTTTGAGTTATAAATAAAAATTAACCATTAGTGTTGGAGTCCGACAATGTTTAAAAAATGCTTTTCAATATCTTGACACGCGATATTATTATGATTGCTAACATAGAAATTGTTTTAAATATTTATTGTGAAAGTTTTTGAAATTATGTCAAAAAGTAGTAGTAACTCCCATTTTCTTGAATGAAAAATATTTTCAATCTTCAAAATGTTTGGTCAGTCAGACTTTTTAATTGTATTTAGTGATTTGTGATTCTTTCTTCATTTTGTTTTAATATTCCTTGTACAAAATAACTATACAAATAACGTTTGATTGAAAGTCAAAAGAAATCTCACCTCGATACGGGTTAATTGTATGTGCATGCATCTTGTATATTTCGTGTTAGCAATATTTATGTACGTGGCCAACAACTGAAAAGCTTGAGTTTTATTTGCATCTTCTGGGTTTTGCTTTAACCATAGTCAGATAATTGCAAATATTAATTGCTTCCTTCGTCTCTCATGTAATATTTTTGAATTTTGAGGTTCAAATTTTTTATCATAATAATTTTATATATGTTTTAAATATTTTGAATTGTCAATTATTGTAATTTATAATTTTTTTTCCTAGTTTCCAAATATGTTAATTTTATTTTTTAAAATTCATATGTGAATTCATTGTTAAAATTAATCTGTTTTAATCTCAAAATTTGAATTGAGTCACATAAATTGAAATGGAGAAAAAACAAATTCCAATCATATCATCGTTTTTTTTACTTTTTGGTGCAGCTTGACGCTTTCGCTAGCAACCGTCATTGCTTTCTTGAATGGTCTAGGGGAAGGTGGACAACAAACTCCATTTTTGGTACACAATTTTATAGTTCCTTTGAAGTGTCAATTTGCAAGTACAAGTCATGATAATCTCATAGCTTCTGAAATTTTATTGTTTCACTATATATCTTGTAGTACTTCTTAAAGGCTCGACTTCAATATAACAAAGACAACTTTGCTGTTTTAATGCTTATTGGCTACAGTGGAGCAACTATTGGCCAGGTTCGTTTTCAAGTTTAACTTCTTTTTACAGAATACACCGTGAAAATATATAATAGTTTGGATTAAGAGGCACATTCTGTCACACGTCTCAAATAATCTGTTTTGTCTGAAAATTCCTGTATGATCATTTGAATGTGGATTTATATGTTCACATCGGATTTGATCAGCTTATCTTGAGAATGTTCTGCTATTACTTGACATGTATGTAACACGTTAATTAATAAAAAATGTATAAAAATCAAAAAGATTATTATATGTGTAACTTATATCATTGAGTACAACTACAAATAACTACGTAAATATTACTATCATATATCATCAAGTTTATAATTACGTAAATTAACTTCATTCTATTTGACAATAACAATAGACAAAATAATTAAATATACTTCTGATTCTATATATATATATATATATATATATATATGTCCTTTTTTTATTCGGTGACGGTGTCTTCATTGGAACTCCAGCTAAATTTGAATCGAACATTATAGGACCCATTAAGGGATAGAGCCCCCAACAAAATTTTCTCCATACTAAAGGCTTGAATCGGAGACCTTCGATTAAGAATGGAGCAGTCTCATTACCGCACCACAACCTATAGTGATAATTCTATGTTCTTATAACGTTCAAGGGTATCTTAGTTTATGATTGAGTTTTAAATTCATCAAGAGAACACACATAGTTGTTTCAATAACTTGGATCATATACTTGAACTTTGTAATTTAATTATTGTGTTTTATTTGTTTTTGGACGTTTCTTTTCTTTTTTAGAAAAGACTTTTTTAAATAATTATTTTGAAATTCTTTTTTGAGTCTTTTTTTTTAGATCAAGTTTTTTTTTTTAAAGGTGTCTATTTCTTTTGACTATTTTAAAACTTCCTTTGGACTTTTTTTCTTGCACGTTTCTTTTTTAAAAAAAAAAAACTTTTGTTTATTATTATTTGATTTTTTTAATTTTCTTTTTGATCAAAATTTTAGTTGAAAAAGAATTTCTTGTGTAGAAATTTAACCATAATAAAAAAATCTTCTTTAATTAATTTTTATTATATTTAATATTATTAAAATACTAATATAATTAAAAAATTGTGAAAAGATAATTTTACCTAAAAAGAAATCATTTAATAAAGGACAAAAAATTTAAACAATATTTCTAAAGAGCTTCCTACTTTTTAATATAGTATAGATAAAATATTAGATATATACATACATTTATGGGCCATATACTAGCACCCACACTGAACTCCATATTTCTATATTCTAAAATTCATGTAAAGAATTGACCTCTAAACAGTACCCGGATCCAAACAACACACTCCCCCCCTCCTTTTTACTTCTTATGATTTTTATTTTCATAGTCAAATTATATAAATTTTGTTTAACATTTTAAGATATATTAGTTTTGAATATCTAAATTTTAATTTTAAAATTTCAAATTAATTTAATCTAATTTAGTTGTAAAAATTAGTCAAATAGACTTTTGAAAAAGTGTACCATGACTACGAAAAAGGGACAAGAAGGAGCTAATAACCCTATGAGCCGTTTAGATTCCCAATTTCTTTTTTCATTTTAACCTTAAGAATGGTCACTAAATTTATCCATTTTACTAACAATATAGTTAAAACGATTTTATTATATTAAAATAATGAAATTTTATCCATTGTAATAATAAATATAGCTTTTTCCTCATACCTAACTGAATTTTACTCGGTATAACATAAAGTCATCTTGATGAGTAGGCTTTGTCATTGACTGATTGATTTTACTACAATGGTGAATAACGTTTAGTGATAAGCTTAAATATGACAAAAAATAATTTTAGACTTTATTATTATAATTGGTTTAGTTTAATGATTTTAATATTATAACGGATTAAGTTTAATTATTATCTTAATATGACGAAATATAATTTGCGATTTTACTATTATAAGTGAATAAATATATTGATCAAGCGTGAAATTAAATCTTTTTTTTCTTCTAGGTAGTACTACTCCAAGAATTTTCATTATAGTTTTTACTCTTGTATTGTTCAATTAAAATGTTTTCTTTAATTGTCCACAGACATGCATTAAATATGTTGTTATTGTTTAGTACTCCTCTAAGCGTTACCTCATTTTAAATTTTGGTGCAGTTATTCTTGATGCCTCGGTTGGCTCCTATTACCGGAGAGGAGGCAATTCTCTCCTTATCCCTCTTCACTGGATTTATGAATGTATGTGCTTTGTCCAATTTCTCTACTTTCCTAATTTTTTTGAGAATTTTTATTAAGGGGATTCGAAAGAAAAAAGTAATACTTGAAATCTCAAGGTGAATTCTGAATCTTTAAGGCTTTAACCATTAAGTTAATCTCTAATCTTATGTCAAGAGATCCAAAATCTATATTATATACACTTAAAAAAGAATACCTTTTAAATATATATAATATAATTTTTTGCCGGGTTTGGGTGAACCCCTCACCATCCCTAGATTTGCCCCTGCCCCCATCTCTGTCTTTCTGTGTGCACTTGTAATAACTTATTGAGTTAATTCTTGTTATTCTACAGATGCTAATTAGTAGCATTGCATGGGCAGTCTGGGTAAGCTTAATCTTTCAAACAGCTAAACACATTATCTGATTTTTCTTTAATATATTTCAATTTTCAAGACATTGATATTTTTATTTCCCGAATACATTTCATGGTTGTCTCAGGTTCCTTACGTTGCTAGTTTCTTGTCTATCATTGGCTTCCTTACAAGACCTGCTGTGAGTTTTCTTGGTCATATACTTCTAGGAAGATGAACACTTTTCAGCTGTGATGATTATTAGATCTGATTAAGTGTTTATAAAATGTAGTTGCAAAGCATTGTGTCAAAACAAGTTGGGCCAAATGAACAGGTGAATGATTTAGATGTTTCTGAATTCTGATCCTCTACCTTAATTTCTATACTTGTAATGTGTTGGATCACTATTTTTTCAAGAGGTCTGTAGTAATTCTCTGCTGATGTAATAGGGAATTGCTCAAGGGTGCATTGCAGGAATAAGCTCATTTGGCAATATTCTTTCTCCATTAATATATACTCCTCTAACAGGTAATTATAAGTTGAAACTTCAAATTTTATTCATGATCAAAGTTTTGTAGGTGCAATCAGCTAGACATGAGTAATATCGCACTGCTTTGTTTGTCTAAATTGTCAAATTACCTGCTTTTTTCTTTCCTTGTTTGTAGATTTATTTTTATCTGAGAGGGCTCCATTCAATTATCCTGGATTCAACTTATTTTGCGTCGGCCTTGCTTGGGTAAGCATTATATTAAAGAATTTTGATAGGAAGACAATAAAGAGGTACCCTCTTTTTATCGATGCAAAGAGAGACTATATTCAAACTTCAAAGCTTAACCGCTGCACCAAGTGGTGTAGTATATATTTGATGAAGCAATTGAACAATCTTAACAAAGATTTTGCACGTGTATCTTTTGCAGTTGATAGCTTTAATCCCTAGTATGATGATACAGTTTGGTTCCCCAAATTCAAGACTCAAAATCAGAGACGGTAGCTGCAGCTTGGATGCCTAAATTTTGAGGTTCAAGGTTGTTTTTCTTTCAACTAATTTAGATAATTATGTATCCGATAGGAAGGTTTCCATTCACTTAAATCTCATAAAAAGTGGAAGAGAAGTTCTCACCAAATAGCTAAGATTTTCGTGTAATACTTGCAATTAATAAGCTTATTTCAGAGCAAATGTCATCATTCAACCAGCTGTAGGAGGTTTGTTAAGGTCAAAACTTGTCGTAATTGAGTTTTCTTTCAATATGCATTTGGATTAATTGGACACGTTTCTTTGGTATTCAATCAATGATAGAAAATCTGGAATGTGGATTATTTGTAATTAAATGCGGAGCGGGTAGGTGAACCATAAGCTCCGACTAGCACCAGCAAAAGCGAAAGATAATCTTTGGCTCCTTCAAGATTTTCTTGATCGTAGAAAAATTTGAAGGACAAAATTAAAGATTCATTTGAAACTTCAACTAAAATCAATTTTTTTAGCAGTTTTTGTTAGGTGTGCTCGGATTTCATTGGAAACACTTAAGATGAGGCTATATACAGAATTTGTGGAAGATTGGAGTTGATTTGTTTTAGTTTGGAGGTAAAATTAAGAGCTAAAATGAGTTGAAAAACGCCAGTCCCTGCTACACTGTATATTGCATGTAGAATCATTTGTAAATCAAAAGAGATAGGCAACTAGGTGTACAAGCTAAAAGAACGAGATATACACCTATCACCTCCTTCCTAATATCTAAATCCATCCAATACACCTTCATCAAGAATTTCCTTACCCACGTAAACACCATTTAAAAACAAAGAAGAGAGGAGGAAGAGGCCAAGTAGGATTAGTAACATTACTTAATAATGAATGACTTAAATCCTTTTCTAAATAATGAGATGGTTCGATTGACTTCTTAGTTGCATTTGGTACTTATTTATCTGGTTTCAAATTGAAGTGATTACCTGTCACAACTGTAGAAGTAGAACCATCCACTATCGTGGACAAAGTCTCTCTTTTTATTAAAATGAAAAACGATTATAAATCATGGTCCCATCAGATTACAACACAATTATACAAGTAAATGCATTTATAGCTAAGAGTCCATGGACATCCATCCACTATCGTGGACAAAGTCTCTTTTTATTTGCTACATTGTTGCAAGAGAATTCAACAAACACATGATGAGGTTGTTACATGGAATCGACTAAAAGTCCGTTGCCAAAAGACCTCTGGTTGCCACAATCAAGATTGTCACCTGGACTAACACCAAGGATTTGGCAATACCTCCTATAAAACCCAATCCGATCCTGGACCCTGCTGTCACTGCCACGACCACATTCTAGGCCACCATTTATGATGTTTGTGATGACACCAAATCCAGGGAGGCGATTGGCTGCTCGGTCAGCGCCTGATGGTTGCCATCTTCCGGTGATTACATCGTGGCAAGAAGGCTTTGGTGACTGAGGAGTCATCCAGAACCAGATGGCTGACTTGAAAGAGATAACTGGATCTGTGGCTACTAAATCAGGATTGTTTAAAAGGTCCACTCCGATGGCTCTTCCACATGGGCCATAGTTGTAGTTGCTGCGTTAATTAATGTCAAAACACACATAATTAGACCCTATAAAGTCGTAACAAATAATTCCCCTTCTTTGTGTTTCGTTTTACTTATAAGCCAAAATTATGCTAACTTACTGTGAAATTTGAATGGGTCCTCTTCCGAAATATTTCCTTCCAGGAGCACAAGGCCATTGACTACTTGGTGTGCAGTAATCGCCCGGGCTACCTTGTTCTCTAAGGAAACAGTATCCCCATGCGTATGGTCCATCTGGTGCTGTAGGCCATCCTCCTATCAATTTCAACAAATATTACGTAATTTTTAGATCCCAATTTAAAAATTGAACCTATTAAATTTGAATCGACTTACCAGTTGTTTCGTGAGAGGTTTGGGCAAAGAAAGCAGCAACTTCTCTTTTTCGGGCAGTGGTATCACCAGTGGTGCCGAAGCCACGGAAAGACCTGGCAGCATTGATGAAGGCATTGTAACTGTAGAAATTACCCTTTCCTTGACAGGAGTTCTCGTTGCGATGCTTAAGCATCTGATCAAACATGGAATTTGATATGACGCTGCCTATGTCCCCGCCAGAAGGACCGGGGCCAGGGGTAGGTGGTTTTGGAGAGGGACCAGAAGGACACTGACTTTGACATTTGCCAGGACCGCAATAGTCATTTGTGTTACCACACCAGCCAAAGTTGCTGCAGCATAATCCCGGGGCACAACGTGCACCTCCTGCCTGCCTACCACATTGTTCTGCCGAGGCAGTCAGCACAAGTAGAGAAAATAGTAAAGAAAAGATTGTGTACTCACTAAGCCTCATTTTGTGTGATGGGAAGAAAGTGGTAAGTGGAAGGTATTTATAGGTATAGAGGGTGATGGGGACATTGCTTAATTTTTGACAAATTAAATGTTGCTATTCTATTCCCATACTCCTCTGTCTTATTCAGGCACGTATACTAAGCGGCGGCTGTTATGCAGGTTGAAAAATTAAATAAATAATTGGCGGCTATTAGCTTCTTATTTACGAGACTAGTTTAATCCATGTTTGAAAAAAAAAAAAATTAAGTTAGTGATATAGTTGAAGTTTGGAGAGTAATTCAAAGTTTTATATAATTTTTATTATTTATTGTGATTTATGTTATTTTTAAATAATATATGTTATTTTTTTTTGTGGCGCTCTTCGAATTTCGAGAGTCAATTGAAAAGTTATGGATGTGATTTAAAATCCTCTTTCCATTTTGTAAAGAATGGTTTCATTTTCTTTTTTAAATATTTCAAATTTATTAATAATTGTAATTTATATTATTTTTTAAAAATATGTAAAAAAAATTATGTGACGCTGATACAATTTTGAGAGTCAATTGAAAAATCCTGGATGTGATTTATAATACTCTTTTCATTTTAAAAAGAAGTATCATTTTCTTTTTAGTCAGATTAAAAAAGAGTAACTCTATTTTTAAAAAAAATTGATTTTAACTTTATACATAGTATATTTAAAGCTACAAGATTAAAGAATATTTTTATATATTTGATATTACTTTAATTTAGAATCACAAGATTAAATAAAATTATTTTCTCAAATTCATACCAAGTCAAATCACATTTTTTTAAAATAAAAAAGTATCTTTTTATAAAATTTGTAAATATACATTTACAATAATTAAATAGATAAATAAAGAAAAAACTATAAAAATTATATAACCAACCTCAACAAAAGAAGCTACATTGATGAAGAGGTGCCTCTTTTAGGGTCGGTTTGAAAAGCCACCTGATAATTGAAATTGGTGTAATTATTAGGGTAGTAATTACACACTCTGTAATTACACACCCTTGTAATTACACCATTGTATTGTAATTACAAGCATGATGTTTGGTTACACGAGTGTAATTACAAGGTTAGATTAAATTTTAAAAATAAAAGTTAATTATTTAAAATTAAAAATTTATATTAGACAAATATAGGTATTTATAAGTAATATTAAATTAAATATTTAAGATATATATTGCCTTTTAAAAATATATTAATTGGTAAACATATATTCTGAACTAATATTATAAAAATTAATTTATATTTTTAAATTAGTATATGTTAATTAAATTAATTATAAAAAACTAAACTTTATGCGAACATCGTGAAATGTGTGTTTGACAAAAATATTAAATATTATAAATATAATATCACAGTAAAATTATTAAAATAATCTATCTAATATAACTAAAATATTAAATAGTTTGTAATGTGAGATATCAAGCCAATACTACAAAAATAAATGAAACTAAAAAATATAACATAAGTTTTAAATTCAAAATTAAAAAATTAATATAATATACTTATGCCAAATTTCAAGTAACATACATAAATATGATTTAAAAGAAAAAAATAGATTTATTTATAATTTTATCGAACAATGAATTCAAATTTAATTTAAAAACTAGAATGCTAATAAATCATGCTAATGAAAAACAAAATATAACAAACAATAAAAAAAAGGATAATCTGAAAAATTGTATGAAATCACATGACAAGATTGAGAACAAGAAAGAAATAAAAAATAAATCTTATAAAATAAAATGGAGATTTAGAAAAATTAGATTAATAAAAGTAAAAATAAAAAAAAGAAATTAAAAAATAATCAGTAATACAGTGTAACTCTTCTGTAACTTTCTCCTACACTCCCTTATTCTATATGATTTAAGATAATTGGTAGATATTTAATGTAATTATAAATTATTTTATCAAGAGTAAATTAAATATTTTAAAATTAAATGCAAAAAAATTAGATTACTTTTAAAAATCAATGTGTACAAATTGAGATGAATAAAAGAATATTTTTTGTTAAGTATTCATGTCTCAATTCGAGGGTTAGCATCTCTACTTTTCAATGGTAAAATTTGGATACAATTCTATCCTCCTTATTTTTCAGTAATATGTTATTGTATTCAAGTCTCAATTACGTAATACTTATTTTTTTAAGAAATAGGACGTAATATTTTTAAGGGGAAAGCCGGTGCAGTGCATAGGAAGGGAAATTAAAAAATAGTGGCGGCTCTTAACTTTATTCCAGACTTTTCTCCGTGTTCTCTGGATCTCCTTTTTAATTCAAATAAGTATCCTAAACTATTTTATATTTAATTAAACTATAATTTATTAATAATATTTTAATATTTAATTTTAACTAATATTATAATTCATTTATTGTTTGCCAAGGTTGGAATATTTTGTCCATGTAACATTTTAAAAAAATAAAAGAGAGAGTGTAGTACACACATCATGGTGAGAGTGAAATAAAAGATAGAGGTGTGTTTCTCAGTGATAGAACTTGAATCTTTAATTTTACCATTCATGAAAATTCTCTTGTTAATGTTTTGGTATATAATTTTCTTGTACCCCTTCCCCCGGGTAATTATTTGATTGTTGACCTTGAGTTTTTTTTTTCTATAAAGATTCGATCTTTGCTGTATAATGACTTTTGTATTGCTTAACTAAATTAATTTGTTCATGCTTAATAGCTTTATTATTGCTCAATTAAATCACTTTATTCGTGTAATAATAACTCTAGTACTATTGCTTAATTGAATCCATAGTAGCTTTCTGGGAATTATTATGTACTAGGTGTTTGTGTTTCTCGATATATATATGCCCTCAACAAACTTATTACTTTTAAATCGAAAAATAACCAATAAAATAAACCAAACCAATCCCAACCAACAATAACCAAGCGAACGGTTATTTTTTTTATTTGGTTTGGTTTGATTTTAGAAATTTAAAAACTGACTGAATTGGTTTAGTTATAGTTTTAATCAATAACCGATCCAAACAAAACCATGAACATTTCTAGTGGTTGATTTTTTTTGGGTGGGGGTGGGGGTTGGAATAGGAGCAAGGAAAAAAAGTTAAAATTTCAAAATATAAAATATTTTTCAAAAAATAAATTTTAATTTTTAGGGGGGTTGGGGTTGCTAATTTGTGGAGGGATAAAAAAAATTGAAACTTTCAAAATTTGAAATATTTTTTGAAAATAATTTAAAAATATTTTTTGATGGGGTTGAGGAGGGGTGGTAGGGTCAGAGTAGAGGGGTAAAAAAATAAAAGTTTTAGATTTTGAAAAAAATAAAAGTTTTAAAATTTTAATTTTTCAGGGAAGAGGGTGAAAAAGTAAAAAATTTAAAATGTGAAAATATTTTTCAGAAACAAACTTTTAATAATTTTTTAAGGAGAAATTTTAAAATTTTAATATTTGGAGGGAGGGGATTGTGGTAGGGGTGGGGTAAGATAAAAATATTATAATTTGAAATTAGAAAAGAGTTTTGAAAAATATGTTTCTTAATTTTTCGAAGGAAATTATTTTTCTTAAATTAAAAAAATAAATTAATTTAGAAAATGTTTTTAGAAATATTCAAGTCAATTAAATAAAACAATTTTAAAATATTGAAAAAAAAAACACGCTCTTAATAAAATTTAAACGACATTATCAAAACTAATCGAGAAAAACAAATACACATAGTGGGACAAAAAAAATTAGTTTCCAAGTAGCTTGTCTGCAGAGAAGCAACAATCGATATCATATGAATCACCAGGTAGCTGCGGTTTCCGGCTTTTAATTATTAACTCGACGATGTTTACATCGCACGTATGTGTCGTGTTAATTAAAAAATTATATATAAATAGTATTTGTCATTAAATAAATTTAATATTCATATAAATTTTTTAATAAATACTATTAGTTTTATACGATAATTTAGTTTATTATGGTAGAGATGAGAAAATCAATTCAATTGCTTATAATATATGTTAATAGTTTTATTAGAAGTTAAATAATTAACTGATTAAAATTTAATGAAATAACAGATTCCTAAATATAAAAGGAACAGTTAATGTTTTCAACATAATTTTACTCTTTATTTTTTGAAATTTATTATATTATATACTTTTCTTAACAAAATATTTGATAGTCAAAATTTTAATTAATTATTTACATAAAATAATTCTAAATCAAAAGTGAATTCTAAATATAAAGAATATTTAATCAAAAAATGAATCCTAAAACTAAATAAATAAAAGATCAAATAATAAATTAAGAAAAATGTTATTTAAGAAAAAAATGAAAGACGATTTTGTCTAAAGATGAGTCTTTTAACAAAGGGCAAAAAGTTCAAATAACATTTTTTAAGAGTCTTCACGCTTTTAATATATAATAGATATAGATACATATAGATTAAACCATAAAAAGTGCAACCTTTTATTCATTAAAATGAATGATCTACTTTATCCGTTAGTCTGCTTCATCACTTTTTTTTGATAAAATTTTAATTTCAAACTTTTCACATCATATATTTAATGTCATAAAATTAAAGAATATTTTTGTATATTTGACGTAATTTTACTTTAGGACCATAGAATTAAAAAGTCTTTTTTATTTTCTTAAATTTCGTACCAAATCAAATTAGATTATTCCTTTTCAAAATATATATATAAAAAAGGATAATAATTTTTTAAAGTTTTAAATTGATTATTTTAAAATTAAAATTTAAACTATTAAAAATTATACAAAAAAGATTGTAAATTTTAGTTTATTTCATATAAATATAATAATAATTTTTTTTTTAAAAAAATATTGATGAAGATTCATAGTTTGAGCCTCCACAAATAAAAAATGTCGCCTACATAGAACAGAGACTATTATATAGAGTTTTATGTCTTTCAAAAGATGCTTTTGTTGAATTCTATAGAAGTGCCGAAATCATGTAATAATATTTCATCATAATTTATCTATTGAAATGTGCTACAATCTAGGTGTCCATGTTGGACTATATCATCCTCTTTTCTTCAAAATAATTTGTTAGTGATATGACAAGCTTTCTATATTCATATGAATTCAATATTTAAAAAGGGAGCTAGTATATACTTACCAGTTGAGATGAATTTAGTAACTTCCAATTATTATATGTTTACACATTTACCATTTTATTTTCCCCCTATCACACAAATTCGTTAGTTCTACCATAATTGCAGGATGTTACAGTTATATATAGTTACATTAAGTATAGTACGTCTAGTAGAATTCATTATGTATAAATAAATCATCGTTGTAAATCATTTTAATAGGAAAAAGGGTCTGTCATTTTTTTATTATCTAAACAAATGTAATTGCTTATTATCAATTTTAACACTTTTATTTAGACACATAATTCTTTATAAAATTATTTGATGCTCAAGAGTCCACTCAAAGTTACACATCAACTCAACTTCCAACCTCAAGACTCTTTCAACGAAACATTTATGTTTTATACTCCTTCCGCCCATCTTTACTTATCCACTATACTATTTTGAGATATTTAATAATACTTGTCTAATTTATGAAATCAAGAGATAATTTCATATTTAGTTCCTAATTTACCTTTATTATTAATTATAGTTATTTTTCTATTACATTTTTCAAGACATTGTATTTATTTTATTCAAAGAGTGATTTGATAAAATTATCTCTATAATGTATTACTTCTTAATTTGTGTGCCGAGTACGAGTGGAGTGGGTGTACGTAAAAATAGTGAGAAACCAAGGAAACACAAAATCAGGTGTACCAAATTCTAACCACATGTGTATTTGATTTTGGAAGTTGGAAATTATTGAGAGAAAAGAGTACAAGTTTGGTTATGGTTGTGGGAAAATGCGAGGCTTGTTGAAATACATGCAATCCGTTGATTGAATGACTCGAGTGCAAAGGGGAAAATGGAAGGACACTTATGTCAATAAAAACTAGTCTCATCATATATGCTCACTTGATTTGGCATATTCTTGGGATATCTTTTACTTGATTATTATTCATTAACAGGTGAAATATGTCAAATGATATTGACACCTCTTCAATTGTCAGTAATTGAAGTTGTTAGTTGTCACATCTAAATCTATCCAACATCGTCATTTCTATCTTCAATCACCATTGTAGCTTCACCTTACTTTCTAGCCACCATTATAGCACCAACACACCACCAATTTTCAACAAAAAAAGTTCTTTACTCACAAGCACCATAGGAAACAGAGGTTGTGGTGTGAGTTAACGATGTAGAAAATGGTTGTACAATCAGATTACGTAACAGATAATGACATGCAACTCTTTCAATAAGACTGATTAATAATCTATAGAAAATGTTTACTATCCTATTATAATAAAGTTAAAATGCTTTCCTAAATAATGAAATGACCAGCTGCCATAATGCACATTAACATGACCCGTCACAAAATTAGAAGAAGAATCATCCACTATCATGGATAGTAGTCCTTGTTTATTATAAAAACAAACGATAATAAGTCACATTACGGTCACAATTTCGTACATGCATAAATTTATTTATAGCTGGGGCGTTAGATGATGAAGTTGTTACATAGTATCGACTAAGAGTCCGTTTCCAAATGACCTTTGGTTGCCGCAATCAAGATTGTCACCTGGGTTAACTCCAAGAATTTCGCAATACCTCCTGTAAAACCCAATCCGGTCCTGGACCCTGCTATCACTGCCACGACCACATTCTAGGCCACCGTTGATGATATTTGTGATGACGCCGAATCCAGGGAAGCGATTGGCTGCTCGGTCGGCATCAGATGGTTGCCATCTTCCGATGATTACATCGTGGCAAGAAGGCTTTGGTGACTGAGGAGTCATCCAGAACCAGATGGCTGACTTGAAAGAGATAACTGGATCTGTGGCTACTAAATCAGGATTGTTTAAGAGGTCCACTCCGATGGCTCTTCCACATGGGCCATAGTTGTAGTTGCTGTGTTAATTAATGTCAAAATACACATAATTAGACCCTACAAAATCGTAACAAATAATTCCCCTTCTTTGTGTTTTGTTTTACTTATTAGCCAGAATTACAATAACTTACTGTGAAAGTTGAATGGGGCCTCTTCCGAAATATTTCCTTCCAGGAGCACAAGGCCACTGACTACTTGGTGTACAGTAATCGCCTGGGCTACCTTGTTCTCTAAGGAAACAGTAACCCCATGCATATGGTCCATCCGGTGCCGTAGGCCATCCTCCTTTACATCAAAGTGTTCAAAATCATTTAAATAACTAAAATCTTAATATTACGTATTTTTAGATTAACAATGAAATTATACTAATATTGTTTAATCTGAATGTTGAATTCATGAACAGTACCAGTAGTTTCATGAGAGGTTTGGGCAAAGAAAGCAGCAATTTCCCTTTTACGGGCAGTGATATCACCATTGGTGCCGAAGCCCGGAAAAGAGCCTGCAGCAGTGATGAATGCATTGTAACTATAGAAATTACCCTTTCCTTGGCAGGCATTATTGTTGCGATGCTTAAGCATCTGATCAAACATGGAATTTGAGATGACACTGCTGAGGTCCCCTGAAGGACCGGGACCGGGACGGGGGCCGCCAGGACACTGGCTCTGGCAATTGCCAGGAGCACAATAGGCATCAGTATCACCGCACCACCCGTGTTTGCTGCAACAGAGTCCAGAGGGACAAAGCGCACCTCCTGCTTGGGAACCACATTGCTCTGCGGAGCTACTCACCAAAATAACAGAAAATACTAAAGAAAGAGTGATGAATTCATAAGGCCTCATTTTAATGTAGCAGTGAAATCAGGTGATGGGGAACAAGTGGTAAAATGGAAGGTATTTATAAGGAAGGAGGGTGATGGAGAGTGGAGACATACGCTCACTTGTCTCGGCTGTTGCTGACTTTGATTAGCGGAAAAAATGAAATGTTGAATAAAGAAAGGCGCCAACACCTGTCTAATCTAGAATTAAATTCAGTGGAGTGCGCTGATGGGTAACATGTATTTAATGGCGGCTTTTAGCTTCTTTGTCCCGCCATCTCATATTAATTTAATTTTTGAGATATTTTTTATCAAAATAATTAAATTGTTCAAAATATAAAATAGATGTTTGAAATTTTTTTCATAAGATTTATATTTTCTAAAAGATAAATTACATTACTTACAAAATTATATTTATGATTTCACAAAGAACAATAGTGAAAACATGATTTAAATTATGTCCTTAAATATTTTTCTTGATATAACTGCATTGTCTCGGTAAGTTAATATGGAATACAAAGAATATTTTATTTATTTTCATTAATTATTCTCTTGCCTTTGATTTATACTATCATCAGTACCGAATTTAAGACTAAAGATTATAAAATATATGATCTAAAATAAGATAAAATTCACGTGGTTATAAATTATTTCACTACTCATAAAACTAAAAGAAATTATTATTTCCTCTCATTTTACGTGGCACCATTTTTTTCATTCCATCCCAAAACAATGTCACTTTATTGTCTTTAGAAATGATTCAACTTAATTTTTTTTATCCTTGATGAAATAATTTATAACTATATAAATATTTAAGGATTATTTTAGATCGTAAATTTTAAGTCTTTATTTTTTCTTTAAATAATGTGCCAAATACAATGATACCTCATAAAATGAAACGGGGAGAAATATTAAATATAGGAAAGATTACTCCTTTTAAGATTAACTTAAAAAATATGAGTACCTATATTAGAAAGAATCATGTCAATTTGTCTTTTTTTTCCCCCGGTCCTTTTTGAAAAAAATATCATATTTTTTTAGTAACTTTTTTAATCTTACATTCTAAATAATATATTTAAAATCATGCAATTTAAAAAAATATTTCATACATTACTTATAATTTTTATTTAAAATTTTATAAAATATTTTTAAAAAAAACATTATGCTGACTTAGTTTAAATATATAAATAAAACTGAGAAAATAACATTTTTAACAGGGGGTCAAATTAAAAAGAAGTGACGACTCTTAACATTATTCTAGACTTCAACATGTATTTAAATGCACAACTTACATAAATCTCATACTACAAAAAATAAATTACAGTTTATCTCTATCCTTTATCAATTTAGAAAAAATTCTCAAATTTGTATCATCCAGATGCATAACAGTCATTCAAGATACATAAAAGGTGATACATGACATAATTTGTCTATTCAACTTAAAAAGAAACTTAAAAGGTAACACTAACTATAATTTCACAAATCACACAAAACAAATTGATATCAATCTTTTCTCAAAATTTTAGGAATTTCATATAATTTAAATTTCAAATCTTCTTCGCTTCGATTTATTCCAAATCGTAACAATTTTCTTCTTCATTCATTTTTCTCTTCAGTTATTAGTTATCAATTTTTTAAAGTTTTTTTTTTACACGATCCACCCTATCGGACTGTAATGACCCTCTGGGTCATTTCTATGGTTTTGGAGCGATTTAGTTAATTTGAGCATGTGTATAGTGACCTTGGGACATTGGTGATTTGTTGGGACTATTGAATGGTTATTTGTTGGTTTATTTGGGAGTTATGTGGATTTATTAGTTAACCGGAAAGTTATACCTATAAATGAGTTTTCGGGTAAAGTCCTAGTGAACGGACTCAGAGCGGAATTTTGAGAATTCCAATAGCTTTGGAATGATCGAATTAGGCTAAGAGCATATTTGGTGCAGTTATATCGTGGTTTGCAAATTTGGCTATTGGAGTCGGTTAATAGTTGACTCATTCAATGTCCTCGAGAACCATGCTCTGAATGAAAATTTTGATAACATGGTTAGCTCCGGAACGTCAATTTGAGTCTAGGATGACCTTCCATTTGATACCGGGGGACGTTCGAATGCAATTTGACCCGAGGGCTTTCCGTTAAAAGTTACAAATAAAGAAGTAGAACTCACACTTTATCATGGGAAGCTCCTTTGGAAATTCTGACCGCACATTGGATCCAGAACGCCGAAATTCGTATAATTATGTAATTCACTTGCGAAAATCAAAGTCCAAACGAGTTCGAAATGACGAAAAAAGAATTGAAGGGTTGCTGAAAAGGGGGAAGCATGTGGCCAATTATGGGGATTGCCACATGGTATGGTCAGACGATGCCATGTGGTAGAAGTGTGTCAGCCCATGCATATGTATATATATATATATGTGAGTTCAAGGATAGTATATACATATTTTTCTTTCAATTTCATTCGGTAATAACTTTGGCATTTTATGTTCAATTTGAGTGATTTAAAAGGCTAAATTGCACGCATTATTGCGAGGAACATCGTGATGGTGTCAGAATTTGGTTTTGGTATGTATTTTGAGGCAAGATCTCTGTTTTTTCTCTGATTATATATCAAAGATGAGTGAAAAATTTACATTGTGATATCTCGATCATTTTTCAATGGAATTAAGTGAAATTTGTGTCTAAATTGTTCTATTTTCTAGTGTTTTGGTATATTTCGATCATGATAATTTGGCTATATTTTTATGAAATTTGACCAAGAAGTTATGTAAGAAATATTTTCTGATTCATTTTTGAGCAATTTCTCTGTCTGCTAGGATTTGTTTTGAGCTCAATTTCTAGATATGGACTCAGGGTGATATAGAGATCATTTTACCGGGGGTTGATTTTGTATTTTGGGCATGGATCCCATTTTTTCCATTTTAGTCACAATTTATGTAACTTCACTCATTTTCTGAGATTTTACGGCCAATATGACTGTGTTGACCTTGAGAATTATGTTTGAATAATGGAGCAACGTCAGAAGACTATCATGAGAGGAAAATCTTAGTTGGATTGATTCGGGACGTGAGATATTGACTGTTAGGTAGGCTAGGCTTCTATAAATCTTAGACTGAGTTGAAATGCATGCGTATTTGAGCGGGAATAAGTAGAAATGTACTGTTTATGGATTGCGTGTGTGGAGGATATGTTGTATATGGCTGGATGTGATCTGTGTTGCATGTATATGATGTTATGGGATGATAGTGTGATGACCCGTATGGCCAAAATTATATTTTTCATGTATTTTTTTAAATTTAGAGCATATATACAGTTACCCCAGGTTGTATACGACCTGCTGGGACCGGTAGTCCGGTGCCCCGGTGACTAAATTCATAAATATCTCATTTTCCTTATTTTTGGAACTTAAGCTTAAGTTAAGTGCACCAAAAAGTGAAATCTTAGCAAACGATGTCAGAATCGAGCTCTGAAAGTTCCGTTAGCTCCGAAATATCGAATATGACTTAGGTGAAGTCTCGGTTTGGTTCCCGGAACCTCACGGAAGATTTTGAGCTAAAATATGGAAATTTAGTTTTTAAGGCTTAAGGAAATGGCCCAAAAGGGAGCACTTATTGATCGGAGCGTCAAAACCTGTTATCGTCACTTCCATTAGCTCTGTAACGGCGAAAATAGTCAAGATAGACTATTGGTTTGCTTCAGGATGAGTTCGGCTTGATTTTAGGCTCGATTTTGTAAGTTTTGAAGTTTACCGGTAAAAGTAGAGCCATATTGCATTTCCTGTCAAACGATGCGTCCTATTGCATTTTCGTTGATTCCTAACAGTTTAAAATGATAATTTTAGGCTAGAGGAGGTGTCGTTTCGATTCTCGGGGTTTTCGTTGTGATTTTGGCCCCCCGAGTTCCTTATTCGTTAAAGGAACTCAATGACTCTTTTTGAGAAAACGACCTCCGATCGCGATTTCGTCAATTCCGTTGGGTCCGGAACGTCGAAAAACATATAAGTGCATATAAATTTTATTAAAATCGGACTCCGTTTGAGTTTCGAAATAACCAACGAAATTGATATGAAGTTTTTAGCTGCTGTTAAAAATGAAAAAAAATTGTATAAAGGGGCGCTGCTAGTGGGGTTCGAACCCAACCCATGTTGGAGGATAATTTGGCTCAAGGCCACTTGGGCTGCTGATTTACTTATGCCATATGTGTTTTTTTAGTTAATAAGGGTAAACAATTGGGCCAAGCTTATTTAATCCTCCAAAACAGCCCCTTAGCCCCCCCATGTCTCATTATTTCGAGTTTTGAAAGAAAATAAGGGTTAGGGTGGCGATTCTTGGTGGATTTTGACTGAAAATTCATGGGTGTCGATATTGGAACGTGTGGGGTCGATTGTTATCGCGGTATTAAGGTAATTTCTTCGCCCTTAACTCGTTTTTAGTGATTTTGGGGTGTTTACTAACTATAATTAAACCCAATGATTTTTGCTAGCTTCTTGGGTGTTTGAGGAGTGATTCTTGGTCTTGGAGCTAGTGTGATCACCGCGGATAAGTCTCGAAATTTTGAACGCCGTATTGTCAATTCGCGCTAATTAGTTTGTGTAATTTGAGCGTTTGAGGACCTTTTGGTGGTCCTTTGGAGCTCAAATTCGAACCATGAGTCCCATAAATCATGAGGGACGACCCGGTGTGTTCGAAATATTTTTCGGAGCTTCGGGCTCGAGGGCTCGTTTTTAGGCCCGCTTGACCCGACAATTTTTGTATTGCAATATGGGTATCAAAACGCTCCTATTGATGTCTCGAATATATATTTGATAGGTATTCATTGATTTGTGAGCCGGTTTGCAATGTTGGGGCTATTCTTGCTCGTTTTGGCTATCGTCGGTGCCTAGGTAGGCTCGGTTTACCTCGTAGCAATGTGAGACTGGTTTGAATAAATGTAATATGATAGTGACTAGTGAATGGGATGATCTTTAGGTTGATTTGACCTCGTTTATATTGTTACCCCTCACTAGTGAACTTGGGATCCCGTCGCGGGACATAGACGGGACGATTTGAGTTGTGTCCGGTAGGCTTGTGGTGCCGTGGAGGGGAGGGGGTACGTAGAATATGAGATGTGTGGATATAATCTATTGTGAGAGTTGCATCGTGAGATCCTTAGTAGTAGGATTCTAATATTTTTTAGATTTGTTGTTGATGTTGTTTGGTATAGCGGTCATAGCGGTTGACACGCACGCCATACTTAGCTCGCATTTTTCATAGAGGTTGATGATGAGTCATGAAAATACGACTTTTACGACGCTTAAAACATAGACTTATTGGGTGTTCTCGAGTGGTGTTATTGGTTTAATAGGTATGTTTTGATGTTGCGCAGGAAAATGACTAAGGCATGGGAAATGGCGGAAAGCACAAGGAACGGGTGAAAAACGAAGCCAAGTGTCGGACCACGGAAGGCCCACACGGGCCGTCTCACGCCAGACGGTCCGTGTGACCGACCGTGGCACGACGCGAGTCACACGGTCAGTTTACACGGCCCGTCTGACACCAGACGGACCGTGTGACGGACCGTGTACTTGACGTAGCTCGGAAGACAAACCCGTCGAAAATTAAAGAAAGCATGCAAGGAGATTCACACGGAGGATCCACACGGTCCGTCTCACTCCACACGGACCGTGTCACGGGACGTGTAAGTGACGTAGTTCGAAGGGCCTTCGTCGAAAATATCAGAATTCGTGCAAGTGGATTGACACGGAAGAACCACACGGCCCGTCTCACGCCACACGGGCCGTGTCACGGACCGTGTGGGCACAGCCAACCACCAGACGGTCCGTTTACACGGACCATCTCACATCAAACGGTCCGTGTGACGGACCGTGCCCCGTGCCGAAATTATTTTCCTAAATTATGTCAACTTAGTTTTTGCTTTGTATAAATAGGATGTTATTTTATTTTATTAAGAGACTTCGTTTTTGACGATAGAAACTAGAGAGAACAAGGAGAAAAACTTTAGTTTGGCTTTTGTAATTCGAGAGAATCACGTTTGTGATTATTGTTCAAAGCTTGTAACACGGATTCTTGTTCTTTAATCGTAAGTCCATCTTTATGTTTTCCTCTACTCGTTGTGGGCAAGTTATTAACAGTATGCTAGGCTAAACCCACAACTAGGGTTGTGGGAACCATGACGACCCAATTAAGATAACGCAAACTGGGGGTAGTTCGTTCAAATAAACAATGCATGTATTGTTAGATTCTTCGTTTCAACTTCTCCTTAATGAGTCGACGCATTAGGGTAAGCCTGTATTCATTACATGCCCGAAAGGGATGTAGTGATTGGGAAAAGAGTCTAACAACAGAGATTCAAGGTCATGAACCTAGTCTAAGTGCCTGAGACCGAAAGGTGAGGGTATTCTGAGATCAGAAACAACGGTTAGTATTGCAGACACTCGGAGACCGAGAGGAGAGGAGTGAGATATACCGAGAAAGGACCGAAAGGTGACCTAGGTATTAATTAAGTTGTAGATTTTGCATGCATCATTAGGAACGAATTCACAAATCCAGTTTAGTTGTCGTAATTGTATGTCATGGGGAACACAACCCTAGCCTCTCTCTATCTGTTTACGAATCGGAGCATCTTTATTAATTACGTTACGCATTTAGTTAAATTAAATAACGCAACCCCCCATTTACTTTATGTTTGTTTATCTTGGGAATAGCATTTACAACTGAAAGCCGGTACTAATAGAATAATTCTTACGTGTTCCCTGTGGGATCGACCTCAACTCTGGTTGAGTTCTATATTTGACCAACGACCGCTTTACTCTTCTATTCGGAGTGTAATTTGGGCGTATCAGTTGAGCTATGCTGAGCCTTGCTCGTGTCGTCGTAGAGGTCGACCTACACTGAGCATGTTCGCGCATATTGCCATAGAGGTTGGTTTATATGGATTGTGGCTCGCGTCATCCTAGGGGTGGGTGTTTCGCTCGAGCGGGTGTTGTTTTAGTTGACGGATTTGGTTCTACTTACTTACTTTCCGTCCCCATTTCCTTGCTTATATTCTTGTTGTGTCCATCGGGCTTACGGGGGAAGTCACGGTGGGTTTTGCTTTGACTGTTTGTACTTGCCGGTGGTATGGGACGCCCGGTAAGTTTTGCTTGTTATATTCATTTTTACTTTCCGCATTTACTTACTTACTTGCTTATTATTCCAGCGTTTCAGTATTCGATACTATATTGGTTCAGGCTGTGATAGAGGTATGGTATTATTTGCCTAGCGGTGGCTTCGAGGTTTTCTTATTATTCGGGCTAGGGGTGCCCAAGGCTGTTACTATTGTTGTCCGTTGTGTATTTACATTATGTCATGTTGGTATTTATTTTCTCACTGATATTGCCTGTTTTACTTACCTCATTATTATGTTATATTTATTGATCCTAGTCGGCCTAGCCTACTGGGTATCACTTTATTGTGGTACTCATGCTACACTTGTTGTGCCTTCTCATGGTGCAGAGCCAGGTGTAGGTCAGCATAGGCATCGCGATCGTGCGGACTGAGAAGTCACATTTTGAAGGATTCGGTGAGCCTGCCCCCCCGCTGATCGAGTCTTTTATTCAGGAGTTGTTTATTCTGTCATTTATTTCTTGACAGACTTTAGACCCATTTATATTCAGTTTGATCATCTGTATATGTCTGGGTCTCTTTTGGATACTGTATTTATTTAGCTCCTGTTTTTGCCACATCACTATTCTTGGGTCGGGATTTAACTTTTGTATCTACTTATGTCATGATTTGCTTCCGCATTTCTTATTTATTCCTCCTTTAATTATTATTATTTATTGTGAGTGTTGTATGGCCCACCGCGTATGCTACGGGCCGTAGAGTTTTGGCTTGTCTACATGGGGTTAGTAGACGCCATCAGGGTTCGAGAAATCGGGCCTTGACAGAGTGGTATCAGAGCCTAGGTTTTTGTAGTTTTGTGGCAAATAGGAGCGGTGTCGGTAGAGTCTTGTGAATTGTTTCGGGGACGCCTGGAATTTCATTCATGAGAAGCTACATGGCGCTTTAGGAAAGTAGTTGATCTTTCTAATCTCTTCGTGCGAATGAGTTAAGTCAGTTTCTTGAATATAGCTTATCGGCTTAACTCTTGTCGCAGATGGCACGCACGCGAGCTACCCAGGGAGAAGATACTCCTCCACCGGCTATGGAGGGAGTTGAGAGGACTGATATACCAGTTCAGGATCCTCCGCCTACCACTACTACTACTACAGCACCTGCGGGAGTGGCAGACCCGCCTATAGTGCCCCAGTTGGCATCAGCCGCCTCACCGGTCGCGCCGTCTTTATTCCAGTCTCCTGCAT
Source organism: Solanum rostratum (assembly GCA_029948455.1). Classification (NCBI taxonomy): domain Eukaryota; kingdom Viridiplantae; phylum Streptophyta; class Magnoliopsida; order Solanales; family Solanaceae; genus Solanum; species Solanum rostratum. The sequence continues at coordinate 54,021,408 of CM057055.1, forward strand.
TCCAGATATTATTCCTACAGATGATGCAGATGATTGGCGGGGCAGCCGTCCCCACTACATTTACTCCGGAGTCTTCTTCCCAGGGTGCAACACGAGATGTGTTGCATACCGCTGAGGCTCTAACTACTGAGCCGCCACCAGAGAGGGTTCAGGCGCCTATTCCAGATGACAGTGCCGCCCCAACACTACTTCTACTGTTCTCCTGGCGTCTGAGGTCGGGAAGGTCTTGGACAGGTTTTTGAGGATTGCCACTGTACGGTTTTCTGGAGCTCCATCTCAGGATGCCACCGAGTTCATCACCGTTGTTGAGAGTAGACTGAGGACTCTGCAGGTATTAGAGTCACATGGACCGGACTTTGTCTCTTACCTCCTGGATAAGGAGGCGGGTTACTGGTATCGTTCGTACATGGATTGTAGGCCTATGGGATCGCCCTCTCCTACTTGAGGGCAGTTTAGAGATGCATTCTTGGACCAGTATGTACCCCGCAGTGTCAGAGAGTCCTTTCGTTCTCAGTTCCTACAATTGCAACAGGGGTCGATGTTGGTTTCCGAGTATGAGGCCCAGTTCATGAGATTGGCCCGCTATGCTCCTGATGTTCTACCTACTGAGCAGGCCAGAGTTAGATTCTTTGTTGACCGGTTGACTTTGGAGAGGCAGAGACAGGTTGACCGTACTATTGCGCGAGGTGGTACACTCGCTGAGATCATTGAGGAGGTTCGCCAGCAGGAGCTCTTTGATCGTCGGGCCCGGGAGGCCGATGATAAGAGGGCACGACATCAGGGTAGCTTTTCGGGTACCCGGTCAGCGAGTGGTGGTCACAGAAGTGGTGGTTCGAGGTCTCGTTAGTCACAGGGCCGTCAGGGCCAGAGTTATCATGATGCACTACATACTTCTGAGCAGGGTCAGTCCAGCCAGCCCGCCCGCCAGGGGCTAGAGTTCCGGTTCTGGTACTTCAGCTGAGGGTTCTCGAGGTACAGCCAGAGAGAGAGGGGCTTGCTATAGTTGTGGTGAGGTTGGTCACTACTCTAGAGATTGTCCTAGTGAGATTGGGGGTCGTCGTGGTCGTGGTTGCTTTGAGTGTGGTGATGCTGGTCATCACGTGAGAGACTGTCCTCGTCGTAGGCCAAGGCGTACTGCCACACTACTTGCACAGCCTAATCAGGCAGTACCGCCGGCCAGAGATGCACCACCGGTAGCTCAGAGAGCTAGGGGTGGAGGTCAGAGGGGATGTCAGAGGGTCCGGGGTGGTCAGAGACAGGAGGGAGCACCGCAGCAGCTTTATGCCGTTCCTGACAGGGCTGAGGCCGAGGGTGCTGATGATGTCGTCACTGGTATGTTATCTGTTTGTGGGCATTCCCCATTTACACTATTTGACCCGGGTTTAACTCTATCTTATGTGTTTGTGTACTTGGCTTCTCGTTTGGGTTTGACTAGTGAGCCGTTATCTATTCCCTTGAGTGTATCTACTCCTGTTGGGGTGACCCTCGTGGTGGACCATGTATATAGATCGTGTATTGTGACTATTCGGGGTTGTGACACTCGGGCAGACTTGATAGAGTTAGACATGCTTGATTTTGATGTGATTCTGGGCATGGATTGGTTATCTTATTATCGTGTGGTCTTAGATTGTTATGCCAAGACGGTGACCTTTTCTATGCCTGGTGTGCCCCCGGTGATGTGGTGTGGACCCACTAGTCGTACATCGGTGAGGGTGATATCATGTTGTCGGGCTCGTAGACTTGTTGCTAGTGGTTGTCTTGCTTACTTAGCGCATGCCCGTGATACTAGTGGCGATGTATTGTCTCCTGCTTCTGTTCCTATTGTTTGTGAGTATGTTGATGTGTTTCCTGCTGACCTTCCTGGTTTGCCTCCCGCGCGTGATATAGATTTTGGTATTGACCTTGAGCCGGGTACTCGACCTATTTCTATTCCTCCGTATCGTATGGCTCCTGCTGAGCTTCGTGAGTTGAGTACCCAGCTTCAGGATCTACTTGATAGAGGTTTTATTCGTCCTAGTATATCTCCTTGGGGTGCTCCGGTTTTGTTTGTGAAAAAGAAGACGGATCTTTGCGTATGTGTGTTGATTACAGGCAGCTGAACAAAGTGACCATAAAGAACAAATATACCTTGCCTCGAGTGGATGATTTGTTTGATCAGTTGCAGGGAGCCACCGTGTTCTCTAAGATTGACTTGCGGTCCGGTTACCACCAGTTGAGGATTCGGGCTGAGGATGTCCCGAAGACAGCCTTTAGGACCCGCTATGGTCAGTGCGAGTTTCTAGTCATGTCCTTTGGGTTGACTAATGCTCCTGCCGCATTTATGGACTTGATGACTCGGGTGTTCAGGCGTTACCTTGACTCCTTCGTGATTGTGTTCATTGATGACATTCTAGTGTATTCGCGGAGTCGAGCAGAGCACGAGCGGCACCTACGAATTGTGTTGGAGACTTTGAGGACTGAGCGACTTTATGCTAAGTTCTCAAAGTGTGAGTTTTGGTTGGAGTCCGTTGCTTTCCTTGGCCATGTCGTATCGAGTGCTGGGCTTAGTGTTGATCCAGCCAAGGTGGCTGCCGTTCGTGAGTGGCCTAGACCTACAACTCCTACCGAGATTTGTAGCTTCTTGGGTCTAGCCGGGTATTACCGTCGGTTTGTTCAGGGTTTCTAATCTATTGCTGCACCCCTCACTAGATTGATGAAGAAGGAGGTGTCTTTTCAGTGGTCCGCGGAGTGTGAGTCCAGCTTTCTAAAGCTAAAGGAGTTATTGACTACAGCCCCAGTGTTAGCATTACCGGTCGAGGGTCAGCCGTATACCGTATATTGTGATGCCTCAGGTATTGGGTTGGGTTGTGTCTTGATGCAGGAGGGCCACGTGATTGCTTATGCCTCTCGCCAACTGAAGACTCACGAGCGTAACTACCCCACTCACGACTTAGAGTTGGCGGCGGTAGTATTTACGCTCAAGATCTGGAGACACTACCTATATGGAGTGCATTGTGATATCTACACTGACCACCGCAGCCTACAGTACATTCTTAGTCAGAGGGAGCTTAACCTTAGATAGCGGAGATGGGTTGAGCTTCTGAAGGACTATGATTTGAGTATTCTTTATCATCTGGGCAGGGCTAATGTGGTAGCGGATGCCTTGAGTAGGAGAGCGGTCAACTTGGGTAGTTTGGCAGCCTTACCAGCTTTGGAGAGACCTTTAGCTCGGGACGTCCAGTCCTTGGCTAACAGCTTGGTTAGGTTGGATCTTTCGTCTCCAGATAGAGTTACAGCTCATGTTGAGTCTAGCTCTGCCTTATATGATCAGATTCGTCGTCGCCAGTTCGAGGATCCTAGTTTAGTTGAGCTGAGAGAGCGGGTTGCTAGCGGTGAGTTCGAGTGGGCTAAGATTGATTCTGACGGAGTACTTTGGGTTCATGGTAGACTTGCGGTTCCTAAGGTTGGTGATTTGATCCAGGCCTTGTTGAGAGAGGCCCATAGTACTAGGTACTCAGTTCATCCTGGCACGGATCGTATGTATAGGGATCTTCGACAATTGTAATGGTGGCGGGGCATGAAGAGCTCGATAGCTACTTTTGTGTCTAGGTGCTTGACCTGTCAGCAGGTTAAGGTTGAGCATCGTAGACCGGGCGATGAGTTGCAGCGCCTCCCTATTCCTTTATGGAAATGGGAGAACATTACTATGGACTTCATCACAGGTCTTCCTCGTTCGCCTAGGGGTCATGATCAGATTTGGGTCATCGTGGATCGATTGACCAAGTCCGCACACTTCCTAGCTACTCAGACGACTTGGACAACGGAGAGGTTGGCGGAGTTGTATGTTTCTGAGGTGGTGAGATTGCATGGGGTGCCTGTTTCTATCATTTCAGATCGTGGTACTCAGTTCACTTCTCGATTTTGGAGGGTATTTCAGCGTGAGTTGGGCACTGATGTCTTGTTGAGCACTACATTTCACCCCCAGACAGATGGCCAGTCCGAGCGGACTATTCAGGTACTACAGGATATGTTGCGGGCTTGTGTATTTGATTTTGGCGGTAGTTGGAGCAGGTACTTGGCATTAGCGGAGTTTTCTTATAATAAAAGTTACCACTCCAGCATTGGCATGGCTCCTTTTGAGGCATTATATGGTAGACGCTGCAGGTCGCCGATTGGTTGGTTTAGCGGTCACGAGATGATGCACCAGAGTTCTGAGCTACTTCAGGATACCGTTGATAGGGTCCGTGTGATTCAGGATAGACTTCGTGAGGCCCAGAGTAGGCAGAAGTCTTATGCAGATTGTAGGCGTCGACCGTTGGAGTTTAGCGTGGGTGATAGGGTGTTTCTGCGTGTCTTGCCCATGAAGGGCGTACGGAGGTTCGGCCGGAGAGGCAAACTTAGTCCGAGGTACATTGGGCTATATGAGATACTTGAGAGGATTGGGGAGGTTGCCTACAGACTAGCCTTACCACCTGAGTTGTCAGCAGTACATCCTGTATTTCATGTCTCCATGCTCCGACAGTATGTATCGGACCCGTTACATGTGCTTCGGCAGGATACAACTGAGGTGGAGGTTGATGACCAGCTTTCAGTCATTGAGCAGCCTGAGGCTATTATTGCTAGAGATGTGAGGAAGCTCACGACTAAGGAGATTCCGGTTGTGAAGGTTCGCTGGGCACGCAGACCAATCGAGGAGGCTACCTGGAAGATAGAGCGGGACATGCGGACTCAGTATCCACACTTGTTCGAGACTCCAGGTACCTTTCTCACTTTGACTTTTGAGGGCAAAAGTCCCATTTAGTGGGGGATATTGTGATGACCCGTATGGCCAAAATTATATTTTTTCATATATTTTTTCATATTTAGAGCATATATACAGTTACCCCAGGTCGTATACGACCTGCTGGAACCGGTAATCCGGTGCCCCGGTGACTAAATTCATAAATATCTCATTTTCCTTATTTTTGGAACTTAAGCTTAAGTTAAGTGCACCGAAAAGTGAAATCTTAGCAAACGATGTCAGAATCGAGCTCTGACAGTTCCGTTAGCTCCGAAATATTGAATATGACTTAGGTGAAGTCTCGGTTTGGTTCCCGGAACCTCACAGAAGATTTTGAGCTAAAATATGGAAATTTAGTTCTTAAGGCTTAAGGAAATGGCCCAAAAGGGAGCACTTATTGATCGGAGTGTCAAAACCTGTTTTCGTCACTTCCATTAGCTCTGTAACGGCGAAAATAGTCAAGATAGACTATTGGTTTGCTTCAGGATGAGTTCGGCTTGATTTTAGGCTCGATTTTGTAAGTTTTGAAGTTTACCGGTAAAAGTGGAGCCATATTGCATTTCCCGTCAAACGATGCATCCTATTGCATTTTCGTCGATTCCTAACAGTTTTAAATGATGATTTTAGGCTAAGGGAGGTGTCGTTTCGATTCCCGGGGTTTTTGTTGTGATTTTGGCCCTCCGAGTTCCTTATTCGTTAAAGGAACTCAATGACTCTTTTTGAGAAAACGACCTCCGATCTCCATTTCGTCGATTCCGTTGGGTCCGGAACGTCGAAAAACATATGAGTGCATATAAATTTTATTAAAATCGGACTCCGTTTGAGTTTCGAAATAACCAACGAAATTGATAAGAAGTTTTTAGCTGCTGTTAAAAATGAAAAAAAATGTATAAAGGGGCGCTGCTAATGGGGTTCAAACCCAGCCCATGTTGGAGAATAGTTTGGCCCAAGGCCACTTGGGCTGCTGATTTACTTATGCCATATGTGTTTTTTTTAGTTAATAAGGGTAAACAATTGGGCCAAGCTTATTTAATCCTCCAAAACAGCCCCTTAGCCCCCCCATGTCTCATTATTTTGAGTTTTGAAAGAAAATAAGGGTTAGGGTGGCGATTCTTGGCGGATTTTGAGTGGAAATTCGTGGGTGTCGATATTGGAACGTGTGGGGTCGATTGTTATCGCGGTATTAAGGTAATTTCTTCGCCCTTAACTCGTTTTAGTGATTTTGGGGGTGTTTACTAACTATAATTAAATCCAATGATTTTTGCTAGCTTCTTGGGTGTTTGAGGAGTGATTCTTGGTCTTGGAGCTAGTGTGATCACCGCGGATAAGTCTCGAAATTTTTGAACGCTGTATTGTCAATTCGCGCTAATTAGTTTGTGTAATTTGAGCGTTTGAGGACTTTTTGGTGGTCCGTTGGAGCTCAAATTCGAACCATGAGTCCCATAAATCATGAGGGACGACCCGGTGTGTTCGAAATATTTTTCGGAGCTTTGGGCTCGAGGGCTCATTTTTAGGCCCGCTTGACCCGACAATTTTTGTATTGCAATATGGGTATCAAAACGCTCCTATTGATGTCTAGAATATATATTTGATAGGTATTCGTTGATTTGTGAACCGGTTTGCAATGTTGGGGCTATTCTTGCTCGTTTTGGCTATCGTCGGCGCCTTGGTAGGCTCGGTTTACCTCGTAACAATGTGAGACTGATTTGAATAAATGTAATATGATAGTGGCTAGTGAATGGGATGATCTTTAGGTTGATTTGACCTCGTTTATATTGTTACCCCTCACTAGTGAACTTGGGATCCCGTCGCGGGACGTAGACGGGACGATTTGAGTTGTGGTAGGCTTGTGGTGCCGTGGGGGGGGGGGGTACGTAGAGTATGAGATGTGTGGATATAATCTATTGTGAGAGTTTCATCGTGAGATCCTTAGTAGTAGGATTCTAATATTTTTTAGATTTGTTGTTGATGTTGTTTGGTATAGCGGTCATAGCGGTTGACGCGCACCCCTATTTAGCTCGCATTTTTCATAGAGGTTGAGCTATGCTGAGCCTTGTTCGTGTCGTCGTAGAGGTCGACCTACACTGAGCATGTTCGCGCATATTGCCATAGAGGTTGGTTTATATGGATTGTGGTTCGCGTCATCCTAGGGGTGCGTGTTTCGCTCGAGCGGGTGTTGTTTTAGTTGACGGATTTGGTTCTACTTACTTACTTTCCGCCCCCATTTCCTTGCTTATATTCTTGTTGTGTCCACCGGGCTTACGGGGGAAGTCACGGTGGGTTTTGCTTTGACTATTTGTACTTGCCGGTGGTATGGGACGCCAGGTAAGTTTTGCTTGTTATATTCGTTTTTACTTTCCGCATTTACTTACTTGCTTGCTTATTATTCCTGCATTTTGGTATTCGATACTATATTGGTTCAGGCTGTAATAGAGGTATGGTATTATTTGCCTAGCGGTGGCTTCATGGTTTTCTTATTATTCGGGCTAGGGGTGCCCAAGGTTGTTACTGTTGTTGTCCGTTGGGTATTTACATTATGTCATGTTGGTATTTATTTTCTCACTGATATTGCCTGTTTTACTTACCTCATTATTATTATGTTATATTTATTGATCCTAGTCGGCCTAGCCTACTGGGTATCACTTAATTGTGGTACTCATGCTACACTTGTTGTGCCTTCTCGTGGTGCAGAGCCAGGTGTAGGTCAGCATAGGTATCGCGATCGTGCGGACTGAGGAGTCATATTTTGGAGGATTCGATGAGCCTACCGCCCCGCTGATCGAGTCTTTTATTTAGGAGTTATTTATTCTGTCATTTATTTCTTGACAGACTTTATACCCATTTATATTCAGTTTGATCATCTGTATATGTCTGGGTCTCTTTTGGATACTGTATTTATTTAGCTTCTGTTTTTGCCACATCACTATTCTTGGGTCGGGATTTAACTTTTGTATCTACTTATGTCATGATTTGCTTCCGCATTTCTTATTTATTCCTCCTTTAATTATTATTATTTATTGTGAGTGTTGTATGGCCCATCGCGTATGCTACGGGCCGTAGGGTTTCGGCTTGTCTACGTGGGGTTAGTAGATGCCATCAGGGTTCGAGAAATCGGGCCTTGACAGATAGTTGTTGTATTGAGGGTTGCGTTGGCTGTAGCTGCTATGCTAGATGAGTTCTTACACTATTTGGCTACAAGAAGGGCCTGAAAAGGGTTGAGAACATGCGACAAGTACGTACACTAAGATTGACTCTTACTTGTATGTGTGTGTGTCCTTAGATTACTAAAATATACTTGCATGTGAGGCTGACAAGTGATTACATGCTGCCTTGTGCTCTGATGATAATATCTATATATGTTCTGAGTACTTGTGGTTACCCAGGTTATGATAGATTTGCCTTATTCAACACAATTATGTACTGCCCTGTGACTTATATGATCCTGTATACCTCTGTTATCTGTTATGTACTTGTGTTATTGGTTAGTGACTGGAGAAAGACACCATATTCTGGGAACGGTTATAGTTGCACTCCTAAGGAGCCTTGTGATCTATGATATGAGGTGTGTTGCTATTGAGCCACTGGTAGGTTAGAGACGAGAGTGTGACCCTGTTAGCAAGGTGCATGCTATATCCTACAGGCTTTTCCGAGGCTATCTGTGATAAGGCACTAGCTATATAGGTTAGTCCAGGTCCTACGGGCTTCCCGAGGCTATTTGTGATGAGGCACTAGCTATGTAGTCCAGGGGACTGGCACCTTGTTTAGAGAAAGGCACTGTATCAGTGGGCTGGCACATGGTTGTCGTAGGCCAAATCCCTTGTAGCAGCTGGACTGCAATATGATTCTGGGTAGGTGACATCCTACCGATTGTCTAGCCTCTTGGGCCTTGGCTTAGATTATACCGACACCGTCCTATTAGTTATTTTATACAAAAAAGGGGCCAGACAATGGCTGACTATGGGCTAATGCCATTGGACAGACATGTGTGCTGACTTGACCCGTATTTGTATGAGTATGTGTAGCCTGATGTTACTGAGATATGTTGGTTGTGAGACTGGTTGTAGATTATATGCCATATTGTGGCCTGGTTCTGGTGTAGACATGACTTTTTTGGGTAGAGTTGTGTGGTCTACCTACGTTATAATTGTCATCGCCTATGTTGATTCTGGGCACTTGTGGTTGATGAAGTTATGATATACTTAGCCTTAGTTGGGAATGACTCTATGGTGATCTGTGAAATGTACACTCTGATGTACCGTTGATAGTTGTTGTGCATTGGTTCTTTCCATTTGATGCTGGGGCAACTGTTGTTATCTGAGGGATGGTGATAGTTATGGCTGTGTGGATTGGATTGCGTGGAATATCTATGTGGTGAATGTTATCGCCTGTGTTCACTCTGGGCACGGTATGACTTTGAAGTTCCAAATCCTGATAGACTAGTTGAGTGAGTGACTGTTTCGATACCTCGAGTCCTAGATGATACTTCCCGTGCTTTAAGCTCTGGTGGCCACATCTGATTGTCTGAGACCTAGATGACGTGCTTCATGGTTTGAGTTTTTGATGACCACGATTAGGATGTTGGGTGGCGGATGCCGATTCCGAGGTCCAAGCACCTATTGACGGTTTGGGTCGTGGACCCTATTGATTACATTTTGGGTCGAGGACCCTGCTTATTCCATTTTAGGGCTAGGCCCTATGATTAATATTTTGAGCTAAGACACTGTTGTTTATGCTAAGGGGTTCTTTCTCACACAGGGGATACGTTCCACCGTTACGCATATATATATTTGGATCGGGTGTCACATTCTGGCACGGGGTCAAAGACCCAGTTGACATGTGATTGCTGGGGGCGGAGGCCCAATTGATTATCCGTGGATCCACACTCCTATTCACACTCTGATTGTGCATGGGTGTACCTTCTAGGTTTATGGGGGCTCAGGGGGTGTTCAGATATAAATATTAGGAACTTACACCCACGTGCAACAAACCCTGTGATCATGTGATATAGAGAGTTAGGTTCTATTGTAATTGGTTAACTAGATTGTGCACGAGTGTCCCTACTCGGATTATGTGGATCCAGTTGGCACACAAACATAGATAATAGGGCCTTGCACCCGTGTACAGTGTTACGTCTCAGTTGGGGATGATTGTGGTATGGCTTACTCAGTCTTCGTCGGTCGGTATCATTGTTCATCACTTGGGTTGGTTCAGTTACCATGATCCATCACCTTGGTTGGTTCGGTTGTGGTTTGAGGGTTCCCCACATCTTTATGCTTGATCTGAGTTCGATTTGCTACATTATTGTAGTTCTTTATATATTTGAACTTTTTGCATGTTCACTATTTCACTCGGCCGACTGATGATGCCTACTGGGTGCTTCTTTCTGGTACTCACCCCCTGCTTTCTTTATCTTCCCATGGTGCAGGTCAAGGTTCTAGCCATGGGCTTTGACTTTTGGGGGTTTCGGGAGCGCTCAGGAGACTATTGGTGAGCTGACGGCTTCAAATACTTCACAATCTCCTTCCTTTTTATGACCGTCCTTTATTTTTCAGACATTGACCTTGTACTGTAGTGACATGTATTTGTAGGGAAACTCTTGGTTTGTATATTATTATGGTTATTGGTATAAGTATATGATTATGTCCTTGTGTCTATTGTAGCTCTGTACAGTTGACTTCCAGGTTTTGGGTAGCATGTGTTGATTTCTATTGTTGTATCTATCATATTTAAGACTAGAGATTTAGGACAGGTACCCTGGAGTTGGGTAAGTGACTTGCTTGTAGGTGGAATCTAACAGGCTTCATTATGATCGGGATCGGATTGTGACACAGACAGTATGAGCACCTATTCTAACACCTAGATAGGAGCACCATAAATTCTTAACCAACTAAATCATGTGAAAAATAAAAAATTATAGGATAACATGGAAGAAAAATCAACGATCAAAATCATATTGTTAATTGGAAAAAAAAGTTTTTTAAAAAAATCAGTTTGAACTTAATTAAATTTAAGAAAAAAATATCTTTTTCGAAAATAGAGTCGCCACTTAATTTTTCAAAGAAATTAAGAAAACTTTAAATTTTTTAAGATTCTAACAGAAAAGTCCTAAAAATTTAGAAAAATGGGTAAGAGTTCTAATTACTATTTAAAAAAAGTATTGTATTTCAAAATAGTTGCTAACACATGGTTAATCAACGAATAGAAAATTAATTAACCATCATAATTTAAAACTAGTAAAGCTTAAAAATTCAAGTAAAAATCTATTTAAGTAGTTTAATTGATTTCTAAAGAATGTAATTTAGTCAAAATCACCTTACTTCGAAAAACTTAGAAATAAAAGGTAATTTAAATTTATAAAATTCTAACCAGGATATCTAGAATAATTTAAAAAGAATTAAATTTTACCAAATAACTAACCAAGATGATTTAAAGTAAAAATTTCTGCTTTTGAGATGAGCATAATTTCGAAGCCAACTTGAACAAAGTTGACTGAAAATAAGAGATATACCTTTGAAAGAGGATAATTGAAATTAATGACCCTAATAAACTAAGAGAGAGAAATCTAGTAAAACCAATTTACATGAATCTGTTGTGAAACTTAAGAACTGACAACCAATATAAAGAGTAAAGGAAAAGAGGAAATGGTAAGAGAGAGAAACTTAATTTTCTTTCTTTCATTCAACATATATTTTACAAAGGACTAAGGCCATATATATACGCTAAGGAAAGAGCTTTCTCTGTAAGCTGGGGGAAGAGCTTCCTGTATAAGCTACTTCATCTGTAAGCTAAGGGAAGAGCTTCCTCTATAAGCTAAGGGAAGAGTTTCCTCTATAAGCTACATGAATTTCTAATACATATATTATTATTATTATTTTACAACACTCCGCCTTTAGAAGTCCAAGTTATTCTTAATACGCATCATTTGCTGCCTCATTAAAAATCTTACCAGGAAAACCCAGTGGGATAAAATCTTGGTTTAGAAAAAAAGAGTACAACGTGTATTCTACTCCCCTGATAAAGACCACGATCCAAGTGGTGGAGCCTTCACATTCCAATCTTATGTATCATCCTCTCGAGTGTTGAGGCTGGTAAAACTTTGGTGAATTAATCCATTGGATTATCACTTGAACGTATTTGTGATGTGTCGTCATCACCATTTTCTGGAGATTATGTGCGAAAAATAATTTTGGTGAAATGTGCTTCGTTCTATCTCCTTTTATGAAACATTTTTTTAATTGAGCTATTGATGCATCGTTGTCTTCAAATATAACCATGGGTACTTTGACACCATTCTCCAAACCACATCTTTCTTTGATGAATCGGGTTATTGATCTCAATCATACACATTCTCTACTTGCTTCATGAATTGCTATTATCTCAGCATGATCTGATGAGGTGGCAACAATGGACTGCTTCATGGATCGCCATGAAATAGTAGTTCCTCCGTATGTAAATAGATTCCTTATTTGAGATCGAGCTTTATGTGGGTCTGATAAATAACCTGCATCTGCATAATTAATAAGATTTGTACAATCTTTGTTCGTATAAAATAGATCCATATCAATGGTCCCCTTTAGATATCATAAAATGTGCTTAACACCATTCTAATGTCTTCGAGTTGGGAAAGAGCTATACCTTGCTAGCAAGTTGGCAGAAAATGTCATATCAGGTCTAGTTGCATTAGCAAGATACATAAGTACACCAATAAAACTGAGATACGGTACTTTAGGACCAAAAAGTTCTCCATTCTCTTCTAGAGGTCGGAAGGGATCTTTATTTATTTCAAGTGATCGGACAACCATTGGAGTACTTAACGGATGTTCCTTGTCTATGTAAAATTATTTTAGAATTTTCTCATTATAGGTAGATTGGTGGATGAAGATTCCGTCGGCTAAATGTTCAATTTGCAGACCAAAACAAAGTTTTGTCTTTCCAACATCTTTCATCTCAAATTCTTTCTTTAGATATTCAATTGTCTTTTGGACCTCTTCAAAGGTTGCAATGAGATTTATGTCATCAACATAAACAGCGAGTATAAAAAAAATCCTGATTTTGTCTTCTTGATAAAATACAAGGACAAATGACATCATTTTTATAACCTTTATTAATCAAGTCCTTACTGAGATGATTATACCACATACGTCCTAATTGTTTCGGACCATGCAATGATTTTTATAATCTGATTGAGAACACTTCTCGAGGTTTAGAATTACATACATCAGGTTATATGAATCCTTCTGGAATTCTCAAATAAGTTTCATTATCAAATGAACCATAAAGGTAAACTGTAACTACATCCATTAGATGTGTCTCAAGATTTTCATGTATAGCCAAACTGATGAGGTATTAAAAAGTTATTGTTTCCATAACAGGTGAATATGTTTCTTCATAATTGAAATTGGGCTTTTGAGAGAATCCTTGTGCAACAAGGCGTGCCTTGTATCTTACAATTTCATTTCTCTCATTTTGCTTTCGCACAAAAATCCATTTATAGCCAACTGGTGTTGTATCATCAGGAGTTTGGACTACAGGTCCAAAAACTTCATGTTTAGTAAGTGAGTTCAGTTCTGATTGAATTACCTCTCGTCATTTTGGCCAATCACAACTTTGTCGACATTCTTTGACAGATTTAGGCTTAAGATCCTCATTGTCTTGCATGAGGTCTAGTGCAATATTATATGCAAAAACATTATCCACCATAATTTTTGATTGATCTAAATTTATCCCATCTTGGTACGCTGCGGTGGTGCTATAGGCACGTAAATCGCACAACCAAAAATTTGTAGATGAGCTATATCTGGTTCATGACCAAATACTAACTGTGACGGCGAGTATTTATTATAATTAGTCGGTCTAAGACGAACAAGGGCTGTTGCATGCAAGATAGCATGAACCCAAACGGTAGTGGGCATTATTGTTTTCATAAAGAATGGTCTCGCTATTAATTGTAGGCGCTTAATAGATGACTCTTCAAGGTCGTTTTGAGTATGAACACGAGCAACATGATGCGTAATTTTTATCTCAATCGATGAACAATAATCATCAAAAGCTTGAGATGTAAATTCTTCAGCATTATCGAGGCGAATAGCCTTAATGAGATAATATGGGAATTGTGCCCTTAACCTTATTGTTTATGCCAATAATTTCGCAAACGCCAGGTTACAAGATGACAAAAGACACACATAAGACCATCTTGAGGATGCATCTATTAGGACCATAAAATATCTGAATACTCAATTAGATGGATGAATAGGCCCACATATATCTCCATGTATACGTTCTAGAAAGTTAGGGGATTCGATGCCAACCTTTAGGGTTGATGGCCTGGTAATTAATTTGCCTTGATAACAAGCAACACATTAAAATCATCATTGGTAAGAATCTTCAGGTTCTTTAATGGATGTCCAGTTGAATTTTCAAGAATTCGCCTCATCATTATTGATCTAGGGTGACCTATTCGGTCATACCACAACACAAAAGTATTTAAATCAGTTAACTTCTGATTTATGATTGAATGTGCTTCAATTATACTAATTTCTGCATAATATAGGCTAGAAGATAAGGTTGGTAATTTCTCCAGAATATGTTTTTGGCCTTAGACACTCTTTGTTATGCAAAGATATTCAATATTCATTTTATTTAGTGTTTCGACATGATATCCATTTCGGCGGATATCTTTGAAATTTAACAAGTTTCTTGGGGATTTAGAAGAGAAGAGTGCATCTTCACTTAGGCAGAAATATAGTAGCTCTTCCGGAGTCTTCAATCAATTATGAATTACTAGATATTGTAGTAACATTTGCTTTTCTTGTAAGCAAGTAAGCATGGTATTTCTCGTCTTTGAAAATTGCATGAGTTGTTCCACTATCAATTACACAAATATTCCCATGATTGATCATTAACCCAAACAAAATTTGAGGCATGTCTAAATTTTCTGTCTAAAACAAAATAAAGTAAATATTACTATTAAACATGGATATTATACAAACTTTATTTATTTACAGAAACTAGGAAAACGTGAACATACCAGCACAAATAAAAAAAGAGAATTATCTAGATTTACAGTAGGCTCATCACTGGTCATTTTTCCTTCTAGGAAATCAAAAAAATCAGCAACATCCAGATGCATACGCTCAACATTATCTTTAGAGATAAAACTTGTTTCTGGATTATTACCCACCTTATGTATGGGTTCAACTTTATCTTCAGACATAAAATTTGTTTCTGGATTATTATCTCCTCTTTTTAAGGATTCCTGAAAGAGCTGAACCAGGCGCTTTGATGATTGACAAGTACGAGACCAGTGTCCTATTCCTCTTGTCACGCCCCAAAGAGAGGGGAGGCGCGATTGGCACCCGATACCGTTATTGTCCGTGTTACCAAACATGCATGCTAGTTAACTTAACTAGG
The DNA here is from genome assembly GCA_029948455.1 of Solanum rostratum. Taxonomy (NCBI): domain Eukaryota; kingdom Viridiplantae; phylum Streptophyta; class Magnoliopsida; order Solanales; family Solanaceae; genus Solanum; species Solanum rostratum. Next base: position 54,036,577 of record CM057055.1, read on the forward strand.
GACCAAAAGAAAATCAGGCAACATAACGTCTGAAAGACTAAGCCTGGACACTCTAGGTCATGACCTAATCAACAGTAAATCATGTACAAGATAGATAAACCAGAACAATAGGGTACTAGTTAGACAACAAGGCTGCAACAATAGAGGTACAAGCACACACTATATATACATGCCAATCTAATGACCGAAGATTGAAAGACACAAAAGAACCAACCCACAATAACATGTCCACAATAGCCTCTATGAGAATCACTAACACTGTCGGGACAGGGCCCCGACATACCCAACTATACAAAAAAAGTAAAAATCCTGTGAAAGCGCTTACCAACTCATAGCTGAATGGGGCTCCTAGTGGAGAGGTAAATCAGAGCCCCTACCTGAACCTGCACGCATGAAATAAAATGCAACGTCCCCAGCCAAAGGGACGTCAGTACGAATAAATATGTACTGGTATGTAAGGCAGGAAGTAAAATCATAGATAACCATAGTAAAAATGTTAATAGAAATATTACCTGTAACCAAAACTCAAGTAGCCTTAATGGCCAATAAGCCACCTCCTAGTGATAAAAAATGCATGGTATGCTCGAGTGTCGCATGTCGTGAATACATATATATAGATGCAAATGCATGACATACCCAACCAAATGCTAGCACTGGTGGTCCTTTCCGGTAGCTAACCGGCATCATATCTGCCAACCTGTGGCCATCTGTACCATATACATATATAGTTGGGCAAATAGGCCCCATACCTTCGATTATAGCTCGAAGTCCATGCATAACGTGCAATGTATGATATGAATGTTTAATGCACATAGTAAGCCATAGCAAGAACTTAGCCAATCTTGGCTCATTGGTACACTTATTCTCATAACATCATAGTCATTGTCATTTGGCCAATCTTGGCTCATTGGTACATTTATTCTCATAACATCATAATCGTTGTCATAACATATACATATGGCTCGTGGAATCATACATATCCTTTTTAACAAGTTTGGGAACTTAACCCAACATTTAGAGTGAAGCCTTAACTTTGCAAATGTTCATAAATGTGATTTACATAATGATTATATTTGGTCCCATGTCAATTAGTAAAAGAATGTATTTAAACAGGATCAAGCGCCTCAGTAATTTAGATGGGAGCATTTCACTGGGATATATTGGAAACCATCGCATTATTGGTTAAATTGTTCAATTATATTTTTGTATGGAAGAAGGACTGATTTTGAATACTACATTCCCTTTGCATTCTACATTTATTTTAATGGCACTATACCAAGAAGAGAAACACCTTGGACATGTGAATAGGTAGCCAGGAAACCGACAAAATGATATATAGAAATTGAATGTCCAGGTTAAGCGAACAAATGGAATTTCAACCTAATACCATGATGAAATATAACTCAGCTGCAATCCCAATGCCTTTCACAGAAAGTCTTTCTAGCAACAAAATAGTAAGATATCACATTTGACGTTTTGGGAAACTTCCCGGATTTCGTGCTAAAAGGAGGGACGGAGCTTAGCCTTAACATACCTCTCCAACGAACGTCTGATTGCCAAAAGTTCCTTCACGAAAGTTGTTCCTTACGTCCTAAGCTTCGTAACGACTATATATACGCAGCTTAAAGACACCTATAAACAGTCAAAAATTCAGCATTAATGACTAGATTCGGCAAGGAGCATTTACGCGAGGAAATGTCCGTAAAACGTCGTAAAAATGACCATAAAAGAGCTCCAGAATTATTACCTAAACACACCAGCTGCAAAGCAACAATACCAGCAAGAACACCACTTTTTTTACAGCCCAAAAACAGCTAATACGAGGGGAAAATAATTCCAAAGCGTAAGGCATGCATTTCTAGGCACGGGGACGAATTTTAACGGTAGAAATGCGAAAAACTTACCTAAATCACTTAGAGAACCCTTTGGGAGCTTTCTCTTCAGTTCCACACTGGTTTGGGATGAAAATGGCTTAATTTTGAGCTTTAAAGTGTCAAAATAGCCGACATTAAGTCAGGTCAACCCGACCCGACCCATGACTCGATTTCTAGCTCGGACAATCTCGGTAAAACGGTCATAACTCTTTATTCTGAGGTTGGTTTGATGCGCGGTTTTGTGCGTTGCAAACTAGACTCATAGATCTTCAATGTGATAGGTCATGGACCTTCTAAATCCTTATAGTTTGGGAGATATGAGCTGATACATTTGACCAAATTTAAGAAGGATTTCTTAAAGAAACTTACGGTAGCTTTGGCCAACCTTTATCTTGCAACTTTCTTGATTCCAAAACTTAATGTATGACCTTTGTGCTATTAAAATAACTTAAAGAAATCCATTATTAGCAAATTATAAACTTTTAGTCTCATCCGAAAAGTGAAACTTAATTTAAACCTTCTGAAAAGGGCGAGGTGCCACTCGGGTCATTTCTTTAATCCCGAATGTGCATTTAGGGTATTCCTTTGGCTTAGAACTTTAGGTCTTTGATATTACCACTTATTTTCAGCCTCATTATCCTTAGGTGCTAGCAAAAATCACATGTTCCTTATATAACGCCACACTAATTAAATAATGGAAGACGAGAAACACGGGGCCTCATACCTCTGCATCTATGGCATATACTTTCTGGGTTTTTCTTTTGTACAACTTCCTGTTTTCACCCTTCTTTTTATATTGCTGGTCATTCTTTGGTGCAAGACGACCATCATGATTATAGTTTCTTTTTCGACCACAGCCGCGACCACGACTAGGGCCACGACCTCTTTCTCGCTGGTGATAATTCGTCGGATTTATTTCAGGGAGTGGCGTAGAACCAACAAGCCGACTCTCATGATTTTTCATCAACAGGTCCTTATGTCGTTCAGTGATAAAAAGATGCGAAAGTAATTCAGAATACCTATTAAAGCTCATTCCTCGATATTGCGGCTGCAGGAGCATATTTATGGGAAGGAATGTGGAGTATGTTTTCTCAAGCTTATCATATTCTGTAACATTTTCTCCACATAAGTTTAACTGTGCTATAATTCTATACATAGCAGAATTATATTCAGTTATATTTTTAAAGTCCATCAACCTTAGATTAAGCCAATCATGGCATGTCTATGGAAGGATGACTAACTTCAGGTGGTCATATCTATCTTTTAAATTGTTCCACAATACAAGGGGATCTTTCAGAGTAAGATATTGCATTTTTAGTCCCTCGTCAAGATGATGGCGGAGAAATATCATAGCCTTGGCACGGTCTTGGCCGGATGCCTGGTTATTTTCTTTGATGGTGTCTACCAGACCCATCACATCCAGATGGATTTTGGCGTCTGGTGCCCATGATGAATTGCCTTTGCCCGATATATCTTGGGCAACAAATTCAAGTTTAAAAATATTAGACATTTTCAGAAAAATAAAATTCTTACCTCTTTTTACCTTTTTAAAATAGCTTGAAATGGGCAGAGCTTTGTGCCGATAACGTATTGTGAAACTTAAGAACTAATAACCAATATAAAGAGTAAAGGAAAAGAGAAAATGACAAGAGAGAAACTTAATTTTCTTTCTTTCATTCAACATATATTTTACAAAGGACTAAGGCCATAAATATAGGCTAAGGAAAGAGCTTCCTTTATAAGCTATGAGAAGAGTTTCCTCTATAAGCTACTTCATCTGTAAGTTAAGGAAAAAACTTCCTTTATAAGTTAAAGAAAGAGCTTCCTCTATAAGTTACTTCATCTGTAAGCTAAGAGAAGAGCTTCCTTTATAAATTAAGGGAAGAACTTCCTTTATTAGCTACAAGAATTTCTAATACATGTATTATTATTATTTACAACAAAATCAAATTATTTAGAAAGACTCACTTACAATTTTGGCCCAAATTAAAAAATATCCTCAAAAGAAGTTAACCATTTGAATTCAAGACAAATTAGATGAAATATAACAAAAAGAGTGATCAAAGAACATCATTTTTTAGGGTGAGAAAATTAACACAAAATGGTCTATCCTCGGGGATTTTAATTAAGTTAAATTAAACTAAATTAAAAGTTAGAGTAAAGTAGATAAATATAAATAATCAGTACATATGAAAATAAATTTAAATTTTGGGTTTAGCAGACCCAAATTTTCAAGGAGAACTTACATAGATATACTAAATTAAGAATATATTTACCATTTATAGTAATAACAATTTATTTTTCCGAACATTTATAATACATTTATAATACAGTTTTACTTCATATTACAGAAAACTATTTATAAAACATATATAATACAAAGTGTCATTGATGGATAATACATTCATCATACACTTTAATACATTTGTAATACATTGTGTCAATTTATTACCAAACAAACACAATATATTTTAGAACACTTATAATACATTTATATTAAATGTATAATTCACTTTTAATACAAGTGTAAACATATGGTAGTATTGCTATATATTACTATAAATGGTCATAAATAAAAAGATATGCTAAAATCATTAATTATTTATTAAAAAGTACCCCTAAGTAATTTTTCAATTTTCAACCTGTCTTAATCTAACAATAAACATCAATTGGGCCTACCTAGCCCATTTCCGTGTCCTAAATCTAAATAAGTCATTGCTGCTGTCTTTGGGCCACCCGCCCACTTCTGTTACTGCTGCACTCTGTTGAACCTTTGGTCCATTTTAATATTAGTGGAATTTTCATAAATGACCACCTAGTGAAACATAATAGGGTAAAATAGCTACATTTATGAAAATTACATTTTATAGCCTTTTGAATGTGTTTGTGCTTTGTATAAAACGGAATTACTCTAATATTTTATACAAAAATTAATAACTGCATTAAATGTTGATTAATTACTGATTGTATATATTAAAGGAAACGTTTCCTTTAATATTAAAATGTCAATATATTTCATATTTATTACCAATTATTATACTGTATACATGAAACCGAAAAAGGAAGATTCTTATGCACGATTAATGCTGGAAAAAAAGGAAAAATCCGGTGACCTATACGAATTCAACACAGGTAAAGTTGATTTTTGATTTTGTATTTTTTGTTTTTTATGTTTGATCGCGTGATATGTAGGTGTTATACGATTTTCTTAAATCGTGATTAACACATACTGTGTTTGTTTTGTTATTCAGTCCCCAATTATACGGAAAAAAATTTGTTCATTTGTTGATTGGGTCGTAGGAATGTATTGAATTGGTGGTTGTTAATCGACTGATATGTGTATTGATTTGACTAATTACTTGATTGTATTTTGTATAAACTGGTGCGACTCAATATTGTTTTTGATTCAATTGTTCGTGATTTTTGCGCGTATGTGTGTTTATAATGTTAAATAATGTATAACATTATTATACATAAAGATGATCAATTTATACATCAGTTGTGGTGTGTAAGTATAAATTGACGTGCTAAACTGTTGAATATGTAAAGACATAAATCAAAAAATGTTTTGTGCAGTGATAAACAATTTTTATATGTAAAAAATAACAATTTTAATGTATATGTATAAATATACACAAATATGTATAAGTATATGTTTGAAATTTTAATATTTTTGTATGTATATGTATATATGTATATTTTTTACTACAAAATTTATTGTATACGAAAGTGCAGTTTTGTCAATCTATATATGGATGTAATTTGTTGTATATATTTAATGTGCAGTTTTTAGAAATGACTTCAATAGCCATTATTGTAATGCATTCGGGACGGTGGGACGATGACAATTGTTACGTTGACTACATGTTGGAGGGCATTGTATTCCGAGAGCAAGCAACCTACCTAGAATTGTATACACTTGTTGCAACCCAAATCGGTGTTGATCTTAGTAAGAAAGAAATACGAATGGAATACAAGATCGAATCTGTAGATATGCCAATTGTGATACACAATGATATGGGTGTGAGGGTATATGTTATGTTGAGGAAGTCTAGTAATGATTTCAATAAGTATCCAATGTATGCAAGCATTACTGATAAGCAGATGATTGATACTGTTGTTGGTGGAAGTTCTTCGAAACAAGCTGTTTCGGTGTTTGAGACGCATTCAATAGTTGGATTTGGTGAATTTGACAATGATGATCTGTCAGTCGATGAATTAGTTGAGCCCTTGAATGCTTTTGGTCCCGAGGACATGAATGGAGTCATATTTGATCCCTCGCATAAGTGTGTGGAGGTAGACCAGGTATACATAAACAAGGATACATTAAAAAATGTTATGTCTCAATATGCAATTGCAGAAAGGTTCCAATTCAAAGCAAAGAGGTCGAATGCAGTAAGGTATATGCACATTATACATGTTTTTTTTTTCCAGGACTGTCAGCTTTGTGTGAATTTATTGTTTGTTGCAAAAAAATATTATTGTGTAAAAATGATTTATTTTTATGTATATGATTGCAGTTATACTATTGTGTGTAAATCTGAGCAATGTGAATGGTTGATGAAATCTTCTGCAATTAATAAAACTGTCATGTTTCGAATAAGAACATTCAACATGGTTCATACTTGTCAGTTGAAGGATCGGATATATTCACAGCGGCAGGCAACCAGTAATCTTATTGGTGGACTTGTGATGCCTAGATTGGAAAATCACAAGCGAAAATACACTGCTTCAGATATTAAAAATGATGTAAAACATGATCTTGGGGTTGATATTACGTACATGTTAGCGTCGAGGGCAAAGGAGAAAGCATTGAATCATTTGAGAGGGACTCCATCTGGATCATATAACAAATTACCTAGTTATTTATACATGTTGGATAGCACGTATCCGGGGTCACACATCCGTTTAAAAAAGACTGAAGAAGGTGAGTTCCTTTACGTGTTTGTTGCTCTACGGGCTTTTATAAAAGGATTTGATCACTGTAGGCCTGTAATTGTTGTTGATGGGAGTCACCTTAGAGGTCCATTTAATGGCCAGTTCCTTTCAGCAAGTACCATGGATGGTGCAGGTATGGTGGCATATTTTTCATGTGTATATATATGAATATAATGCATGTAATAGTTTATTCTATATACAATTTATTTAACTTTAAAAAGGAATGGTTTATTGTATGTACAGGACACATATTTCCGCTAGCGTATGGAATTGTCGATTCAGAAAATGATGCTTCCTGGACATGGTTTTTCCAGAACTTTAAGGAAGCATATGGACAAAGGGATGGAATGTGCGTAGTTTCTGACAGAAATGAGAGCATCATAAAGGCTGTTATGAACATATATAATGGAGTACCTCATTATGCTTGTATATGGCACTTATGGAATAATGTGCAGGCGAGGTACCGAAAGTCCCATGCAAAGTTGAACGAAGTATTTTATACAATGGCAAAGGCTTATACACATGCTAAGTTTGATAGGTTGATGAAAACAGTGGAAGTGGTTGATATAAGAGTTAAGGAGTACTTGCAACTGGCTGGGTATGATAAATGGGCTAGGATTTATGCAACTGCACATCGGGGGTGGTCTATGACTTCGAACATTGCAGAAAGTATTAATTCAGCTTTGGTATCGGCACGCGAGTTGCCTATTTTTGACTTTCTGGAAGAAGTGCGGCAGATGTTTGGCAGGTGAAACTACGAAAATCAAAAACAGGCAACTTATATATTTACCCCCCTTATGGGTAAATTTCAGGATATTCTAGTGAAAAACGAAATCAAGAGTACGAGGATGACGGTAATAATTTTTTGTTGTATAAATATGAATAATTTTTATTTTATTTTATTCTTTGTGTGAATATTATTCTTGTCCTTTTAATAGGTTTTATCGTCAAGTATCCACGTGCACAACGTTGTTGATGAAGGGAGAACATATATAGTATCTCTTGAAAAAAAGACATGTACTTGCGGCCGATTTCAAATTGATGAAATACCGTGTGGACATGCTTGGGCTGTTTTGAAGTATAAACATGTCAAACCAGATGAGTATTACTCCGATCTGTATAAATCCAAAACAGTTTTGAAAACATATGAGATACCAATCTATCCTCTACCCGATCGAAAGGATTGAGTCATACCAGACCACATATTGGCTGATGTGGTTCTACCGCCTGTATATAAAAGACCTTCAGGAAGGCCAAAGAAGAAGACGCGAGATAAGTCATTTTCGGAGTTGCTAGCAAGCAAGAGTAAAAATACATGTAGTGTATGTGGGAATGCAGGTCACAACAAGCGTTCGTATAGGAATAGGCCCCGTAGTACTTAGTGTATAACTTTTTTTGTTATTTATGGAAGTACTTTAATGCTTGCATGTATCTGTATTCTGTGCGTTTGAGTTATTCATATTTGAATGAGTATTTATACACTTTGTTTTATATCTCTGTTTGTATTATTGTATAGATATATTATTAAATTTACATATTGTAATGTATACAATAATGGATTTAAAAACTATTGTATACACAAAACAAGTTATGTATAAATTTTTACAGAATTTACACGATGATTGGTATGTATAAATTTTTAGTTGTGTGGAATTTGTACTTTATTTACTATGTTACATAGACTATGTGTATAATGTATATATCATCGTGTAATAGATAATATAATGTGTATAATTATATATTTTATTTGTGTATGTTACTGTTCTAAGTTTAATGTATTAATAATGTAATGTGTATAATAGTGGTTTAACAGTTTTGGTAACATTTTTTTCCAGCGTGTTAATACAATTTGTTTTATCTATCTTTTGTTTGTATTCTTGTAGGATTATAGTACACAATTTAGAGACTGTATTAAGTGTAATAATTTTATCTTTTGTGTGTTGTTATGGTGCAAGTGGTTGTTGTTTTATTTTTTGAAAATGGATGATGTGTATAAATATATATTGTTTGGTATTTATACAGTTTCCTTGTGTATAATATTGGTGTCGTAATCTATTATATAGTATAATATGTATAATTGTATATTTTGTTTGTGTATTTTACTGTATTTAGATAAAAATATTATATTGTATAATATGTATAATTGTAAATCGTATTTGTGCATTTTAATGTATTTTAGATGAATATATTATATAACATAATGAATGTATCATCTCTTTTACTATATAACTGTAAATTTTTCTTAATTCTATATTGAATCTATGACATGATCGTGTAGATGATTTCAATTCTTTATGCATTGTAATACTATAATAAATTTTTTTTTTGAATTTTTTATAAAAAACTTAGCAACAATATATTATAGTTCCAAAGGACTATAGCCAGTGTAAGGCAAAAACCATAAAAAACGACATTAAAATTGCTGTATTGGCTGCATATAATATGAATATGTGGTTTGTTGTTCTATGTTTCAAAAAAAAAGTGTTGCCCAGAAAATGAGAATCAGCTAGACTTCGATTCCTTCACCAGCGTTGCCACCAGCCATCCTATTTTGCTTCGGCGGTGCCTCATTATCACTGGTGGCGTCTTGTTTTATCTTCCTCGTGCCGTAGTCCCACAAAAGAGCTGCGTAGCGAGTGCGCATTTGTTCTGAATCAAAGCTGGTTACTGGGATGCCGTTCCCATCGCTCAAAAATTCGGCAAAGGCTGCCAAATACACTCCGCATTCCCTACAAAAAGAGAATGCCCCAAAAAAATGTCTTTGAATAACTTACAGTTGTATAAAATATAAAGCTGTGTATAACATAGAAACTATATAATGTATTTTGATTAACTTACAAGCTGCCTTTGGGTTGTAGGGGTATGTTGTTCACATGGACTATGTCAAATGGATCATATTCGGAGTGCAACTTATAGCTTGGATGCTCATGAACGTCCAACCCCTTCTTCTCGTAAAAGTCCTCTGTCGCCAGGTATGTGGGTTCAAGTTCTGCGTACTTGCTGACCTCTTTAGCTACAAATACGTCATGGACAGCGGATCTGGTTGAGTCGTATATGTATATGGTGCGTTTGGTAAAGCATACGACAATTAGAACCCAATGGAATTTATCCTTCATGTTGACTGGAATAAAAACGTTGTCAACTGTGTGCCATGGAACTGCGACTTGCAGTCTGAAACCATTTATGTATGCGCGTACTGTCCGTTCCGAGTTAGCATTACACGCACCGTTTTCGTGATCAGCATATGAGGCCCATATTCCGTGCATCAGTGCACTAAAATTACAGTCCTCAGTTGTGAATCGATATGTATTTCTCATCGAATATTTTGACTTTTTTCTGAGATAATACATGATCACATCTATGTGCTGGAAGGAAAAAAAATTGTAAAATATAATGTAGTAAGTACAAGAAATAGAAATGCTTGCTCATTTATATACTTATACATATATGTATATTTAAGAATAAGTAATGTTGTTTTTTGAAAAAATCATATACAGTCCAGCATGTACAGTCCAACATATACATCCATGTGTTGGAATGAAACTGTGTATAAGAAAATAATATAGTAATATGCATATACATATGCTCAAATTCCAAAAGAGTACTCAGCAATATACATATGCATATATGTATAATGAACAGTAAAAAAAAAGGAATATAGTGATATGCATATACATATGCACAAATTCGAAAAAAAAACAGCCTAAAAAAATATAAAAAACTGAACTGCATACTCAGCAATATACATATGTATATATATATACAAAAATGCCAAAAAATACACATATATGTCTATATATACATATAAATAAAACACAAATAAATTGTGTACAGTCCAGCATATAAGAAACTGTACAGAAATGTGTAAAAAATCATATACAGTCCAGCATGTATAGTCCAACATATGCATCTATGTGTTGGAATGAAAATGTGTTAAAAAAATAATATAGTAATATGCATATACATATGCTCAAATTCCCCACAGTACTCAGCAATATACATATGCATATACGTATAATGAACTGAAATAAAAAAAAAATACACATACGTGTCTATGCATACATATACAGAAAAAGACAAACAATGTTTTTATACACAACATTTGCTTTGTGTGGAACAAGTGTTTACATATACACAATGCCAAAAAAAATATTGCACAAACATGCCTATGTATGCATATACATACATACCAGAAAATGCTTTTTATACACAAACATTTGCTTTTGTTGAGTAAGTGTTTAAACGATACATACCGAGTCATCGATGACCTGCCTCACGATTGCCAGATTGTAAAACCAGTTTTTGTTTGAAATTGTTGCTACACCAAGGTCAATCGGTGGATGAAAGACAGCCTTGTTTTTTCTGTAGCGGTCTTCGCCTTGTTTCCTATTGATTTATATCAGATGAACTTTTTTAAAAAAAGAACAATTATTTTACAGACATGAACAGATATGAACAATAATGACACACACTTACTTATTTTGGTGTCTAGCAAGGAGTCCAACCGACAACCAGTCCCATAGATTCCTATACAGTGAAGCATCGTGTGTGCCTTGAATTGAGTTGAAAGGGTGCTTTTGCATAAAAATTTTGGACCTGCTGGATGAACTAGCACCTGTATGCAAATGGGTGAACTAGTATTTGTATGCAAACACAAATATGTGGTAAAAAGTGTATATAAGTTATGTTTCACGGTGATTTTACCTGCTTCCGAACCGAATGATGCCATGTATGGTGAAACATTATATGGACCTGGGCGTCTAGACCTTCGAGCTGGTACAGGGACCGACTATTTCAAGTGGAGGCGTGTTGATATAGGCCAATGGGTGTACCACAATACTCCTTTCGTTATTGAAGTTCTCTGGATTAAGACTTGGGAGAAGTTCATCAGGCAGTTCAAATTGTGATTCAAAAAATACTTGAGCCTGATTCGAGTCTCCCTTTGAAGGTTCTTCCTCCACACCCAGATTGGAGTCGGCTGTTTCTGTATTTCCAGCTACATCCTGGAAAAGAAAGTAAAATACATAGATACTCATGTGCGTTAATGTATAACTTTAGTACTCAAGTAGTTATGCATATACCTCGCGATTGTCAGAACCCGGTGCATGGCAACTGTCTTTGACAGTTGGCTCTATAGTTGCATCCATTTCAATGTTTTCCGCTTGAGCCTCGTCGCCATGAAACTGCAATGAAGGATTATTTTATTAGAGATTATATCAGGTAGATGGGATAGACATTCATATACCTCTTTGTCGGCGGTTTCTTTGCAAACCGTCTCCGCTTGAGCATTTGATTGATCTTTGTCAAGTACATGCGAGTCTACACGGCTTTCAACACCTTACCTCTACGATGTAATTTAGAAAGTTTGCGTACATTGTGTGTGTTTTGTAAGAGTTTACAAACAATGAATTCTAATAAGATAAAATACATAACTGTTTTCAATGTATGAAGCATAACTGTAGTGATACCTCTGGACCTCCTGAGTCGACATAAATGGACTGTTGGATGCGAGATGTGTCGCTGAAGAGAAACTGTGATTTTGCGGGGCTTGCGCACTCAACCTGAAATTGGCAGTGTGCATATATAACTGATCAATTTGCATATGTATATGTATAATATTTAGCCAAACATATACAGTGTCTATCATATACTTTACAGTGTATAACATTTATATTGTGTAAAATTTAACTTTACAGTGTATAACATATACTTTGCAGTGTATAAAATATCAATTTACATTAATGTTCGTATGTATCTGCATCATATAAATTACAGTGTGTAAAAATGAACTTTACTTTACAGTGTATAAAATATATAGTGTATAAAATTGAACTGTACAGTGAATAAACATATACTTTATAGTGTATAATACTGCAGTTACTGACATATGCAAGTGTATAATTTTGCATATATATACACTTATACAGTGTATAACATCAATTTACATTATTTTTTTGTTTGTATATAAATGCATCGTATAACTTATAGGCAAAACACATACAGTGTGTAGGCAAAACAATTATATGCAACTATATACAGTGTGTAAAATTGAACTTTACAGTGTATACCATATACTTTGTCATGTATAAATACTACAGTGTAGCCAATATGAATGTGTATAAACTTCAATTTAATATTGTTTAAAAAATTTGCATCGTATAAATTACTGATACATGCACATGTTTATGTAAAAAACATGCCCCATCTGCTGTGACTTCTAGCATATATGAGTGTGAGACAGTACAAACTTATGTGATATACAGTACAACATTATACATAAAGATGTAGTCAGATGATGTACCTCGTGGCTATTGTCAGTACTTGATACTTCATGGGGGACTTGTTCTGTGTCATGCACCGGGGAATGTTCAACATCTTCCTTGAGATCGTTTTTGTTGCTTCTCATTTCTTTCACAATCTCCTTGAAGTTGTCTTGAACCATCGTCTTCAATTCTTTAAACTCTTCCCTTACCTACAATTTATTTAAGATTGCAATCATGTGTTAGTGATAAAACACGAATACAGTAGTTATGTGCTTTTAGTTTTTGTATATACAAATTGTTTGAACGATTCAAATTCATCCCGCGAAATTGGAAGTTCATTTGTCCTGCTGCTTGAAGGCTTCAAAACTGTGTCCTTGATTTTTTTACGTTCCATTTGGCGCCTTGTTTGTTTCTTTTTTGCAGCATTTGCATCCCGTTTCACTGGGGTTAACTTGACCTGTGGTGAACCAGACACTCGACGATGAGGTGGTTGTCTCTTTTCCGATGACTTTTTAGAAACTTTTGTTGCAGAAGTCCTCAATTTTTTTCTTGCGGGAGATGCTCTATCTATGACTTTTTCTTTTCCTTTGTTCTGTCTTGTAATGGGAGGCTCCTGAAAGTCGTCATCAGATTGGACACCTTGATGTACGGAGTCTGATACAACATGCTCCGGCAGGAGTTCAATGCTTGTGAGCTCCTGTTCTGTTGCTGTCATGTTTTTTAGGACAATCTATAAAAATTCGGGTATGCATCAGGTAAACTAATACAATTATTATAAAAAATTTAAGACATTGATATTGGAATGTTATACCTTTTTAGGAGTGCCCCGGAACAATGAATTGATTAAGAAATCACATCGGGGCTTGTCGGTTGTGGTTACCCAATTGCGTATCCTAGGAATGTGATTGGAAACTTTAACAGCAATCTTCGGATTGACATGCGAGCAACACTCGTATATCCAGACCTGCATGGCTAGCGGAAACCCGTGAATCCTATAGTATTTTCCAGTTAGTGTGATCTTTGCATGCAGATTTTTTAGGAGCTCCCTGAATGCCTCGTTGCCCCATGGATATTCAACATGTCTGCCAGATTCGACGAGATCGAAATGTTTCCTTGGCACTATTATGGATGATGGCTCTTCAGACATAATGAAATTGTGTATAAAATACAACGTGGCAAACTTTAGAGCATCCTCGTCGTTGTCACCCCAAGCCCTGTTCATGCAACTGGCAACCAGTTGTTGCTTGGTTACTGATCTATTTTTGTCTCCAAAGTATTGCAGTATTATACGGTTTGGCTCTTCGGTATTGAACACAAAATTTGATGCCTCGTCACCGCACTTTAGTCCAGAAATTATGGAAAAATCCCTACGAGTGAATCGTAGTGTTAAACCATTTACATGGATGACGAATGCATCACATGAACTGCCATGCACCTCGAACATCATAAAGGCTCTGAATATCTGAGCCTGGACAATAAGCTGATTCACATCTAAAAGGTGTGAGAAACATGTAGTTTCTCTAAACCTCCTCAATTGACTTTCAGTCAACATATTGGTCAAATCATCCATCACGTTGGTGTTTGTGTAACACTGCATTTGCTGGATGACAGTAGGATTCCCTTCCATAATATATTGGACTACCTATTGTGAATACACACATTCAGAATACGCTTTGCAATGCGTAACATTTAGCAAAACAACTATGGTGCATTTATGCTGCATTGTATAAAATCACAAGTATGTGTATGCATTTTATACTGCAATGTATAATTTAGCATATGCAGTGTATATATATTAGGCAACAAATATATACTGCAGTGTATAAAATCACAAGTATGTATATTTTAAGTAATAAATTATATATATACTGCAATATATATTTTTGTTGTGCAACTATATAATGTGTACATACATGTGTGTAAAAAATAGGCAAAAAAAAAATACCCATGCTCTAATTGTATAAATTGATCAGACAACAATTGTGTATTATATTGCAAGTGTATAAAAAATTTGTTATGCAACTGTATAATTGGCACTTGCATGTGAATAAAATACCCATGCAGTGTATAAATCCATAAGTATGTGTATGTATTTATATTGCAGTATATCAAACAGTATGTATATGCATTTGTATAGCAAGTGTATAACTGTGTTATGCAAGTGTATAATCATGCACTATTGTATAAATTGATCAGACAAACAATGGTGCATTCATAATGTAGTGTATAAAATCCACAATCATGTATATGCATTTACAATGCAGTGTGCTATACTGTAACTTTTTTTTTTAAAATACAGAGTAAAATATGTTAATATACTTATAAATCTGTCTAACCTTTTTTTTTCTAATAATTTTTTTTAATAAATAGCAAAAAAAAAAAAAAAAAAGAACCTGGTTGTCCTCTTCGCTTTCATTTGGTTTGTCAATATCGGATCCGTCCCCATTTTTCCTTGCTTCGCAACTGCCGGAACCCAGATCCCCATCTTTCCTCTTCCTTTTGGATCTAATTTCAACACTATCCCTTTCTCTTGCAATGCTTCCTGCAATATGCTCAACCTCTTGAGTTATCCCCAACGAAAATGAAGGCAAATCATCTATACTAAACTTGTCATGCAAATTTATACCTTTAGTTATCCTCTTAGAGGTTGATTCGTCGGCCATTGTAGTGAAAGTTGTGAGTTGTCGGGCTGTAGAACGATTTAGGGCATGCGGATTTATGTAAAAAAAAGGGGGAAAACTGAAAATTTCAAAAAAAAAAAAACTGAAAATGAAAACCGCCAACAAAAGTGTAAAATGGAATTGAAAAACTGAATGGAAACTAGAATAATCGACCGAGAAGATTAAGGAAAAAAAATTGAAAATACTTACCTGTAACTGGCGAGAATGGAGGAACAAGAATGGAAGGAGATATTTGAAAATCTTGTAAATAAGAGAGAGAAAATGACGTTGGGAAGGTGCTTTGGTTTTATACAAAGTGGTTGGGACCCACCAAATATGTAGCAGCTTTTTTGAAAAGTATTGGTTATTTGTGTAATTTCTTAAAACTATGGTTAACTTATGGGATTTAATACTTAATGTTTGTTGGTTTACGAAATTTTCCCTTAATATTACTTTGTATGCACCAGTTGTATAATAATGTATACAGAATGTACAGTAATGTATATGAGCTGCTTTCCAGCTTCCAAGAGACTCCTCCAGACCTATAATCTGCTTCCTTAACCTGTAGTTACCCAACGCTGACCCGAAATGCAAGGAAGGAGTCCCGTGGACTCGAATCAAGGAATTTCATACATATCAAGAAAGGAAAAAGAATCAACAAACACTTTACTTCAAGGCACTAGAAGCATACAATTTTAACGTATGTTGTCCCAAGAACATAATGATTCAAACATTAACCACTAATTAGACATATATCTAGTATGGAAAATATTACTCAAAGTGTTTAAGAAGACAATTTCCAGCAAAACATTCCACATACTTAACAACTAGGAAAAGTATTAACATAATAGCAAGAGTTTGTGTTATTAGGGTGAAATAATCGAACCAAAACAGTGAACCAAGAACTACCTTTGAATTCAAAATATGCCACACTTCCTAACACACTCACATGGCAGTACATTACGAATGAGAAACATGCTTTCCAGGAAGAACGAACAAATACGAAGCAGGACTTGACTTCCATAAAGATGTGTAAACTTAAGGTAAACAACAAACTAATCCAACACGAATCATTCTAAGAAGTAGACTTACTAAGCACAATCTGATTATAGGGTTTGAAAATTAGCAATATAGACACAGCTGCATTCTATTAGGAAAGTTTGAACAACATAAGTAGCAACGGATTTATATAACTAGCAGTCAACAAAGAGGAAATTAAAGCAACCAACTGATAATGTCACGCCCGGGGAGGGTACTCTTGGCGTGGCCAACACTTGAAGAATCACTGCTGATTCCCCAAGAGAACCACCTGGCCTTATCGTCATATCACACTCAACAACGGAAGAAGATGCTCAAGTAAAAGTAGAACCAAATAGCTGAATCTCTGTAGCAATAATAGTTTCCAATGA
Source organism: Solanum rostratum (assembly GCA_029948455.1). NCBI lineage: Eukaryota > Viridiplantae > Streptophyta > Magnoliopsida > Solanales > Solanaceae > Solanum > Solanum rostratum. The sequence continues at coordinate 54,053,721 of CM057055.1, forward strand.
ACAAAGTTGGAAAATAAATATCAATTAACTATCATAAATCAATATCTATGAGGCCTCTAATCTAAGCCTAGAAGGTGCCAAGACAAGTCTCGAGCTACCTCAAAGGAAATAATACTACTCAATAAAAATGAAAAGGCTTCAAACCGAATAGCAAAGAGGGCTCAACTAAACTTCAACCATGGGCTTGCTGAAGGCCCCTATCACACGAATCTGCATCATTAAACGATGTAAGTTCGAATGAATGTTAGTACATTGAATATACTAGTATATAAAATAGTTGGAAAGGAAAGAACATAATCAAAGATACTCAACTCAGCAATCAACGCAACTCAGTAAACATGCAAGTTTAAGAATAAAGTCATACTTTAAAAATAGACTCAATAATATGCAACTCGTCCAAAATCATATCACATACCATCATGCACTACTTGGGAGTTTCTCTTGACCGACAATAATCTCACCACCTTTAGTTAGTGATACACAATGAAAAAACGTCATCCAATACTTACCAAGGTAAGGGGCGATCAAACCAATCTGGATCCGAATCAATGTCCATCTTTTAGGGACATAAGAGGTATAACCCCTATCCTACATTGACAATGTAGTTTATGGGTTAGAGATATTACTTATTTGTGCTCATATCAGTGATCAATACTCCTCCCAAGACTCAACGATCATATCAATCAACTCTTTCTATTAGCTCCAATGAAACTCCATTCAATCACTCAAGAAATCGACAAATCAAGACTATCAATTGTGCATACTATCAGACTCATCAAATCATTTAAGACTCTAACTCAAACGGTCATTTAGACTCCAATTATTCATGCCCATCACATAAAGACATGTAAGTCGCTCATCATATAAAGACATGCAGGGTGCTCATCATGCTCCGATCATGCTCAATTTACTCAATTCAGACGTTCACAATCATAGTCTCAAATCAATCGATGCGACAAGCATTACATAGGACGATGCAATTTAAGGTTCATATTTCCAAGCATAAATTAATACTCCAATATCATGTAATTGACATGCAACTTATCAATTCATTCATAAATATACATGAAGACTCAAAATAAATGTAAGCAATTCGAAGATTAGGATTATAGAATTTTTACTACTCAATTTTCTTAGACCATATCGACTCATGTAGATGAAAGGACGTGCACACGAACTCAATTCAATGCTTTAGGTAGCCTTACATACCTGAAAATTGATGAAAAATCAAAGCTTGGATGAACTCCTCGTTACACGCTCGAAACCCTAGCTTTTCTCCCTTTCTTGGTGCTCTCAAGAATTCTAAGTGCAGAACGATGAGAAATACCCTTAGGGTACTGTTAAGGGGTCCAAAACAACCTCAAAACATCACTGGTTTAATAAAAATAAAAATTAAAAAAAAGATAAACATACCTCTCATTAAAACTACTGAATAGATACATGAAACCCCATTTACAGTCATGGTTCTATTTATGGGTCGTAGACGACCCTTTATAGATTGGGGTCTCAAGATTTTTGCTTTACTAGAAATTGGAATTGGATTCTACGAACACCTTTTTACGGGTTGTAGACTGCACTACGGGCCGTCCTATCAGTCGTGGTTTGAGATTCAGAAATTATGGTTTTGGAACTTCAAACTATGAATCCCATTCTACGAGTAGAATGGATTATGGTCCATAAAAAGGCTCATACATTGTCCGCAAACTTAGAAAATATTCTAAGTCATATGGGCAACTATGCGATCGCCTATACGAACTGTGGATCACTCTACATACCATAGAAGGCCCTTGTGGTTTTCCCTGGTGATTCTTTCTAAGTTATTTCTCAACTTTTCCAGGATATTTAAACTTAGACTAAGGGGAATACATTAGACAGTGTTAGAATATCTCTTTTTTGGAATCATTCGTCTCGAATGAAGATTAGTCTAGGAACCTAGTCAAGGCACGGATCCTATCATAGACTTTAAAAATCCAACAAATCACCAATCACTCATGCAATCAATCAATCAAACAATCAAGCATTTTAAATAACCAATAGATTATCGATTGGACTCTAGGATACTATCACAATTCAGGCTCGGAGTAGAAAGAAACTCAAATAATAGAAACAAATCCTTACCATCAACTTCTTCATCATCATCAGGCAGGAATACATATGGTTACCTAAACTTCATATCATTTTCACTTCCCAAGTAGCTTCTTTTACAAATTGATTCCTCCATAATACCTTTACGGATGCAGTCTCTTAGGTTCTCAACTTGCGAACTTGACGATTTAGGATTTGGACTGGCATAACAAATTGTGGATCTCTCAAACACTTCTTAAGCATGAAAATGTGGAATACTAGATAGATGGCCACTAGCTTTCGTAGTAGCTCTAATTCATAAGCTACATTACCCACTCTCTTCATAATCTGATAAGGGCCGACGTACCTCAAACTCAATTTCCCCTTCTTCCCAAATCACATCACCCTTCATGGGTGGCATTTTTAGGTACACCCAATCATCGACCTCAAACTTTAAGTCTCTTCTTCTGACATCAGTGTAGGACTTCTATCAACTTTGTGCAGTCTTCAATCACTCTTGTATGATCTTTACTTTCTCCATAGCTTGATGAAACAGGTATGACTCAATCAATTTTGCCTCACCCACCTCGAACCAACCAATCGATGATCTACATCTTCTCCCATAAAGTGCCTCATATGGAGCCATCTAAATGCTCGAATGTAAGCTATTATTGTAGGCAAACTTAATCAAGGGAAAGTGGTCATCTCAATTACCTTTAAAGTCAATGACACAAGTTCTCAATATATCCTCCAAGGTTGGGATAGTGCGTTCTACCTGGCCATCAGTCTGAGGGTGGAAATCAGTGCTAAGGTTCACCGTCGTACCCAAGCCTTTTTAGAAAGGTCTCCAAAATTGGGCAGTGAATTAAGCTACTCTATCTGAGATGATAGACAAAGAAACTCCATGCAATCTAACAATCTCTCTTATATACAATGGGCATAATCCTTTGTAGTGCAACTCGTCTTTATAGCCAAGAAGTTTGCTGATTCGGTCACCCTATCAGCTATCACCCAAATTGAATCATATTATTTGCGGATCCTCAGTAAGCCTATGACAAAGTACATGTTAATCATCTCATACTTCTATTCTGGAATGTCAAAGTTCTGAGCTACTTTACATGACCTTTGACGTTCAATTTGAACTTGTTGGCAATTTGGGCACTTAAAAACAAACTCAACAGTGTTCCTTTTCATTCCCACTCTACCAATAGGATTTTCTCAAGTCATGATATATCTTAGTTCATCCTGGATGGGTTGAATATCTAGAGTTGTGAGCTTCAGCCGCGATCCTTTCTCATACACCATTAACATCTAAAACACACAATCTATTTTGATATATCAATACACTATCTATCCTTTTGGCGAAAGCCATTACCTTCTGCTTATGAACTTCAATTGCAGTAAGATAGGATCTTAGTCTTATTTTTCCTTCACTTACATTACTATAGATGATGTAGACCTATTATGCACTAGCACTCCACCTTCAGCAGATTCATTTAATTGAACTCCTAATCGTGCGTGAATTTTTTTGGCTAGCTCCTTCTTCCCCTCTTCCACATGGGAGATACTTCCCATGGGTAACCTGCTAAGAGCATCAAAAACTATGTTAGCATTACTTGGATAGTAGAGAATTCTCATGTCTTATTCCTGGAACTAGGAGCTTGCAAACCTCGATTACCACTCTGGGAGGCCACTAGCTGGGTAAGCATAGTAATGGCTGCCTTTAATTCTGCTTCTGAAGTGAGAGTTGGCTGAGTAGTAGGTGTCTGAGGAGTCCTAGTAGCTCTGACAGGTTGACCTCGACCTCTTGTGTCCGTCTGTGGAGGAACCTCTAGTGGAGGATTCTCAGCATTGGAAGATGAAACGTCTCTGCAGGTGGCGATACACTTAAGAGGCATGTTCTGCAAATGCGTAACACATGAGTCAGAGAAATATTTCATAGAGATAAACTCTATAACATGAACTCGAACTAAGTAATAAGTGTAACCATTCCTAATGTCCCATAGCCTCTTGCTTATAAAGTGTGGTGCACAACACACCCATAAAGAAGGCTTTACTAGACATGGCTTCATAGACTCGAATTATGGGCTTTGATATCAAATTCGTCATGCCTCAGGAGGGTACCCTTGGCGTGGTCGGTACTTGAAGTACCATTCCTATTCTCCAAGAGAACCACCTTGCTTCATCATCACTTAACACTCAACAACAGAATAAGACACTCAAGTAAAAGCAGAGAAATAACCAAATAATCAAATGTCTTTAGCAATAATAAATTCCAATGAATAAAGTTGGAAAATAAATACAAATTAACTATCACAAATTAATATCTATGAAGCCTTTAATCAAAGCCTAGAAGGTGCCAAGACAAGTCCTGAGCTAAATCAAAGGAAATAATACTACTCAATAAAGATAAAAAGGATTTGAACCGAATAGAAAGGAGGGCTTACCAAGTCTAAGAACAAGAAACTAGACTTTAACGATATACTTGCTGAAGGCCCCTATAACTCGTATCTGCATCATTAAACGATGCAGGACCGAATGAACATCAATACATTGAATATACTGGTATGTAAAATAGTTATAAAGGAAAGGACATAATCAAAGATACTCAACTCAGCAATTAATTCAACTCAGTAAATATGCGGTTTAAGAATAATGTCATGCATTGAAAATAAACTTGATAATATGCAACTCGTGCAAAAACATATCACATACCATCTTGCACTGCTTGAGAGTTTCTCTTAACCGATAACAATCCTACCACCTTTAGTGTAAAACACTGTGAAGTATTTTTTACTCTTGGACCTAGTTTATCACAAATTCACCCCTTTGGGCTCACCTCAAAAAGCGCCTCACAGTATATAAACTAGTCATTTACTTATATACCTAACATCTCTCTTGTGGTTTTGCCGATGTGGGGCTTCTCATCTCAAGATAGGTTGTTACATACACCCCCACTGTGGACTCAACGTCCTCGCTGAGGTTTTCCCCATCGAATATGATTCGCCTAAAATTCAGCACTAAAGTTTATCCTGCCTAATCGGGATTCACCTAAACTCAGTTGAACTCTGACCCACATCGACAAGGCTGGTATAATAGTGGCTCTGATACCACCTGTAACGTCTTGGCCCAACATTGTGAAGTATTGTCCGCTCTTAGGCCTAGACCATCATGGATTTGTCCCTTTGGGCTCACTCTAAAAGGCACCTCACAGTATATAGAGCAGTCCTTTACTTATATATCTAGCATCTCTCTTGTGTTTTTGCAAATGTGGGACTTCTCATCTCAAGATGGGTTGTTATATTTAGTTGGTGATGCATAATGAAAACAACGTTATTGTCACACCTGTCCAATACTTACCAAGATAAGGGACGATCAAACCAATCTGGATCCACAATCAATGTCCATCTTTTTGGGATATAAGAGGCATAACCCCTATCCTACGCTGGCAATGTAGTTTATAGGTTGAAGGTATTAATTACTCATGCCCATATTAATGCTCAATACTACTCCCAAGACTCAATATGATCATATAAATCAACTAAGTCAACTCTTTATATTAGCTCCAATCAAACTCCATTTAATCACTTAACAAATCGACAAATTAGGGATATCAATCGTCCATGCTATCAAACTCATAAAATCATTCAAGACTCTAGCTCAAATGGTCATTTTAGACTCCAATCAGTCATGCTCATCACGTAAAGACATGTAAGATGCTCATTATATAAAGACAAGTAAGGTGCTTATCATACTCTAGTCATGCTCAATTTACTCAATTCGGACATCTACAATAACAGTCTCAAATCAATCAGTGCAACAAGCATTACATAGGATGATGCAATTTAGGGTTCATGTTGCCTAGCATAAATTAATACTCCAACCACATGTAACTAGCATACAACCTATCAATTCATTCATCAATACATATGAAGACTCAAAATAAATGTAAGCAACTTGAAGATTAGGATTATATATTTTTTACTTAATTCCTTACACCAATTTGATTCATGTTGATGAATGGGCGCATGGACGAACTCAATCCAACACTTTAGGTAGCCTTACATACCTGAAAATCGACAAAAAATTTGAAGCTTGGATGAACTCCTTGTTATGGCTCAAAACTCTAACTTTTCTCCCTTACTTGGTGCTTTTAAGAATTCTATGTGCAGAATGAGGAGAAGTACCCTTAGGGTATTGTTAAGGGGTCCAAAACAACCCCAAAATATTAGGGGTTTAATAAAAGAGGGATAGGAAAAGTAAGAATTACCCCTCATAAAAATTGCTGAATGGAACCACGAAACCCTATTTACAGGTTGTGGTTTTATTTATGGGTCATAGACGACCCTTTGTAGATTGAGGTCTCACGATTTTTGGGTTACTAGAAATTGGACTTGGGTTCTATGAATACCTTTCTATAGGTCATAGATTAGACTACAAGCTGTCCTGTTTGTCGTGGTTTGAGATTCAAAAATTATGATTTTAGGAACTTGAAACTACAAACCCTATTCTGCAGGTTGTATAATAGAGTACGGTCTTTAAAAGGACTCATACATTTCCCTCAGAATTTATTTTATGTCACATGGGAAACTATGAGTCCCATATACGGACCGTAGAAGGCCCTTCATGATTTCCCCCAGTGTCTTTTTCTAAGTCATTTCTCAACTTTTCTGGGACATTAAAACATAGACTAAAAGGATTAAATTAGAGGGTGTTACAAACAATTTTTGAGTTTCATGTTTACCTAGGAAAGAAAATCTATGACAACAAAGGTAGCCGAAGACATAATTTTTAGTTAGATGTCAAAATAGACAAACCTAAACATAGTTGAGGTTCGAAATAATAACGCCATAGAATCTTATGAACATGGCTAATAGAAAAATTAACACAATCGAGAAGAAAACTTTGAGTAGAGTTTCAGTCTGAGCAGAATATCATTATCGTAATTGTGAGAAGAATATTGGTTTAAAACAACAACATACACATGAAATCCCAAAAATGGGGTTTGGAAGGGTAAAAATATACGCAAACATTATCATTATTTCATAGAGGTAGAAAGGCTATTTTTGAAAGACCCTCATCTCAAAAATATCTTTAGCAAAGGCAGAAAACTTTAGATATGAAACCAAACGGCTAGAATGAAAAACAAATGATAAGTTGCAAAGACAATAAAAGTAACAAACTGAATGTCAGATAATAACAACACAATAAATAAAGACACGACTACCTCTACTAACTTACTATATCACAGGGCTAGATATCATCCTATCCCTACTAGCCATCTAACCTTCTATCCTAATATACGACCTCCATTTCTTCTATCTAAGGACATGTACTCGATAATATGAACCTACATTATATCCCATCTAATCAGCCCCAATACTTTTTTGTTCTAGCACTATCCCTTTGTGTTACCCCTAAATCCAACCTCTCGCATCTCCTTACAGGAACGACAACACTTCTTCTCTGCACATACCCAAACTATTATAGTCTCGCTTCTTTCATTTTTTCTACTGTAGGGGCCATCACTAATTTCCCTCGAACGGTCTCATCCCTAATCTTATTCCCCTGGTATGTTCACAACTAGATCTCAACATTCTCGTCTCTGCAACCCGTATCTTCTGAACATGTGAGTTTTCAGTTAGCCAGCACTCCACCCCATATAGCAAAGACAGTCTAACCACCATTATGTAAAACATACCTTTAAGTTTAGGTGATATCTTCTTATCACACAATACTTTAGAGGCAAGCCTCCATTTCGTCTATGCCTCCCCAACACAACATGTGACATCATCGTCAATATTGCCTCTACTCTGGATAATGGACCCAAGATATTTAAAGTTATTTGTCTTGAGAATAGATTGAGTGGCGAGCCTGTCACAACCCAAAATCGGATCACAACTAAAGAAGAATAAAGTAAAGCGGAAACAACTCATTTAATACATGTGATCTCCTAAAACTTGGAGTAATGAGTACAAGAGCATCTAATATAGCACTGAAGAGTAAATACAACTGTCTTGGCATAAGGTACAAGCTGTCTCATAAAATAGTATCAGATACAAGTCTGAAAAAAAGTAAAAGTAATCCTAAAGATTCGCGGTGACTCGAAGTCTGAGCCTTACCGATAGAATCATGATGGATGTAGTAAAGTCTAACAAGAGTGAATTAGCTACCCTATGCGGGTCCGTGTGCTCGATCTGCAGGGAGGAAAGAGAGTAGTGGTGAGCACATGGAAATGTACCCTACTGGGTAAGAGAAATCAGAGCAAGTATGTAAATAACAAAGAATCCTATTACCTGTATCAAAATGGTTAGTATATAATACAATATGATCAAGAATAATAATAAGTACAGATGATGAACCAAATCAATTGATGCAATGTAATGCTATGCATAAATGTAATGGCATCACAGGCTATGTATCAAGTGAAATGTTGATCATCGCGGGGTCCGTGTACATACCTATCGAGATGAAGCTACGGGATAGAACATGGAGGCGTTGCGGGCCATGTACGGGTAATCATGACCATTGCAGGCTAGGGATAGAACCCAAGGATGGATCAGGTCATGTACTGAAATATCTCAAGATATCGCACGCCTTAAGATAAAATACCTCGAAGCGTCGCAGGCCTTAAGAAAAAGTGTCTTGAGGCATTGCAGGCCCCAAGTAGAGCAAATACAATATAAAGTATGTGCATGACAATGCCACGGTATAATTATGAAATGTGCATGCCAATGCAACTAGTCAATATAAGATATGTGCACACCAATGCAAAAATGGAGTATATGATCTGTGCATGCCAATGCAACTAGTCAATATAACATATGTGCAATGGCTATCACATCATACGAATACCATGTATATCAATTATTATCAGTAGGCCACCAATATCTCATATCATCCCTATCTCATCAATGATCAAGATGTCTATGAATCCAACTCCATAAGAACACCCAATTAGGCTCACAACTCTAGTGCAGTAGTGGTAGTAGTAGACCCCCTCTCTATATTAGGCTCGATTTGTGGGGACCATTTAGCACTGGGAGTAGCAGTGGTTGGAGCAGACGAAGGCTCAGATGGTGGTGTCGTGGCGAACATCTCTAGCATTTGGACTGGAGGGTATGGTGCTCACCGAAGTGCTACTGGATTCTCATCAGTCTTGATCAGGATGACATCCAATATTCTTTGAGCCTCGATTAGAAAGTCCAAGTGGTGAAGAATTTCCACCACCCGCCGCTATACAGAGTCGATATATCAAGCACGAGAAGGGAATGGAGGTAGACCTTTTCAGGGTCGCCTCATGAATCTGCTTCTCAATCAGGCTAGCCCAATCTATGTCATAGCCAGCCAAGATGTTGGCAACTAATAATGCATGGTCCAGTGTCAAGATGTTATCTATATGTGTAGGTCGGATCCCAGATCTAACCACAACCCACTAAAACTTACCAATGAAGCTGAATGACACATTCACTATGGGCCCGATAAAGTAAATACCCCCTCAGGGTCTTGCCCTGCTTAGCAATATGGTCGGCTACCCATCTCATCAATAAGGCCTTATGGGTCAGATCTTATATCAGGACCTTGTCCTTAGTCTGCCCCAATATGTGATTGAATTCAACAGTGGTCTAAGGGGCCTTATACTCGGGACCAAAAAACATGCTACGGGTGGTGGTCTCTAATATGTCCACCTGTACTCCCCTCACCCTCGTGTATATCAATCGGGGTTGAGTGAGGGATCTCTTTCCCTTAAAGAGAGACTTTAAGATGGTGGTCGTGTAGGATGTAAATAACTCACAAACCATCGACGGGGAGTACTTCCTTAACGGTGTTGCCAGCCGTTGGAGTCTGTATCGGGCAATGGTCTCCTGGAGTCCCAGGACACTGTCTAACCCTAAGGTAATAATTTGGGGCTCCTCAAATATAGAACAGGCTAGTCGACCCAACTCATCCTGCTGTATGTCATCCCAGTAGATACTCTGCATGCCATGTACGCACTACCAGTTAGATAAAACATCCGGAGGTGAGGATGGTCCTCGGGGTGCTAAAGATGACTTAGACCCTGACTGCTCTCCAGATCTAGACTTGGATCCCTCTTTGGAGAGAGTTATCTATATCGAACTGTTGTCCCTTTCACCTCTCTCGTCAGACTGGAGAGGGTGAACCACAATAGCCTGAGTTTGGGATTGCACTGACTGTGTAACAGCAGCCCATGTCTGTGGTCTCTTGGTTCCCATATCAAAATGGACACCGAGGTCCTCTAGAGATCCGTTGGCCTCAAAATTGCCCTGGGCCTCTGAGGACTCATCTCGCAACCACCATTGCATTGGCTTGTATATCACTCTTCCTTGCTTTTTGGGCCATGGTGCCTGCAATACGTATATTTAACATCATGATTAGCCCCACAAGTTTTGGACTGAAAAGCAAGAACTTATCAGAATTGATGACAGATGACTCTATGGAGGCTCATTTATGGGTCGTATTGAAAACTACAGATCATACCTTCGTAGATGGCAAGGTACAGTTGACTTAGTTACTAGAACTGCATCTAGGAGACTAGGTACGACTCATAAAAAATTGTACGATTCATAGACCGAGTTATAGATATAGTTCTAGACTTGAACTTTTGAAGGCATGACCCTACAAGACATGTCTATGAGCCATAGACTAAACTACAACTCGTGGAAACTCTCATATGATAGAGTTTCAGAAACCTCAGGCTACTGGATCTTCTCATTTCGTGGATTAGTCCAGGGGCCATAGAAGACCCTCGTGATGTGAAAATTTAAGTAACTTGGTTTTCTAAGCCCATCAAATGGATCCTAAAATGAACTCATCATCAGACCACAACAAACATGTTCAACACCGAAGCAAAAGTTTTATGCAACTAAATAATCCCAACAAATTCTCCAATGCCCCACATGCGACAATTATACACTACCCCATGATATTTCATAGTTTACATTTGTTAGAATAGGAATAGGTAAATACAATCCTACTTAGAATAGGAATAGGAATTACAATAGTATATAGAATCCTATTTGGAAAAGGATTGTATTATAGTATCCTAGTTGGAAAAGGAGTCTAATATAGTATCTATAAATAGGGTCTCAATGTAATAATGTAGACAACAATTCAATAATATTCTCTCCCAATATTTCTCACATGGTATCAGAGCTTCTACGGTCCTGGTAGAAAATCAAAGAGCTTCCGCTGCCGGCGGGCGGCTATGACCTACATATGCTGCCCGTCTGGCCAGTAGTTATATTAACAAAGTAGGGTTAGTGATATATATATGATTCTCATATTCAAGGGAAGAAAATTCAATCAAACAAGTCGTCAATTTTCGGTGTCTTTCTAGGGTTGTTTTGTGTCAACCCCACATCTTTCAGTGTTTGTAGCACCGCCATCATTCCGGTGACTACTTTTTTATATCTTATTTGGGTAGCACCGTATCATCTTTTCGATGACTGGTTTTTCATATTTATCATGTGTAGCACCGTACCATCTTTCTGGTGACTACTTTCTCATATTCGATTTGTGTAGGACCGTGCATCTCTCCGGACTACTCATATTCAATTTTTGTAGTACCGTGAATTTTTCGAACTACTTTCTCATATCTGAGTTGCATAGCACTATGTCTTTTTGGGTGACTCAGATTTGATTTGCGTAGTTCCGTTCGTCTTTTCGGTGACTCATCAAATCTAGTTTGCGTAGGGTCGTGCCATCATTCCGACCCTATCCATACATTTTTTCTTTTGCAGTAGGGTCATGTCGTCAATATGATCCTACCTATATAAATTCTATTTTCAGTAGGGTTGTGCCATCATTCCGACCCTACCCATATAATTTTCTTCTCTGTAGGGTCGTGTCAGTATTCCAACCCTTCTCATATAATTTTATTTCTCAATTTGTGACCATTTTTAGCCATCAAATCTAATAATTTGGTGCATAAGCAGGTCTCGAGAAGTTTTAAAGTGACTTTCTTAGAGTAATTTTGAGATGATCCATATTGTCATTCTCCATTGACCTTTAATCAGTTGAACATGCAGAGTGCTTTTCTCTATGATGATCTCGAGGAAGAAATCTAAATGGAGCATCCACCTGATTTTGTTGCTCAGGGGGAGTCTGATAACCTTGTATGTCGGTTGTGTAAATCATTCTATGGTCTAAAACAATCTTCTCAAGCTTGGTTTGGGAAGTTTAACAATGCAATCTCGGAATTGCATGAGAAGACTAAGACATTGAGGTTGACTGTTAATTTTGTGAAGATCAACTTGCTGATATCTCAACACACTCGTCATCGATTCTCGTATTAATTACATTTGTAACAAGCTAAGTACATATGATGTGTATGCACTAGCTTGAGGGGGAGTGTTAGAATAGGAATAGGTAAATACATCCTACTTAGAATAGGAATAGGAATTACAATAGTATATAGAATCCTATTTGGAAAAGGATTGTATTATAGTATCCTAGTTGGAAAAGGAGTCTAATATAGTATCTATAAATAGGGTCTCAATGTAATAATGTAGACAACAATTCAATAATATTCTCTCCCAATATTTCTCACAACATTCACATACATTCTGACAATTAATTGATAAGTAGGAACTATGCGATTATGCAATACATACACAATCACATGCTGTATTTTCGAATGATGATTTCATGCAATTCAAACGATATGTGACTATATGATTTTCATGCAACAAAATTCAAATATGACACTGCCACACACACAATCCAGCATTTTACAATACAAAATAAAAACGACTACTCAACAAAAGTAAAGCACATAATATATCATATGCAAGGGCACACCTAATTCGAAAAACATTAATTTTGGAATATCGTACCCATCAATAATTGTAACCTTATGACATCAATTTCGGTAATACAAGAGAATTAGGGCCAAGACCTTACCAAATTTAGGTCACAATATTGAAAATTTGAAGGAGGAACCCAAAAAGGGCGAAACCCTATGTGCAGGAGTATCGTCAGAAAGTTGCTAGAAAAATTTGACGGTGGTCGGACTGTGGTCAGAGTAGTAGGGTAGGAGAAGGGGTCGGGGTATATTTGGGAAATTTTTGAAAGAATGAGGGGCAAATTATTTACCCCTCTTTTTATATATTGACCGAATCGGGTGAAAAGTTGGGCCCAGGCCCTACGAAACCCTGACTAGGGCTATAGAATACCTATGATCCATATAACCTGGCTCATAGACTGCCAAAGCCCTAATTTGGAAAATTGACTTCATGGACTGTCTACGGGCCGTACAAGGACATATAGCTCGTAGATTGGGTCGTAGAAGCCCCCAGTACTTAGACATATGTAGGAGACTTACTTGGGGTCCACGAGCCCCATTCACAACCCGTAGTTTTATCTACGGGACATAAAGTTGGCTCGTGGATTGGAGTGCACAATACTTTTGCTCAATGGCCTACTTAGTATTGTACCTGCATATCCTTCATAAAACACACTGTTACCCTATATGCCACCGGTCCACAGTCCAAAAATTACAACCAAAATGCTAAAATTAAACTACCTACAAGTCCAAAAAGCTAAAACAATATTACTACTATTACATCAAATATCTTAGGTTGCCTCCCAAGTAGCGCCTAATTTATTATCATGGTACAACTTGGATAACATGGTTACTCAAACTTCACCAATTGCCCAAACTTCCATTTTTAAGTCATCGGGCCTCTTCATCGACTAACAGATATTGAAGACCACTTCTTCATCATTCAACCAAAACTTGAGTTGGCTGGATTTCATATCCACTAGTGCTAACCCAGTGGCTAGGAAAGGCCTTATCAAGATTATTGGAACTTCGAAGTCGACTTCAGAATCGAGGATCATAAAGTCTGTGGGGAATATGAATTTCTCCACTTTGTCAAGAACGTCATATAGTATCTCTACTGGCTTCTTCATCGTTCTATCATCCATCAAACATCACATGCTCATAGGAGTAAGGGATCCCAATGCTAGCTTTTTAAACACTGCAAGGGGTATCAGATTGATGCTGCCACTTATATCACATAATTTCCTTGTGAACTTAATATCTCCAATAGTGCAGGGTATGGTGAATGCTCCGAGATCATCTCGCGTGTGCACTAAGGACCTTGTTGCTACGGCACTGCGATGTTGAAGCTCTTGGGAAAATTAATTATTTTGCCTCTTTCTCTTTTGGGCATATTAGGTGCCATTGACCTATGCATTTCTCCAATAAGAGAGAAATAATGATGATAGAGGAAACCCACGATGATACCGATATGCTAAAGATGCCTAACCATTTCCAAGTATTTTATAGCTTTACATACGTAAAGCTAGAAAAACCCCCAACTGCTCATCTATGGAATTGCCTATAAATGTACGATTTGTTTGTCATTTGTTTCTATCTGTTTGTTCAATGAACTTTGGAATTTTTTTTAATCTGAAAACTGCAAATACTTCGGAGTTTTACCCAGATGTCTCCAAATCGATAAAAGGTACTTGTGATAATATAGTCTGTAATAAAGTTACAAAGATAAGAAAAAATTGGATAAAAAGAAAAACAATTTGATTCTTGGTGTTGTGATTATTCAACTTTTGCTATTTGCCTAAAATTCGACAGAATTAGAACTTTCTCAAAGTTATCTTTGTATTACTTTGATTCTCACATGCCATTTTAGATTTACTTGACTATTCCGATTTCTTTTCACCCTCTTTATATTGTTATAGATTAGAAACCGTAGAGGAGAGAAATTCAATCATCCGTGGGAAATTCTGGTGTAAAGTAAGCCTAAGAACGGTATGATACTTCACGTTTGATTACTCTAGTTTAATGTAACTCTCAGTTGAAAGACATTTTAGATTAGTAAGTTTCCTGTATCGTCATCCTTTGCTCCCTCGTCTGATAAATGTGCAGAAAAGAAAAAGCAATTAAATGAATCTTATTTTCAGGGAAAAGGGGAAATTTTTTATGTATTTATATATATAATAATAGGTTTCTAAGTACGAGTGTTGCGGGTGTAATCCACACCGACAAATAAAAAATTTAAAAGACACACACATTTGATTTCTAACACATGCATTTCAAGACACAACTATTTTTTAACCTTAAATATTCCTATAATTTTATCTCAATTTTCTCTTGTCTAAGTTATTTGATCTCTTTTGCCTCTTTTTGATGTGAATCATTTCTAATATAGAGTAAATTCTAATGCAAGTATTATTTCTTGCTCGATCACAATTTTCACTAAGAAATTTAACACTAAGTCCTGCTTTTCATTGTCACGATCCAAAATTTGGATGTGATGACACTTACCTAACCCACTAAGGCGAGTTAGCACAAACCTAGATTGATCAGCATAATGATAAAAGTGGAAGATAAACAATTTAAATAGCATAAATGCGCATAGGAAGGCAAAATTAAACCTTCCCAAGACTAGTGTCACATGTATCCTATTTAGACTGTAGTTTTGTCTGCCTATGCAGATTTATCCTATTTAGACTATTTATCTTCCACTTTTATCATTATGTTCATAAAGTGGAAGATAAATAGTCTAAATAGGATAAATGCGCATAGGTAGGCAAAACTACAGTCTAGAGTGTCATCACATCCAGATTTTAGATCATGACTGTTAAAAGCAGGACTTAGTATTAAATTTCTTAATGATAATTGTGATTGAGGAAAAAATGATACTTGTATTACAGTTTACTCTATATTAGAAATAATTCACATTAAAAAAGAGGAAAAAGAGATCAAATAACTTGGACAAGAGAAAATCTAGATAAAATTATAGTAATATTTAAGGTAAAAAATAGTTGTGCCTTGAAATGCACATGTTAGAAATTAAATATGTGTCTTTTACATTTTGTATTTATCGATGTGGGTTACTCCCATAACATTCATACTTAATTTCCCCTTTTACACGACAAAAATAATTATCTAACTGCTTTCTCTTTTCTGCACATTTATGAGAAGAGGGAGCAAAGGATAATGATAGAGGAAACTTATCGATTTGAAATGGCTTTCCACTAAGGTTTCATTAAACCAGAGTAATCAAACATGAAGTATCATACCGTCCTTAGGCTTACTTCACTCTAGAATTTCCCACGGATGATTGAATTTCTCTCTTCTATGGTTTCTGATCTATAACAATGTAAAGAGAAAGAAAACAATTCGGAATAATCAAGTAAATCTAAAATGACACATGAGAATCAAAATAATACAAGAATAACTTTGAGAAAGTTCTAAGTCTCTCGAATTCTAGGCAAATAGAAAAAGTTGAATAATCACTACACCATGAATCAAACCTTTTTCCCTTATCCAATTTTTTCTTATCTTTGTCACTTCATTACAGACTATATTATCGCAAGCACCTTTTATCTGTTTGAGACATCAGGTTAAAACACCAAAGTATTTGCAATTTTCAAATCAAATAGAGTCCAAACGTTCATTGAACGAATAGATAGAAACAAATGACAAACAAATCGTATGCTTATAGGCAATTCAATAGATGAGCAGTTGGGAGTTTGTTTCCACTTTATGTATGTGAAGAAAGCTATATATTACCTAGAAATAGTTAGGCATCTTTAGCAGATTGGTGCCATCATAGGTTTCCTCTATAATTATTGTTGTTCCCTTGTTGAAAAAAGTAGTAGATTAGGCGCACCTAATACGCCCAAAAGAAAAAGGGGCAAGACATTACGTATCAATGTGAAAAGAGGATATATATATATATATACATATATATATACATATATATATATATGTGTATATATATATATATAATGTGTTAAAAGAATATTTTTAACCTTTCTATAAAATTGACCTAAAAATCTAGCCTATTCTAGTCCGCCAGCAAAAGGTCTTGACAAAAAGGGTAGATCTGTGGACATTTCGAATTTGTGTGACCTAGTAGAAGGCCTCATCATTTTATGGAATGGTGGAACAGAGCTTCCCATGTACTCTACTTCAAAGTTTAAGGAAGGATGATACAAGTCACGTAAATACCAAGTGAACAAGATTCTAGCAACCACAAAACATCCATCAACAAAATGCGATGTAGGAATCCCATGGAATCGAAGAGCGAAGCTAAGTGTAGAAAGAATGACAAAAGGAAATTCATGACATAAAAGGAATAAATGAAAATTCTAGGAGATGAAAGACTTACTTTGATAGATGGTAAACAAATGAAGACGAAGTGCAAAGAAAGATTGTTAATGATCTAGAGTAGAAGAAGGCGAAGAGTTAGATTTCCCAATTATGACAACATTTTTTGACAGAGGCAAATTAGATAGAGAGGAACATGGGAAATCCTACAAAAAGACAAGTTATAGGGGTTCTTATTGGGCTTTTCCAGAAATGGGCCAGTAGTTCACTTTTAATTTTTTTTGTAATGAGACTTGGACAATAGGCCCAAGTGAGTGTTGTCTTCTTGATTTATTGATCGAATCCCCTATATTTTAGTGAAAAAACCTACCAATTAAAATGAAAAGTTTTATGTCCTTGAAAGATTATTTTAGTAATTATTTTACCCTTCATTCGTTGTATGCTTTTTGGTCCCGAGTACAAGTCCCCCAAGACCACAGTTGAGTTCGAGCACAAACTGGGGCAGACATGGGACAAGGTCTTGATGAGAGATTCAGCCATCAAGGTTGCATTGATGAGATGGGTAGCCGACCATATTGCTGAGCAGGGCCAAGATCCTGAGCGGGTATCTACTTCGTTGGCGCCCATAGTGAAGGCGTCCCTTAGCTTCATTGGCAAATTTTGGTGGGCTGCAGTGAGATTGCGAATCTGGGTCACACATGCAGATAACACCTTGACGCCAGATCATTTGATTTTGGTTGCCAACATCTTGGCTGGCTATGACATGGTTGGGCCCGCCTAACTGCGGAGTAGATTCATGAGGCGACCCTGAAGAGGTCAACCTCTATCCCTCTTCCTGTGCTTGATATATCGACTCTGTATAGCGACATGGGGTGGAGGTTTCGTACCAATTGGACTCTCTAATCAAGTTTTAGAGGACATTGGATGCCAGCCTGATAAAGGCTGATGAGAATCTGGTGACCCTCTACCGAGCACCACATCCTCTAGTCAAAATGCTAGAGATGTTCGTTGCAGCGCCACCGTCTGAGTCTCCATCATCTTTCACTAGTACTACTCCTACTACTAAGGGGCCCCACAGACTAAGGCTGATATTGAGTGGGGGCCAACTACTACAACTACTGCACCAGAGGTTGCACACGCACATTTAATACTTGTTGGCATGATATACGTGTCAACGGCATCTAATCAAGCCCTAGCGCAAAGGCAGGCACACACTGAGTCCCAGTTGACTCACTTGCTATAACGGATTCAACCAAGGTTCATTTGGCCATCTCAGAGGCTGAGCCACGTATACAGATGCACTGCGTGGCTACTATTCAAGAGAGGCTCACACTAGTACACAACCATATCAATGGGTTTGAGAGGCGAGTAGACCAGAGCCGTAGGTCAACCTAGCCTGCAGATTTGACAACTATTCGAATGGAGATCCAACAGCCCTGGTCCAAGATGAGGGCAACAATATCAGCATCAATTGTGTTTCTACTAGTCGATCCCACTGATATGGTGGTTAATCTGTTTGCCCCTGAGGAGATACCACTTCGTTCCCTCAAGAAGCAGCCTCACCATGATGATCCATATGTCGCGATACAAAAGGTGGGCATGACAGAGGATGAGTAGCTTGAGCTTGCGAGGCTGCGCTCTATATAGGATGAGAAGGCCCAACAACACACAAGATAGAGAGGATGAGGGTTACTGAACCCTCTGAACACACTGCTGCTACTAGGGAGACCACCAGGACGATTGAGGGTGGTCAGTCCTAGGTAGAAACCGGTGCTTAGGCGCCTAGGTATTTTTTTGACCTTTTATGCTTTGATACTATTAGGTTTTGTGCATTGAGGACAATGCAAACTCTTTTCGATGGGGGTGTGAGTGGTTATAGGCGTCATTGATGTTTGAGTAACTATGTCCTATAACTATCCCAAATTTTGAGTCTAAGGGGTTTTCTTGCCTATGTTCTTTCCCTAAGGATATTTATTTTTTGTTGAACCGACAAATTTAGGATGTGTAGGTAGTATTAGTTGCTTGTAGTACTAAAGTCTATGGCATTTGTTAGATTTTGTGAAAAAAATGATGCCTATAAATTGTTTTTAGTTAGTCTTGATGGCAACCACACTATATTGATTATTTATAGTGCTTATTCTGTGAGTAAGGTTCAATTGTGGTGAAAAACATGATCTGAGAGTCTATATTGATAATGTAATTAGTGTCATGTGTGTGTGAGCTTTCTTTGCTTAATTTTTATATAGTGTTTCAATTAGAACTTGCCCTGTTACTCTGACTTAGACTATAGGTTAGTTGGTTAGGAAAGGATCTTAAGCCATTGTTTATATTGGTCCACTTAGCCTAAATGACCAACCAAATGTGTAATGTATACCTTGATCCCAATGTTTGATCCTTGCATGTACCCTTTTCTTTGTAAAAACCTAAGTAAGCTAGTCTTGTCGAATGTGAAATCATGAAATTGGCCCTGGTCCTTTCTTGAATATTGTGTACCTTGACTGAGGCAAAAAGCTTAAGTTATGGGTGAATACCAAAAGTGTCCCTGGTTCATAACTTGGATATTGTGCACCTCGACTTAGGCCAAAAGCCTAAGTTGAGGGTGGCTGGTGTAAGGGTAATCACACGAAATGAGAAGAAAGTTAGTAATACATAAAAAGGGAGGAAAATGTGCTATGGGTTTAAGAAAAATGAATATATGCCTAAACAATGAGCTAAAAAGAAAAAGAATGATTAAATAGAAGGCAATGAGCTAAAAATAAGAGTAAGGCACCCATAAAAGTTTGAAATAGGAGAAAGGGAGAATGAATAAAAAAATGACAATGTTTGTAGGGAAAAAGTGTAGAATAACGTAGTGTCAAGGAGGGCCATTAGTCACTATGTTCCAAAAATATCATACCAAAGCCCTCTGAGCCTACGTTACAAGCCAAGAAAGTCCTCTAGTGATCCTAGTCCAAGTAGCCGAAGGTCATGGTTGTGAGCATAGGGGCAAGCATATGGTACTGAGGATGGTGTTTGAATAATTTTTGTGAGTGTGTGATTTTGTGTAGTCCCAAGCATTGAATCTGAAAATACTATCATGAGGTGAGATATGAGACTTCTTTATGTGAGGGCATTTGCATTACACTGTTGATTTTAGGCTATTTTAGTGATAGTTGCTTATTTGTGGTTACCTTGCTTGTCATAGTTGCACTGTCACATGTATTGATCTCCATTGGTTTGTTTGATAGCTATCTGATATGTATTGATGAGTAGTATGAGTATCTGTGCTTGAATTGGATGTGATGTGTGCTATTAGATTGAGGTTTGTGTGTTGCTATACTGCTTATGTAGATTCAGTCCATCGCTTGAGGACAAGCAACAATTTCAAGTTGAGGGTGTTGATATGTTGTCATTATACAATACTTTTGATGCTTAAAACTTAGAATTTTGTGTGTTCTCAAAGCGGTGTTAGTGGGTTTGATGTATATTTATGTTTGTTTTTTAGGATTAGGCATATTTTTGGGCTAAGTTTTGCAGTTGCTGCACTTTTGGTGAAGTATTCTATGGACTATGGAAATTTCCACGAGCCATAGAGTGAGTTCGTGGTTGATATCCAGTGAAGGGCCTATTTTTTGAAGTTGCATTCACAAAATGTTAGAGGAGCCACAGAATTTTGTACGAGTTGTGGATTAGGTTTCGTGCCTTGAGGATCAAATTTTTTATTTTTCTAGAAATTTGTCAGTGAAAATCCTACATGGGTCATAAATCTGAATACAATCCGTAGAAAGGTCTCATAGAAGCTGTGTTCAGTTTTTAAGATTGAACACTAGAAGCCCAGGTACGGGCCGTAGAACTTAGTATGGCCCGTAACCCTGTCCGCATTGCCTGTCAAATTTAGTATTCCTATTTTGTTTTGGACTTTTATTTTAAATACTATAAGTTAATTTTAGGGAGAGAATGAAATAGAACGATCTAGAATGACAAGAAAAGTGTATAGAGTCACACAAGACACTTGTAAATAATTTTGTGATTTCTAACAACACTTTGTGATTTCTAGTGAGGAATTTGGGATTTCTTGTTCCTAACTTTGTCATTGTAAGTGCTTACTTATGTTATTCTATATCATGATTCTTACATCTACTATGATTATGCATAGCTAAATCCACAGCTAGGGTTCTGCGAACTATGAAGAACTAACAAGGTAAAACCATATAATTCGTAATTCTTGAAAAGTGTACATGCATGTATTAATTAGTTCTCTTCATTTTGATTGCTTTATTAATGGTGGACAAAGCTAGAACTTGCCTAGTTGTTACTAACTAGATCAAGATGGTAATGAATGGTAAAAGAGACGAATTAACCAAAATGGATCAAGGGGAGGTTGTAATGGGACAATAGGTAAAGGTTAGTAATTTCACACTGTGGGGATGGATCAAATCACGTAGTGAAATTTACTTCTCGCTTGGATCAAAGGGTTTGATAAACTCAACTTACCGTTCTGCATGCAAGACACTAGAAATGATTACGATTATCTAGTAATACCAAGTTAGGGAATCATGGGGAACACAATATCCTAGTTTCTTCTATTAGTGGTTTCACAACACCTGCTCTAGTTTAGGTTTACTTTCTTCAAATTACAACCCCCTTTGGGAGATAAGTAGGTTAATTCACTCAACTTGCTTGCAATTACCCCGAGTCTACCATATTCCCTCTGGGATTCAACCCTAAACTTGGTTAGGTTATTTATCTTGACAATGACCACTTTAACCTTCAAAAATTTGGTGTAGCTTGGGAGACATCAATAGTATTATATCTTAATGATTGTTTCATTCTGCCATTTTACATACTCGTATGTTCCACATACTGACATCTATTTGGGCCTGTATCATTTTATGATGCAGAGACATGTACTAGAAATCATCAACATATGCATCATTGACGATTTATTCAACTTCATCTAATTGGTGGGACCTCCATTGAATTCCATCTAGAAAATAAGCTCGTGATTAAGTGAAAGGGAGGATGATCCACCAGTTAGAGGAATTGCTCTCTAATATATATGCTAGATTCAGTGTTTTGAATTTTTAAACCTGATAATCTTAAAGATGCTTTCAAAGATCCTGTGTAGAAATGCAATGGATGAGGAGTTGTTTATGATAAAAAAAACTAATACATGGCAGTTTGTTAACAAACGTCAAGGCAAATGGGAAATTAGGTAAAGTGGTGTCACAACCCAAGCCCAGAGTTTAGTTGTAACACGACGAATGTGGAACCTGAAGGCGCCCCCATCCAAGCCACTTAGCATAACATAATCATACATAAGGTAACAAAGCAATCACATGAGTAAGCAAGTAGAACATAGTCTAAAAAGCAAGCTGAAACATGGGTGTTAAGAATCTTCCTATTAGAGGGAATTACATCAGCATAGCCTAAAATGTGCCTCTATATAACTAGATCATGGAGGGGACTCAAACATGCCACTAGCTCACCCTAAAGATAAGAAAGAAAGTACAAAAGTCTCAACATAGCAAATATCATCAACATGAATGTAAAGGTTTACCCTCGAAGCATGGGAACTCGCCAAAGTCTTCTCCAGTGGAATCCGAACTCTATCCACAATAGTGAGGTGTAATATCTTCGTCCATCCCTACATTTTTATATCATGTAGGTGAAGATTGTGCGTTGTATGTTATAATGTACTAAGTAAGTAAGCATGATATGCATAAAAGAAAGATCATACATAATAACAATACCCATAATCATATAAATAGAGTAAAGAACAAGAGATGATAAATGATCAATGCAACTTTATAACTATGAATGAAATCATTTTAAAACATTTCATAACTTGGAATACATGCATATGTGAGAATAGGACTATAACATATAATAAGACCATGTAGAGGTTTGCATGGAACTCCGATCTTGCCTCCACACTGGAGAAGAAGTAGCCTACTTGCTAAGGTAGACTATACCTAACCTTATGGGCTTTACCCCACCTAGTAAGTGTCATAACATCATGCTATATGCGGATCCACTAGCTAGCCTTATGTGCACATAATCCTACGGCGGTATTGTCATGACTGGAACCTAGGGCCTAGCCATGACACGGTGAATGTGACACCCGAAGGCTTCCCATCCAAGCTTCGTGTTCATATCATAAGCATTCGTAAGGTAAAATAAGCATACGTAAGAGTATAATCAAGAAAAATGCATAACTCTAATAATATCATAATTTCCCTTAGAGGAATATACATCAATCTGTAGTGTCCAAAATATGCCTCTACATCATAGGATCTTGGCTGGGCCTATAACATAACTTACTAGATCACCTTCAAGATATACATAAAAATAAAATGATAAAGCATCAACATATAAAAAAAATCATAAATAGGCTTGTTCGCGAAGCATGGCAACTCACCAAGAATCTTCAAGCTCGAAATCTGAATCAAGCCATGAAATGGAATAGTCACCTCGTCGTCCGCCCCTACATGGTTAGATCATGTAGGCAAAGAAGTATGCATTAGTACGTGAAATATATGCCATGAATCAACAGATATCACATTAATATCAATAGGCATAATTATAATAAGTAGGATAAGGACACAATATGCATGAGCAATGCAAGTTTTAAAAATCATGAGAAGAATGATGTTGCCCAAGCTACACCTCCTTTTTTAAGGTTAAAATGTCGTTGTAAAGATATATAATCTAACCAAGGTTAGGGTTGAATCCCACAAGGAACATGGTAGACTCAGATTAATTTCAAGCAAGTCGAATGAATTAACTTACTTATCTCCCGAAAGGGCGGCCGGGGGGGGGGGGGGGGGGGGTGAGGGTTGTAGTTTGCAGAAAGTAAATCTAAACTAAAGCAAGTTTTGTGAAACCAGTGAGTAGAGTAAATAGGGTATTGTGTTCCCCATGATTCTCTAACTTGGTATTACCAGATAATTGTAATCTTTTCTAGTGTGTTGCATGTAGAATGGTAAGTTAAGTTTACCAAACCCTTTGATCTAGGCGAGAGGTAAATTTCACTACATGATTTGATCCATCCCAAAAGTGTGACGTTACTAACCCTTACCTATTGTCCCAGTATAACCTCCCCTTAATCCAGTTTGCTTGATTAGACGAAATGAAATCAATTGAATTTGATTAGTCTCTTTTTCCATTTATTACTACCTTGATCCAGTCAGTATGAACCAGGCGAGTTCCAATGTTGGCCCCTATTAAAAAGCAATCAAAACGAAAAGAATTAATTAAATCATGCATGCAAACTTTCCAAAAACTACGAGTTATCCAATTATACCTTGTTAGTTCTTCATGGTTCCCACAACCCTAGTTGTGGTTTAAGCTATGCATAATCATTGTAAATACAAAAATCATGATATGAAATAACATAATTAATTACTTACAAAGACGAATTCATGAGCAAGAAATCCTAACTCTTCACAAGAAATCACAAAGTATTGATTAAAATCACAAAATTATGTTCCAAGTGTTTCTATGCACTTTCCTTGTCATTCCTCGTTGTTGTCCTTCATTCCCTACCTAAAATAAACTAAAAAACCTATTTGTAGTACTTAAAATACAAATTCAAAAAATATATAGAAAAACTGGATTCGGTAGGAAATACGGGCAGGATCAGAGGCCGTACTAAGTTCTACGGCTTGTACCAGGCATTCGTCATCTTCAATCTTCAAAACAGGGCTACACTTCTACTAGACCTTTCTATGAGCGGTATTTAAACTTATGACTAGTATCAGGTTTCGTCGGTTGACTTTCTAGAAAATCTTAAATCTGATCCTCAAGGCACGAAACCTCATCCATGACTAGTACGAAATTCCACATCTTGTTTGACAGTTTGTGAATGCAACTTCAAAAAATAGGCCCTTCGCTGGAAACAAACATAAAAACACATCAAACCCACTAACATCACTTTGAGAACACATAAAATTCCAAGTTTTAAGCATCAAAAGTGCTATATTTTAATAGCACACCAACACCCTCAACTTAAAATTATTGTTTGTCCTCAAGCGATGGACTCAATCCATATGAGAAGTATAGTCATACCCAAACCTTAATCTAATGGCACACATCATCTCCAAATCAAGCACAGATACCCATATCCCACTCATGATAATATTTTCAGATTCTATACTTAGGACTAAACAAAATACTCACACTCACAATAGATATTCAAATACCGTGTTCAATACTATATGCTTTCCCTTATACTCACAACTATGACCTTCGACTACTTGGACTAGGATCACTATAGGACATTCTTGGCTTGTAACATAGGCTAAAGGGGGTTTTGGTATGATGTTTTGGGAGTATAGTGACTAATGTCCCTCTTTGTCACTACGTTATTCTACACTTTTGCCCCACCAATACTATCATTTTCCAACTCATTCTACCTTTCTCCTATATCAAACTTTTCAGGGTGCCTTACTCTCATTTTTAGCTTATTGCCTTATATTTTCTTATTCTTTTTCATTGTAGCTCATTGTTTAGACATTTATGCACTTTTCGTGCACCCATAGCATATATTATCCTTTTTGCTTGTATCACTAGCTTCTACCTCATTTTGTGTGATTACCCTTACACCAATCACCCTCAACTTAGGCTTCTGGCCTGAATCAAAGTGCATAATATCCAACCTATGAACTAGCGCCACTTTTGGTAGCAATCCTCAACTTAAGATTTTTGCTTCAGTCAAGGTGCACAATATTCAAAAAAGTACTAGGGTTAATTTTAGGATTTCACATTCAACAAGGCTAGGTTACTTAGGTTTTTACGAAGAAAAGGGAACATGCAAGGCTCAAACATTAGGATCAAGGGATATATTACACATTTGATTAGACATTTAGGCTAAGCGGACTAATATGAACAATGGCCTAAGAACCTTTTCTAACAAACTAACCTACATTCTAAGTCAGAGTAATAGGGCAAGTTCTGAATTGAAGCACAGAATAAAAAATTTAGCAAAGAAAGCTCACATGCCAGAAGAATGCCCCATTCTTGTGGTCATATAAGTGTGAAGAGAGCTCCCAAAAGCTCAAGGCAAAGATTACACTATCAATACAGACTCTCATATCATGCTTTTCATCATAATTAACCCTCGCTTATTAGAACAAACACCGTCAAGCATCACTATCAATTGGTTGTTATCAAGACTACTTAGCAAATTTTTTTTATGGGTATTATTTTTCACACTAAAACTAACATATGCCATAGACTTCAGTACTATATGCTACTAATACTACCTACACATCCTAAGCATGCCTGTTCAACAGAAAATAAATGTCCTTAGGGAAAGAACACTAGCAAGAAAACCCCTCGAACTCAAAATTTGGGATAGTTATGGGCCATCGTTACTCAGACTTCACTGAGGCCTATAACTACCCACACCTCATCGAAAATATTTTGTATTGTCCTCAATGCACAAAATCCAATAGTATCAAAGTGTAGGGGTCAAAACAACATACTTGGGCACCTAAGCACTAGTCTCTGGCTGAGTCTGACCACTCTCAACCTGCCTGCCGCTCTCCTCAATAATGGCAGCCTGCCTGGAGGGTCCAACACACTTTATCCTCTCTATCTCAAGTGTATGTCGGGCCTCCTCATCCTCCATGAAACATGTACATGCAAGCTCAAATTGCTCCTTCTCTGTTATCCTCATCTGTTGCCTCGTGATATCTAGCTCATCAGTGTAGGG
Organism: Solanum rostratum; assembly: GCA_029948455.1. NCBI lineage: Eukaryota > Viridiplantae > Streptophyta > Magnoliopsida > Solanales > Solanaceae > Solanum > Solanum rostratum. Next base: position 54,080,582 of record CM057055.1, read on the forward strand.
CCGCTTCCCGAGGAAGGAAAGTGAAGTATCCTCTGGAGAAAAAAATTCAACCACCACATCATAAGATCGACCAGTGAAAACACAATTAGTGCTGCTACTGTTGTCCACATCTCGGACCAAAGCTGCTGGATCTCCATCCGAATGGCTGTCAAATCTGCAGGCTGGGCTGGGCTGAGCTGAGGCTCTGCTCTGCTCACCTCTCAAACGCCTTCATGCAACTTTTTACTGGTGTGAGTCTCTCCTGATTAGTAGCCACATAGTGCATTTGCATATGTGCCTCATCCTCTAAAATGGCTTGGCGAACCCAAGGTGGAATCTATGTAGCAACTGAGTCAACTGGGACTCAGTGCATATCTGCCTCTACGACCAGGCCTGAATAGATACCACTATCATGTATATCATGCCAATAGGTGTTGAGTGTGTGCGCACGACCATTGGTGTTGTAGTGGTAGTAGTGGGCCCCCTCTCTATATCAACCTTGGTCTTTGGGGGGCCCTTAGCACCTGGAGCAACAATGGTGGGAACATATGGAGGCTCAGACAGTGGTGGCACAGTGAACATCTCTGGCATTTTAACTGGTGGGTGTGGTGCACGCCGAAGGGCCACCGGGTTCGCATCAGTTTTGATCAGGCTGGCATCCAATGTCCTCTGAACCTCAATTAGAGAGTCCAAGTGGTGAAAAATCTTAACTCCCGCTTCTATATAGAGCCAATATATCAAGTATGGTAAGGGGATAGAGGTGGACCTCTTCAAGGCTGTCTCATGAATCTGTTCCACAATTTAGCGGGCCCAGTCTTTATCATGGCCAACTAAGATGCTGGCAACCAATATTGCACAGTCCGGTGTCAAGGTGTTATTTGCATGTGTAGGCTGGATTCGTGATCTAACCAAAGCCCACCAAAACTTACCGATGAAGCTGAGGGATGCCTACACTATGGACGGCAACAAAGTAGATGCCCACTCAGGGTCCTGGCCCTGCTGAGCAATATGATCGGCTACCCATCTCATTAATGTGGCCTTATGGGTCGAATCTCTTATCAGGACCTTGTCTCGAGTCTTCCCTAACATGTGATCGAACTCAGGTGTGGTCCTGAGGGCCTTATACTCGGGACCAAAAAGCTTACGGCGGATGGTGCTCTTTGATATATCCACCTTCACTCCCCTCACCCTCGTGTGTGTCAGCCAGGGTTGAGTGAGGGGTATCTTCCCCTTAGAGGGAGACTCTACGACGGTGGCAGCGTTAGATGCAAAGAACTCACGAACCATCGGCGGAGAGTACTTCCCCAATAGTGCTGCCAACCACTAGAGTCTGTATGGGGCAATGGTGTCCTGGAGTCTGGGGATACTGTCTAGCCCTGAGGTAATAATCTGGGGCCCCCCAAATATAGATAGGATTGGTCAACCCAGCTCATCCTGTTGTAAGTTGTCCCGGTAGATACTTTGCATGCCCCGTATGCACCACCGGTTAGAAAAAGCATCCAAAAGTGAGAATGGTACTTGGGGTGCTGAAGATGACTTAGACCCTAACTCTTTTTCCAGATTTGAACTTAGATTTCTCTCTAGAGGGAGTCATCTATATAGAACTACTGTCCTTGTCACCTCCTCGTTTGACTGGAGAGGGTGGACCACAATAGCCTGAGTCTGGGGCTGCCCTGATTGTCTAGCAACAACCTGTGTCTGTGGTTGTTTGGTGCACACATCACGCTGGACACCGAGGTCGTCTATAGATCCACTGGCCTAAGAACTGCCCTGGGCCTTCGAGGACTCATCTCGCAATTGCCGTTGCATGGCCTCTATCTCACTCTTCCTTGCTTTTGGAGCAATAGTACCTGAAATGAACACATTTAACATCATGATTAGCCCTACAAGGAAAAGAAAGAAAAGCAAGAACTTATCATAACATATGACAGGTGGCTCTACGAAGGCTCGTTTATGGGCCATACTGAAAACTAAGGACCGTAAAAGGCCTTCATAGATGGCAAGGTACAGTCAACTCAGTTGCTGGAACTATATCTATAAGACCAGGTACAACTCGTAGAACATTTTATAGGTTATAGACTGCGTTGTAGATGTAGTTCCAGACTTGACCTCTTGCAGGCATGACCCTACCAGACCTTTCTACGGGTCATAGACTAAACTACAGCTTGTAGAAGGTCTCATTTTGATGGAGTCTCAGAAACCCCAACTATGGCTCATGAATAATTCCACGGGCCATAAAAGACCCTTGTGATGTGAATATTTCAGTAACTTGGTTTTCTAAGCCCATCAAACGGGTCCAAAAGTGAACTCATCAACAGACTACAACAAACTTGTTCAGCATTGAAGCAAATATTTTATGCAACTAAATTATCCCAACAAATTTCCCAATGCCCCACGTGCGATGATTATACATTAACCAATCAAATATCATAGTATACTTTCACACCATATTCCGACAATCGATTCATAATTGGGACTTATGCGAATATGCATACACACACAATCACATGCCATATTTTTTAACAATGATTTCATGCAATTTCAATGATATGTGACTACATGATTTTCAACAACAATATTCAAACATGATACGACCACACACACATTCTGGCATTTCACAATATGAAGTAAAGGTGACTACACAACCAAGGTTAAGCACAAAATATATCATATACAAGGGCAACACCTAATTCGAACACATTAACTTCGGAATACCATACCCATCGATATTCTAACCTTATAACATCAATTTCTGTAACACAAAAAGAATTAGAGCTAAGAAATTACCGAATTTGGGTACAAGATTGAAAATTTGACAGAGGAATCCCAAAATGGCAAAACCCTAGGTGTCGATGTATCACCAGAAAGTTGCCAGAAGAATTTGACGGTGGCTGGACAGTGGTCAGAGTAGTAGGGTAGGAGAAGTGGTCAGGGTATATTTGGGAAATGAAAGAATTAGGGGTAAATTATTCACCCCTCTTTTTATATATTGACCGAGTCAGGTTAAAAGTTGGGCTTAGGCTTTACGAAACCCCAACTACAGGCTATAGAATATTCTATAGTCTCTACAACCTAGTCTCGTAGAGTACCAAAGCCCTAATTTGGGAAATTGACTTCACGGACCCATCTACGGGCCTTAAAGAACATATTGATCGTAGATTGGGTTATAGAAGCCCCAATACTTAAGACATATTTAGGGGACTTACCTTCGATCCACGATCCCCATTCAAACCTGTAGTTTTATCTATAGGTCATAACGTTGGCTCGTGGACTGAAGTGAACAGTGCTTTTGCTCACTGGAAGTGTTCTATGAGTCAGTGTATGGGTTTTAGTTTGACCCATGGCCCATAGAACCGGTCGTAGAAGCACTTCTTGTTGCTTATTCAGCCCAAGATGGATGACTTAGTCTTATACCTGCATATCTTTCATAAAACACATTGTTACCCTATATGCCACCAGTCCGTAGTCCAAAAATTACAACCAAAATACTAAAATTAAACTACTACAAGTCCAAAAAGCTAAAATAAAACTACTAATATTAAATCAAATATCTTGGATTGCCTCCCAGTTAGTGCCTGATTTACTGTCGCGGCTCGACTTGGACAACTTGGTTACTCAGACTTCACCAAGTGCCCAAAGCTCCATCTTCAAGTCATTGGGCCTCTTCATCGACGGACAGATGTTTACGAAGACTTCTTCATCATTCAACCAAAACTTGAGTTGGACGGATTCCATATCCACTAATGCTCGCCCAATGGCTTATCTATAGAATTGCCATAAGCATAAGATTTTTTTGTCATTTGTTTCTATCTGTTTGTTCGATGAACTTTTGGATTCTATTTGATTTGAAAACTACAAATACTTTGGAGTTTTAACCAGATGTCTCCAAACCGATAAAAGGTGCTTGTGATAATATAGTCTGTAATGACGTCACAAAGATAAGGGAAAAATGGATAAAAAGAAAAAAGGTTTGATTCTTGGTGTAGTGATTATTCAACTTTTGTTATTTGCATAGAATACGAGAGAATTAGAACTTTCTCAAAGTTATTTTTGTATTACTTTGATTCTCATATGTCATTTTAGATTTACTTGATTATTCAAATTTCTTTTCTTTCTCTTTACATTGTTATAGATCAGAAACTGTAGAGGAGAGAAATTCAATCATCCATGGGATATTCTGGTGTAAAGTAAGCCTAAGAACAGTATGAGACTTCACGTTTGATTGATCTGATTTAATCTAACCCTCAGTGGAAAGTTGTTTCAGATCGGTAAGTTTCCTCCATCATCGTCCTTTGCTCCCTTTTAAATCACAAGCACCTTTTATTTAGCAAAAGTTGTCACCTTTTTAAATTTTGAGACTTAAGGGACACTTTTAGCTCAATTTTCACAGGTCGATTATCAAGTGGATAAAGCCTCCTAATCAGACCTTGAAGTTATATACAGATGGCTACTAAAATTAGACAATCCTGGTGAAACAGGAGTTGGAGGTCATGTAATTAGATACTCGGCCAAGTGCAAGTGGATTATTACTCATAATCCAGTTGCCATTATCTGAGTCTCTAATAAACTAGCTAACATTGCAGTGGGTACCAAAAAATAATGGTTCTTCACACAAGCTATGGCTTTTATCCTGGAAAGCTAAAGCTTTATTGAAGAATGATCAGAATGTCAGTATAATCTAAACCAAATGCGTTATGACCACGTACGTGCACATTGATTTGGTTTTTGAAGTTGGAACTTTTGAAGGGAAAGAGTAATGCTTGTGGAACAATCCGAGGCTGATGGTGATCAGTTCATCATTGAGATACATGTATCTTGGACAAAAGTCTTTATTTATTATTAAATGTGATAACAGTGGTGGTCCTAATCAGAGTACATTCACATTATTAAAGCTTTTATTTTTATAATTGATCCTGTGTTGCAAGAGAATACAACAAAACAGAAGATGATTGATGAGGTTACATAGAGTCAGCTGCCAAAAGGCCTCTGGTTGCCGCAGTCAAGATTATCACCAGGGCTAACTCCAAGAATTTGGCAATACCTCCTGTAAAACCCGATCCGATCCTGGACTCTGTTGTCATTTCCTCGACCACATTCTAGGCCACCATTGATGATGTTTGTGATGACACCAAATCCAGGGAGGCGATTGGCTGCTCGGTCATTGGCGGATGGTTGCCATCTTCCGAGGATGACATCGTGGCAAGAAGGTTTTGGTGATTGAGGGGTCATCCAGAACCAGAGAGCTGATTTGAATGAGATGACTGGGTCGGTGGCCACTAAATCTGGATTATTTAAAAGGTCCGCTCCAATGGCTCTTCCACATGGTCCATAGTTGTAGTTGCTGTGTTTTTCAAATTAATGTCAAAATGCATGTAATTAGACCCTACGAGTTCATCACATTAAAATGTAGGACAGATAGATGTATCTCTCTTTATGTTAACAACAATAACAACATACTTAGTAAAATCCCACAAGGGAGGTCTTGGGAGAATAAAATATACGCAAACCTTACCACTATCTTATAGAGGTAGAGAGACTGTTTTTCTGTATGTTGATCAATCAAAAATTAAGATATATTGTATGATTAGAGTTTAGAATATTTTGGCATTTTATTTATTCACATTATCCATTCACCAAGACAACAAAAGTAGAATGCTCCCCGAGAGGGGTAAAATAAATTTGTGGAAACATGTAGAAATATATGTTTGTAGTTTGTAAGATATGTACATGTTTTGTAAGAAAAGAGTAGTGGTTATGTTGATAAGTGCAGTATCATTTCTTTTTCTTCCTTTATTCAAATAAAAATTGTGTGTGTATATATATATATAATGAGCTTACTGTGAAATTTGGATGGGGCCTCTTCCAAAATATTTCCTTCCGGGAGCACAAGGCCACTGACTACTTTGTGTACAGTAATCGCCCGGGTTACCTTGTTCTCTAAGGAAGCAGTAACCCCATGCATATGGCCCATCTGGTGCCGTAGGCCATCCTCCTATATATCAACAAGTACATAATCAATTATTATTGTTACTAAGATTTCAACAAATACTAAGTATGTCTATTTTAGATCTCAATTTAATAACGTACCAGTAGTTTCATGGGAGGTTTGAGCAAAGAAAGCAGCAATTTCTCTTTTACGGGCAGTGGCATCACCAGTGGTGCCAAAGCCAGGAAAGGACCTCGCTGCATTAATAAAGGCATTGTAACTATAGAAATTACCCTTTCCTTGGCACGCATTATCATTGCGATGCTTAAGCATCTGATCAAACATGGAATTTGAGATGATGCTGCCGAGGTCACTAGAAGGAACAGGGGTCGGGCCACCAGAACACTGGCTTTGACAATTTCCAGAACCACAATATTCATTTGTGTTCCCACACCAACCAAATTTGCTGCAACAGAGTCCCGAGGGACAAAGCGCACCTCCCGCTTGCGAGCCACATTGCGCTGCGGAGGCAGTCAGCAAAAACAGTGAAAATACTAAAGAAAGAGTAGTGAATTTAGAAAGCCTCATTTTGATATAGTAGTAAAAGGTGATGGGAAAATAAGTTGTAAAGTGAAAGATATTTATAGGCAAGGAGGGCGATGATTGTGATGGATCAGTGACTTTTGTGACAAAAATGATGGTCCTTTCTTGTCCACGATTAATTTCAGTAACTTACATTTATTGGCGGCTCTTAATTTCCTAATGTTTACGTAGCTATAAATTATCAAAAATTAAAGTGAAATTGTTACTCGCTTCGTCCTAACTTAACTACCCCCTTAGCTTAACTAAATTGTCTCAATAATAATTTTTCACATGGACAATCTAAGCTGCATATGAGACCAATTGTTAAATGAGTTAAATTAAAAAAATAAGGAAATTTTTCAAGAATATCATAGTTTTAGGTCTAATTAGCAAAACATAGTGATAGTTTAAATAATCACATAGAAAGCAAATTGTTGTATCAAAGCAAAGTGTTGTATCACGGATACAAACTTTTTAATTCAAAATATGTTATATCACTGATACACAACGAATAGCAAAAACTGTTATACATATATAATGGATTTAAAAAACTCTTGCTATATTTGTAAATTTGTTGAGCCCTCGGTTTATTTGGTGAATATAGTATATAGTATATAAGTTTACATGATTAAATTTGTTATTCCTAAAATAAATGTATCCTTAACTCATCCAAATGTATATAGATTAAACATATGATAATTGTATAAGCTGATTTTATCACTCCTATGTGAAGTTATTCTTTCGAAAAAAAATACCTAAATACCTTTAGCCAAGACTCTTGAGTGTCAAGGTAATTATCCCCACACTAATGTACATAGATCTCCCCCTGTGTATGTATTCAAAGATGAAGATTTTTACACAATATTGATGATTTAGCAGCCCTAAATATAGACATTTAAGTACTAATAATCTAAGGAAGGTAGTAGGGCTAGAAGAAATAGGGAGGGCCGGGTCAATTCTTCCGTGCCAATTACATAATGTGAAAATGTCTTATAGGGCTGCTAACTCTGTCCTTTAACTCCAGATTATCTTTATAAATAGCTTAGTTCTGGAATTTAATAGGCCGAAATAACTACAGTTTAGATAATTTCATTTCATAATTGTAGCTATAACTGTTATTTGTATAATTCACCCAGCTATTTATATAACACGTGGGTGAGTTTGTATAAATTGCGAGTACGTTTGTATGATTGAAGTATTTTTATATAAACTCTATATAATGGATTTATGCAAACATAAACATCTAAACTTTGAATAGTTACAAATTATATTATACATTATATAAAATTCGGTATAATTTTTAGGGATCCCATTCTGATTTTCAAAAATTTCCAAAAATTCCGACTCTTTTCCTAATTACTAAAAATACCGACTTTTTCTATTTTTTTGATACTTGCAGACGCCACGTTGATACCTACAAAATGTAACCGAAATTACTGTTGTTACGCTTAATAAGGAAAAAAATTTCTTGCCAACTATGGAATCCCTTGATTGACGGCTTAAACGTTACAAATTATGTAATTAAACCATAAAAAATGTTATGGTCAGTGTAATTTGAATTAAAAAAAAACGGATGTTTCAACAAACAAGAAAAAAAAGACAGAGCCGCCATTGAAGTTGATCCGCGTAGAAAAAAAACTAGGTCGTCAAAGCATGAATATTTTAATTTTGATACGTCACAGTGGAACATGGGAATCTGATGTAGCATATAGTGGTTATAAAAGTGATGGAATTATTGTAGGTGAGAATGCATCTTTTGTTAATCTTAGAGCCACAATTGCATCGATATTGGGTATCAATGAACAATTGAAGAGGATTGATATTCGGTAAGTTGTTGAAGGTAATGCATCATCGATTTGTATCCGGAATGACATGGGGGTGAAGTTGTATTTAGAAATAAAGAAGAAGGAACATGGGTTTGGTGTGTATCCTTTATGTGTTGATACCTTCGATATAGACGGCAGTGAACTTTTGATGATTGATGCATCAACTGGGATGGTTGATCAAGAATCCATGGTTTCTTGTTACCTGGCCGATGGAGACGAATTAAACATAATTGGTGACTCAACGAATTTCAATGTGAGGGTGAAAATTATGTACAAGGACAAAGCGACTTTAGTCGATGTTATGGCAAGGTATAAATTGCACCATGGATTCAACTTCAAGGTTAAACGATCAGACCGTGAAAGGTGTGAACTTTGTCCAGTGATTTAATTCGTGTATAATTGAATTTATTTGATTTGTTTTGCATCATTTTTTTTCACTGCTAATTCAAATGTTTGCTGCAGCTATGTGTTGAAGTGTTTTTCTGATGCTTGTTCATGGAGCATGAAATCATCATGCCGCAAGAATACTGAATTTTTTTATAATAAGATACTTCAACAATAAACATACTTGTATGATGAGGGAAAGGTTTCACCAAAGTAGAGACGACACTTTCTTTTATTAGTGGTGTAACTGCTCCGAAACTTTTAAATCACAAAAGGAAGCATACACCAAATGATATAATTGATGACTTTAAGGTTTCTTATGGAGTTGATATTTCGTATCAAAAAGCTTGGCGTGCAAAGGATAAAGTACAACACATGTTGAGGGGTAAACCAGCTGATGGATGCAAACAATTGCCTATGTACATGCACATGTTGGATAAGGTGTATCCAAATTCATATATAAGAATGAAAAGTCTCCTGCTAATGAATTCATGTATCTATTCATTGCGTTACGTCCCTTAATTAGGGGATTTTAGTTCTGTAGACCAGTTGTTGTTGTGGATGGTGCACATCTCAATGGTGCGTATAAAGGAACATTCCTATCGACTAGCACACTTGATGGTGCAGGTATCTTCTTTTTAACTTTATACATTTGGAAAATATGAATCAAATTTTCCTAACTAAAAATCTCAAAGAGAATTTCTGTAATTGATTTTTCAATGTTAATCTAATGCTTTTCTTTTGTTTGAATCATAGTATCTGCAGAAAATAACTATCAATATTTGCAACATTCAACAACATTGTTGTTTTCGTGAAAAATAACACAAGGTCAATATTGCCTTTGGCATATGGTGTTGTTGATACGGAGAATGATTGTCCGTGGTCGTGGTTCTTTCAACAATTCAAAAATGCATTTGGGGAGAAAGAAAACATGTGTATTGTGTCGGACAGAAATGAAAGTATCATCAATAGTGTGGGTGTTGTCTTCCTTAATACGCCGCATTATGCGTGTATCTGACATCTCTGAAAAAATATTTGCGCGAATTTCAAGAAGAGCAAGAATGTCATAAGCGATAAATTTTATGCTATGGCAAAGTATTACAGAATTGAAGATTTTAACAGAATAATGGCAAGTGTGTATAAAATTGACTACAGGGTGAAGGAGTACCTTGAAAATGTTGGTTACGAAAGATAGGCAAGAGTACATGCACTAGTGAATAGAGGTCGATTGATGACATTTAACATAGCCGAATGTATTAATGGTTCCCTTGTAGAGGCTAGACAACTACCAATAATAGATTTCCTCGAAGAAGCGAGGATTTTGTTTGCATCGTGGAATTGCAAAAATAGGGAAAGGGCTCTGTATACAAACGAAACACTTGGAAAGAAATTCGAGAATATTCTGATAGAAAATACAATTAAATGTGCAACAATGAAGGTATGTAAATAGACAAAAAGCAGTAGTAATTGTTATATCTATGGATGTATCAATAAGTTGAATTATAATTTTTTTTGTAGGTCGTTCCATCCTCAGAATTCATTTATTCTGTTTATGATGCTGGTCACAGATTCATCGTATGCATTGAAAGAAGAATTTGCAGCTGTGGGAAATTCCAAATTGATGAAATTCCTTGTTCACACGCAATTGCTGCTTTGAAGAGTAAAAATGTAGTTCATATGCATCCATACTGCTCATATTATTACAAGCCGGAAACATTACGCAAAACATATGAAATTCCCATGATGCCCATGCCCGATAGATCAGATTGGGAGGTACCAACCAAGGATCCCGATGAGATTGTATTTCCACCAAAGTACAAGAGAATTCCCGGGAGACCCAAAAAAGGGAGAAATAAGAGCTTTGGGGAGAAAATAACAATAAATTCAAATTGCTGCAATAGGTGTGGACACGATGGACACAATAGGCGAACTTAATCTTTTTTCCAGTTGAGAAATGAATGTTTAGTGTGTTTTTTGGTATTTTAATATATCTATTGTTAAGTTATAACAATGTTAAGAGTGTTTATTTGAGGTATCAATAATATGAAATTTTGCTATTATTTCGAAAATAAAATATGTTTATGAAAAGATGACTATTTATTCCAAGTAAATTTTTAGATACAATATTCACTGTGCAATATGGTGTTTGGAAAAATGAGGTTTCAAGATGTATTGATTTATATGTATCGGTGTGAAATTTATTGTGCAAATGGTATAGAATACGACTAAGTTTTAGATAATAACAACAATGTATATATTCTGTAACATGACATATGATTTTATGAGTCCATAGAATTATAAATTAAATATTGGAGTCTAATGCTATAAAAAATAAATTAAACGTTTGTAGGACAAAAAAAAATTATAACAATTCAGTTCATGAACGAAAAATAATGCCAAAACATAGTTTTAATACAAAAGAAAACATATACTGTTGTCAGGTATCAAACATAAACATATACTAAAATTTAATACTGTTGACAAGTATCAATAAATAAACAAGATAAAATATCCTAAAGCAAAATAAGACATATTACAAAAAGCTAAGACAGAATGATAAGTTTTTCTTTGTCATTTGTACACTTCCTTTGGCCTTGGTGGGTCATCGTTTTCGCTTACATAACCATCGACATTCTTTTTCATTCCATATTTCCACAAAAGTGCAGCGTATCTTCTCCGAGTGTAATCAACATCAAGTGCAGTCGATGGAACTGGAATCTCGTCACTTATGTATTCTGCATATGCCGCGACAAAAACCCCACAGTCGCTGCATGCAATGTATCAAGATTTTTAGTCAGATTGCAAGAAAAAAAATATTAAATTTGTTGAAAAAACTTACAGGCTGTCACTCTTTTGCTTAAGCAATTTCAGTGACAAATTCAACTGTGAATGGATGTTGTTGGCCAATCAATGAACCTGCGGAATTATCCTTGTATGCATCTAAGCTGGCCCATTCGGTGCGATCAATTTTATTAAAGAAGCCGCTTTCTTCTAAATATGTTGGGAGCATCACTACCAATTTTTGAATTTCGGCGTATTGATTTCTACGACGTGAACCAGATGACGAATCATAAACACGTATCAGCCTATTCTTTAAGACAATAACAGCAAGGACCCAGTGGAACTCATCACCATAGTTAACAGGAACAAACACCTCATCAACAAGGTGCCATGGTGATGCAGCAGGTATCGAAAACCCCTTTACTATGTTGGTGACGGAGCCCTCACTCGCTGCATTGGCCGATATCCGCGCTATGATTTCCTGAGTACTTACATTGTCATCATCAGTGATGTCATAGTACCTTGCATGATTGGCGACGACGAAGTTCATGAATATGCAGTTGACAGTCGTGTGTTTGTATTGGTGACTGAACTGATACTTGGATTTCTTCCGGAGGTAGTATAGAACAACGTCTATATGTTGCATGAACAGAAATGTGTGACTGGACTGAAACATGTTATTATGAAAACAATAAATGGCATCTTTTAGATCAGTAATCTAACCTCGTCTATCCAACACTGATTTTTTTGTGACATCAAGTAAAACCAGTTTTTACTAGTAGGCATGGCCACAACAAAATCATATTTTGAAACACTAAGTGATGAACTTCTGGCTTTGTAGTGCTCCTCAGTATCCTTCCTGTTAAATTAGAGGTATCTAAATTGATAACTGACACATCCTTCCTGTTAAATTAGAGGTATCTAAATTGATAACTGACACAAACGGCAGACATATTTTTAAAAAAAAGAATATGGGGTACCTCTTCTGATGTTCTACCAGTAATCCTTTGTTCACCCATGTATCGTACTCCTTTAAAAGATCCCATGGTGGTTCGTAACAAATTCCATAGTCGTCAAAGGGGTGTTTCATGCAAATGTTATATGTCATTTTCCCTTCCCTTTTTCATCTGAACTGAAAGATTCCATAAATGGAGACTGACGAAACTTTGACGGGTTTCTGCTACGCTGGGAGGAGTATTGGATGCATCATACAAAACAATTTCTTTGCATGGTATGGTTGTAGGTAATTGGCTGTCCCTTAGAAGAAACAGATTATTATCCAGTTCTTCTTGCGTGCAAGTTTTTAGAGGTGTTGTTGTTATTGGGTTCTGGAGTTGGTAAAGAAGAGCTTCTATGGCTTCATTTGTTCCTTCCGAGAAAGCATATGGGTCCTTAATAGGTATCAAAGACAAAATACATTTAAGTAAAACTATAAAAAAATGCATGTGCTGTTTTTATAGGGAAAAAATAGTAGTTTACCTCCGTTTTGTTCGTGGCAACTTCGCTTTCGATTTTGTTCTTGGTTCCTGATGTGTTGGAAGTACATGCAAATGCTTCAGAATGTTGCTGATCATCTTGCTTGTCCACATTTGAACAACCCTAACAAAAAAGATGTTTTATTCTAAGATTGAATAATATAATGAAAGGGTATGGAAAGGGGGTGAACTTTAATATTTGGTAACGGGAATCGTACCTTAACTGGATCATCTAGCGGTAACTCGTCTTCAGCCTGATTTTGGTTTAATCTGGCAGTATCCAACATTGGATTTTCATCGTCAACCTGTGTGTATCAATGGATTTTAGAGTTGTCCTCAATACAGATCAAAATAACAATATATTGTTAAATGAAGTCATAATTATAAATAACCTTCTCAGGTATTGCTGGAACAACGGGGACAGACTCCTGCTGCTGATGTTTATTGACAACTCCAATGCTCAAATACAGTTCTTCATTGCCCGTGACATCTTTAGATTCGCCTTCTTTGGCGAACACGACGTTGACATTTTTTGTGAAATCTTTAGATGATTGGATATTGACATCGTTAGCAAATGGTTGTGCGCCTTGTAGGATTTCAATTTCTGTATCAGGTATCGTGGAGTCGTCGAATACCTGTAGGTGGTAATATATTTAGAACATGATAATTGAATAAATAAAAAAATATATAACCATAAAATATATAATGTGTTAACCATAATGTATGGAGTTGTAGGTATCTTTACCCATAACTTGCAAATAATATGAAAAATTAAAGTAGAAAACAATATGAAAAGACAAACTTTGATACTACATAAATTGATATTTATAGAACATAAGTATCAACAAGCAATTGTTACTCATTGCACTGATTATTCCTTAAAAGTAAAATACATCAACATACAAATGCATACCTAATAAATGTTCAACTGTATGGATCAAAAATTCTAGATCTTCAAAACAAAAAGGTATCAAAATTTCATATTTTGTGTACCTTGTATTCGCTTGGAAGAATATCTTCCTGTTAATCAACATTGGGGAAAGCGGCTTGTGAATACTTCTTTAGAGAATTAATCTCGTCGTGTATTGCCTTCAATGTGGCAGTGTGATGTGAAAGCATCAACGATTCAAGAGATTTGAACTTATCGTCCACCTTGCAAAAAAAAGGGAAATTAGTGAAAGTACAAATAGAAACAAAGATGGAACTTATGAATAATAAAAAAATTCATAGGATTTTTACATACATATTTGATCAGGAACTCTTTCAACCCATTTGTCTCTTCCCCTTCCGTACGTTTGTCATCAACCAAGGTGGGTGTGGGAACATTCGACGGCTTGGAAGAAGTTGACGGTTTACCGTGAGACTGAGCAAAATGTACAGCTTTTTTGGGCTTTGCAGAATCAGAAGGAGGTATTTTTGGTGATTGATGCACTCTTTGCTTTTTGGGTGGAGGTGAAGCGGATGTAACACAACTACGTTTAGACTTCCTAAGCAATTGTGGGGGAGGTGCAGATGTAAATCCTCAAAACCATGTACCTGTGCATTTTCATCTTTCGTTGACTGTCGATTGGAAGATGTTTTACTATCTGATGCTGTTTATCCAGTACGGGCACGTCATCTGGAATTGGTGGCAAATCCATAGATGTCAATTCTTCGTCACTCGGGATTATGTTTGAATAGTCAACCTTAAAAATAAAATTAATGAGAAATTAAGAAAAGATTATAAGATAAGATTCATCGAAAGCATTGTTACCTCGTTGAATATTGTAGACATAAAATAATCAAATTTTGACTTTAGCCCAGTGACTCTCCAGTTTAGGATTCTAGGGATGCGATGAGCAGCCCTAACAATGATGTCGTTCGGAACTGCAGACACACATTCGTATATCCATACATTCAGAATGTATGGTATACCCAACAAACGATACAATTGCTTTGCTTTTGTACAGTCTTGCCGGAATGTGTACATCAACTTGTTGTATGCCTCTTTCCCCCATGGAAAGTTGATGTAACTTCCATCTTCAACCATACGAAAATTGTCAGCAGATATGGGTGTTTCGACTACTTGGAAAAAGACAAATGTATGGATGAAATACAAAATAGCCATCCGGACTGCATCCTCAACTGTATCCCAGTTCCCCATCGAAAAACGCTGAACTGGACGGCATTTATGAATCTGCGAAACAGCATTAGAGAAGTATGTTTTTAGCAGTATGCTAGGAGGAGAGCCTCGATACCTGAAGTCTTCTACATTCCCGGTACATTTGAGGCCAGTAATGAGAGTAAATTCTCTGATTGAGAAACACAGAACATTTTCCTTAGAATGGCGGACGTGCAACCATATCTTTGTGTTTAACTTCATTCAACATAATACACTTTATATTTTGGCCTTGAAATTTGCATGGTGGAATGTCAAGAAAGTGGCCAAAGATAGTTTCCCGAAACTTGGCAAGAGCATCGTCGCCAATAGAAAACTTAATATCGTCTGCGAAGTTGTAATTGTATGAAGATTCAAACTTCAAAGGGTGTTTTGGGATGTTTTTTATTACATAACTCACAGCCTGAAAAAAAGTATCAATATACAGATATCAGCATAAAAAAAAGAGTCTTCCTGAGACATAGGACCATCCTAAAAAATGGGAGGCAGTCATCTACAGACAAATATTTTGTATCAAACAATAAATCAACATTAAAAACAGGTTTCAATAAGCAGATTTCAGCATCAAACAATGAGACTTTATGAAACATAGAACCATCCACCAAAATGGGAGGCAGCCATCCACAGACAATTATAGTGTATCAAACACTAAAGCAATATAAAAATCAAGTATCAATATAATGTATCAACATAAAAAGCATGTATCACTAGAAAGATATCAAACATCAAAATATGAGTCTTTGTGAAACATAGGATAATCATAAGAGATAAGAATCAGCTATATAAAAATAACTATATTGTATCAAACAATAAATCAAAATAAAAAACAAGTATCACAAGCCAGATATCAAACATCAAAAAGGGTTTTTTTTAAAAAAGAATTTACCATCATAAAAATAGGGGAACCAGACATCTACCTACTATTATACTGTATCAAATAATTAATCAAGACAAAATCAAGTATCTCAATATATGTAACAATATAAAAAATGGAATCAGGCAAATACACATAAATATGGAGTATCAGACATTGCATCAATAGAAAAAATAGGTATCACTAGTTAGATACATAGCCCATATTGTAATCGATGTCAGTAATTACACTAACAATTATATATCAACAGTTAGATTTATAGGGCACTTTTACTTAAGTATCAAACATGTGATAATTTGTTAGGTATCCACATAAACTTTCAAAACCCCCAAAAATTAGGTATCAATTTGACCAACCAACTAGTGTAAATATGTGTCAGTAATACTGCAACAATGAGGAATCGACATTCATATAGTTTTTCAAAAATTGATTGAATCAATAACTCCTAAAACCGACTAATATGTGTATTTGTGGATTTGGGAGAATAAAATCGATTTACCTTGAGCAATGGTGGTCGCGCAGAAAGAGAAGAATATGCTTTACTGATCCAACTTGCATGTCGTTTTCAACTTGATGTGGATGCTACATTCTTGACTTTTTTACCTTTTGCAGTTGAGATTTCACTGGCCTTATCGCCGGAACCGTTGTGGTGGTCGACCTTGGCAGTGTCGACTTCTTCACCACTTTCAAACTCGTCTTATGTAAGGCCCAGACTAAAAGAAGGAAGGGGTTCCATTGTTGATTGAAAGAAGATGAAAGCAAATTTTTGATAATGGAGGTCGGGGTGGAGAGGGGGTGAAAGAACGGAAAACGGTTCCTAGAAAGAGATAAAAAGGAAGTCCAAATTTGAATAATTTTTTTTAAATGTTTAACATGGTAACTGTAAGAGAGAGAAAATATTAAAATAAATAAATTAATTAAAAACGGCTCTAAAAATGGAAAAAATTATAATTTAAATAGTGATTGGCATTAATTAGACTTCTACACAAAAAAAATAGAACTAATTATATCTTTTAGAAAAAATATAGATTTTTTAAGTATAAAAAATAAATGGATAATGATAAAAAGTTGGGATTTTTGTAATTTTTAAAAAAAGGTAGGGAATAATTAAGATTTGGATAAAAAAGGTTGTGTAATTTTATAAATTTTACTAAAATTCGTATTATACAAATTTGCGAATTTATATAAACTCAAACCATAATTAAGTAAATGTTAGTGGCTAATTATAAATTAGATAAACTATAGCGATATTAGCTGATGATTAACTACTATATGTTTGTTTATTCACATAATTTTTCCTTTAACTCGGTACCGAATTTAGGGTGTGCTGTATGAATTTTTCAACTTTTTCATATTTTGTTGATTAAATATTTTTAATTATTTTTTGAGGAAATAAGTTTTGAGAAAAATAATTTTTATAATGGAATCGAGAAAAATAAATACTCTCTCTTTTAAAACAAAATGACCTATTTCCTTTTTTTAGTCTTTTTTAAAAAATGACCTATTTCCTTTTTTGGCAAAATTTTAATTTCAACTTTTCTCGTGGCATGTTTAAAACATGCTACAAGATTCAAGGACATTTTGGTACATTTAACATAACTTTAATTTATGACCACAAGATTGAAAATTCCTCTTTATTTTCATAAATTTCATGTCAAGTCAAGCTGGGTGATTCTTTTTCAAACAGAAAGAGTATCATAAGTGGCATTGTTATTGCATTGTCTCTTCCCTAACCACCAAATGCCTTAAACGTTCAATTCTAGAACCCCACTTCCCACTCCATCCCATTCTTATAGAATTTTGTTAGATTACATATAAATATATTTTAAAAATATTTTCTTGCTTCTTTTTCAAACGCTAAAAATAAAAGTAAGAAACTCACTTCTCAGGAAACTCTTTTTCCTTCATATATATCAAAGACACTCTTCAACCTTGTTTTGCATTTACACTGTTTATTTCTGCCCACTCTCGCATGAGAGCCGTCAAAATGGGTTTAGCCCAATAAGACCGGCCCAACCCTACCCATTATTGAGGTATGATTAAAAGTAGGGTTTATAAGTTCGACCCAACCAAGCCCTTGACCTTTGAGGATATCGAGGCCGAACCTAGGTCAGCCCATGGGCGAGTCACATGCTTATCTCCTTCAACATAGGAAAATTATTTGAGCGAGTACTATTTAATAAGTAATTACTCATTTTAGTGATACTTTTTATTTATTACCATTTATAGCAATATATAACAATACTATGATAAATTTGTACTTGTATTTCAAAGTAAATTATGCATGCAGTATAAAAGTATTATTCTAAGTATTTTAAAATATATTGGATTTGTCTAGTAAGAAAGTGACATAATGTATTATAAGTGTATCAAAGTATGTTATCATAATAACTACTACTTGTTTTGTCAGTGAAGGAAGAATAAGAGCAATAGGCCGAATGATTGTTATTCCACTTATGATTACAGTGCCTCTATCGAAGCAAAAGAAAAAGAAAACACTTTTATAAAAGAACGCATGCCTGATTAGTATCAACTTGTTAGAACTATATAATTTTTTAAGTTACATATGAGACCCATTTACGACTATTTTATAAGTTTTCAATTTCTATTGTTGCGACAAACTTGGAATAAAATGCTTTAATTTCATTATTGCAATAAACTTTAAACATGACGTACTCTTGTTGATCTTTCGGCTGCTTAGTGTCAATTCATCATTCATTTCGTTATAGCCCATATATATGTTAGGATTTTCTTTGACTTTATATGATTTAGAGTCTATTGGCTTAGATATCATGTCCAAGACTTGAATTATTCTAACTGAAATAAATATGGTCTTAACAAGTAGTAATATATATGGTCAACCAAAACAATATATTTATTGTAATTTCACAAAGTGGGGTATGAAAGAAATATGATGTAGGCATATCTTATCTTTACCTCAAATGCAGAGAGGTTGTTTTCGAAAGAAATGTATATGGTCGTTAAATTAAGTCTCCCAACCCAACCCACCGTGCTGTATGGATACCTACTCCAACACCTAGATAGGAGAACCCTTAATTCTCAACCAATTAAATCACGCGAAAAATGAAAGAAGTAGAAAATATCACTAAGAGATCTTTGAACTTTACCAAATGGATGGTTAAATTCAACTTAAGTTTTGAAAAAGACATCTAATACTAAGGATTATAGTACAAAAAAGTACGAGAGCTTCTAAGAGTACAATAAAAAATTACAATAATGACACAACTGCCATCATCAGAAAGGAAGAATAAAAACTGTTGGAGATCACCTTCATCTAAGAAACATCATTGACTTTGCAAGTAGACAAACCCATAGGTATATCCAGAATAGTATGAGTACGAACAACATGTATTGATAGGTATCATCGGTCAATTCAAAGTCCACCACATAATATGAGTAAATGTCAGAAAGAAGCATGCAATAAGCTAAGAAACATTTGGTACCAAACTTGTAGCCACATACTCTACCATCCGGTTCACCCTAACCATACTAGTATATGACTTGATATCAACCTTTTAATTACTCCACTGCCACCTCTAATACAATTGATGGTCTAACCTATTTTTTTTCCTAATAGGATTTTCGAATCCACAACCACTAACTCAGGTCTAATCATTCTATCACTTTCATTTAATCGTCATCGACAATGCCTATCCTAGAAAATTTTGTAACTCACTCGTAAATGGCCACATTAGGACAGCTTGAGACTTATTCCCCTCTGCCCATTTGAGCACGTTCACTACAAGAAAATAGGTCTTTAACGAGGGAAAATTCGGTCGTTAAAAGTATAAATTCGGTCGTTATTAGTCAATAACGACTGATAAAAATCCCGTTGTCACCGGTCGTTAGTAGCTCCGACGTTAAAAGTTAATGACCGGATTAAATTCCGTCGTTAAAAGTTAACGACCGAATTAAATTTGATCGTTAAAAAAGCTTTAACGACGACAAAAATCCGGTTGTTATACCTTTTTCGTAGCAACCAAATTTTTCCTTCACTAATTGATTTTCTAGTTATTAAAAAGAAAAAAGGAAAGCCCGATGCACTCCCGAGGAGGGGTCTAACCACAAGACTCTATTGTAGAGTAGTCTTACCTTGCAATTCTGCCAGATGATGTTACCAAGGTTTGAACCCGTGACCTTCTGGTCACATGACAACATCTTTACCAGTTACTCCAAGGCTCTCTTCATTTCTAGTTATTAAAACGTTAATTATAACCACAAATTAAATCAGCAAAAGTGCAAACTACATATGGATTTACACACAGAAACATACAAAAACATGCACATATGAAAACATACAAATTTATTATATTCATATAAAATTAGTTCACTACAAAGAATGATATTGTGTAAAGTTACAAAAATATAGACATACAAATTTATATAATATTATATTTTTTAACTCTTAATAAAATAAAAACTAGAATATTTTAAAACAATTTTTGAAATATGAAATGCATTCTTCCTGTGCTTCAAAATTTTTTGTTGCTTATACTTCTTTGCACTTTTTCTGAGGATGAGTTCTTCAAACTGCATGACCTTTCAAAAAACAAGTATAAAAACTTCATGTAAAGTTATTAATAATACTCCTAATAACTATTATCTTCCTTTTTCTTTTTCGCAAAATCAAAGATTAACCACAATGAAATATAAAATTTGTTTTTGTTCTCACAACCATATAAAAAGAAAGTTCGGCTTCCTAGTTCTAGACTTAAAATTGTTTGTTTTGTATTTTGCACCTTAAGATATTGACTTTTTGCACATTGCTTCATGGATAAAACCCCCAACTTCTTTTAGTTTCACTTTTTATACTAATGGTATTCACCTAATATAAATAATTCAATATCATTAAAATTATTATGAAGATACAAATCAATTATATCATCTTAAATTTTAAATAATTAAAAAATCACGATTTCTTAATTAATTAGTTGTTGATTATATGTCATGTAAAGTTTTTAAATTTTCTGTTTGTAAAATTTCACGTTATACTTTTCTAACTTAAACAAATGATTTTTCTTTGTATACACCTGTTGGTTTCACAACCAATAATGGAAAAAAAAATCAGCACAATATATATATATTTTTATTAAAAGAAACATTATTACTGGATACTGATTCTTAAGTCTATTGATCGAGGTAATTTGCAAGTGGAGAAACATCTTTCCTCTTGAGAAAATTACTTACAACCAAATTTATTTAACTTTTTTACCTTAAATTAATCTCATAAGCTCATAATTATATATATTATTACTTTTATTGTTAATTTTTTGTTTCATTATAATTTTTTGTTTTGACCTACTTCATCTTGCATCTTTAAAAATGTCAAGTAAAGATAAATAAATTGTCTCTCAAAATAAAAACATATATAAAAACTATATCAAGAAAATATTTAAGTTAAAAAAATTATGTCAAAAAGATTGTAACTAAATATTTTTATAATATTTCAAAATTGTATATAATTGAATATAATACAAATGATGGATAGAGTTATTAGAAAATAATAAATTAATATTTTTTTCTTTTTATTAAACTTTTTTTTATGGAATAAGCAAAATTATAAAAGGTGGAGGATTTTTGTAGAATGATTAACAAAACACCACTTGTTATACTTATAACATGATTTGGTCTGATTTCTTTATTCTCATATTACTTAAACATATTTTTACACTAACTAATATGTTTTACCAATGGCATGTTATGCTTTTTAAAAATCAAATTTGTCCCCTCGTTAATGTTAGATTAAAATTTTTTTTTAACGATCGAAAAAAGATTTGGTCGCTATAAGTGTATTTATAATAATCGAAAAAACAATTGGTCACTATAAGTGTACTTGTAAGGACCGTAAAATAATTTGGTCTCTATAAGTATATTTATAACGACCGGAAAAAAATTTGGTCACTATAGGTATATTTATAACGACCGGAAAAACATTTGGTCACTATAAGTATATTTATAACGACCGGAAAAGAATTTGGTCACTATAAGTATATTTATAACGACCGGATTCATTTCTCGTCGTTAAGAAATGGTCGTTAAAAGTCTCTTTTCTTGTAGTGGTTATTGCAGGACCTATCCCACTATGGTGGCTCTAACATAGCATAATTTCATTTTCTAGGGCAACCTACGCAAAGATGAAACTTAGAAATCTTTGCAGAATCCCATCAAACATCCGATGATTTGGACACCAAAAATATCTCACTATAAGTCAACAAACCCATAGTGACATGTTTACCGCCCTTGCCACTTACCTACTCATATCTACTCAATTGTGATGCTGATACATCAATAACCACAACATGGTAAACACTGAAGGTACAGAAGGAACCATTCACAAAAACAATCTCAATTTCCATAGACAGTGATGGTACTTTCCTATCAGGTATTACATCAGTTGGGTATGCTTAAATATCGACATGTAATTTCATCCTTTATCACATACATAATCATGGTGATTCATAGATAATCAGCCAATAATGGTCCTCTCATAGAACTCACACTCAAACAATTAGTGCACTGACGAAACACCCAATCCAATAATGTGTCAAAATGTGATAGCAGATCTAATAATGTTAAAATGTGACACACGATGATAATTAATGTGTCGGAACATGACATATGATTTAATGATCACAATCACAACCACAATTACAAACACAATGAATACTTTACAAACTTGCACAATCAATGGATGTTTTACAAACTTGCACAATCAAATAACAGGTTCATTGCATGCAATTTGATCACAGATAGTCATTTTATTAGATTCTTTCCTTATTCCCTATTAACATATATGCGAGTAATACTACAATGCAGTAAACAAGTACATATAACACAAATAGAATTCAAATTGTCGATTACATGTATAGATATAGATACATATATAGTCTTCCATTGGACCACCTGATTATCACAAGCCTAGGACTTCGTTACATCCCAATAATTTCTTTACATATAACTTTACCAGGACCACCAACCATATATCTCAGCAAAAAAACAAAAGCAACAATCAAGGACTAGTGTAAGACCCCCCAAAATATCCTAACTTAGAAAGTCCAAAAATCTAAAAAAAATCACTCTGAATCTATTACAAATTGGGATCCACGAGCCTAATCTACGACCCACATATCATTCTATAAATCGTAGAAGGGGAGTCTCACAAATCTTGACTCCAGTGTTAAGCCCAAGTCATTCCATGAGACTTGTTCATAATCTTTAGAAAATTCTGTGAATCGTACACCATGTTTCATGGTTTACCACTTATCTTAGGTCAGTGAGTTCTATGGACATGGTCTAAGACCCATAGTCCAGACCACAACCTGTTAGAGTGGCATCATAAAGTTTGGCCCAAAATTTATAGTCTCTGAATGTAATGCCGGAAAGTTGGAAGATTTGGATTAAGGAAGAAAAAGTAAGAATTTGGGAAAGAAAGAGATAAAACACATTAAAAATGTGATTTATGGTCAGGGAGTTTGGTTTTGGCTTTAAATGGCATTCTAGACATTTTCTACGTTTTTAATTCCAATACTAATTTGTATTAGATTATTTTCTTGTCTCGATGCGGTCTACGTCATGATGACACCTATTAGATACTCGATGTGCTGCTAAAACACAATACTTTTGATGCTTAAAACTTGAAATTATGTGTGTTCTCAAAGCGATGTTAGTAGGTTTGATGTATGTTTATGTTTGTTTTTCAAATGATTTTGGGCAAAGTTCTGCAGAATTCAAGTTTTTGATGATTTACGGAGCAGTATACAAACCATGGTTTACTCCAAGATCCGTAGGATAAGTCATGGGTCAGATCCAGTGAAAGGTCAATTTTCAGATGTTGAAAAGTATGAGTTGTTAAACGAGTCATAGAATGCTTTGCGGTCCATATGTGAGTTCGTAGGTCAAAGATCAGAAAATATGTTGAGTGCTAAATTGTTATCAGACGAAGTCACTTATGAGTCGTATGTCAGATGATGGGTCTTGGATAAGATCGTGCCTGGAGGATCAGACACTACAAGAAAAGAGACTTTTAACGACCATTTCTTAACGACGAGAAATGAATCCGGTCGTTATAAATATACTTATAGTGACCAAATTCTTTTCCGGTCGTTATAAATATACTTATAGTGACCAAATGTTTTTCCGGTCGTTATAAATATACCTATAGTGACCAAATTTTTTTCCGGTCGTTATAAATATACTTATAGAGACCAAATTATTTTACGGTCCTTACAAGTACACTTATAGTGACCAATTGTTTTTTCGATTATTATAAATACACTTATAGCGACCAAATCTTTTTTCGATCGTTAAAAAAAAATTTTAATCTAACATTAACGAGGGGACAAATTTGATTTTTAAAAAGCATAACATGCCATTGGTAAAACATATTAGTTAGTGTAAAAATATGTTTAAGTAATATGAGAATAAAGAAATCAGACCAAATCATGTTATAAGTATAACAAGTGGTGTTTTGTTAATCATTCTACAAAAATCCTCCACCTTTTATAATTTTGCTTATTCCATAAAAAAAAGTTTAATAAAAAGAAAAAAATATTAATTTATTATTTTCTAATAACTCTATCCATCATTTGTATTATATTCAATTATATACAATTTTGAAATATTATAAAAATATTTAGTTACAATCTTTTTGACATAATTTTTTTAACTTAAATATTTTCTTGATATAGTTTTTATATATGTTTTTATTTTGAGAGACAATTTATTTATCTTTACTTGACATTTTTTAAGATGCAAGATGAAGTAGGTCAAAACAAAAAATTATAATGAAACAAAAAATTAACAATAAAAGTAATAATATATATAATTATGAGCTTATGAGATTAATTTAAGGTAAAAAAGTTAAATAAATTTGGTTGTAAGTAATTTTCTCAAGAGGAAAGATGTTTCTCCACTTGCAAATTACCTCGATCAATAGACTTAAGAATCAGTATCCAGTAATAATGTTTCTTTTAATAAAAATATATATATATTGTGCTGATTTTTTTTTCCATTATTGGTTGTGAAACCAACAGGTGTATACAAAGAAAAATCATTTGTTTAAGTTAGAAAAGTATAACGTGAAATTTTACAAACAGAAAATTTAAAAACTTTACATGACATATAATCAACAACTAATTAATTAAGAAATCGTGATTTTTTAATTATTTAAAATTTAAGATGATATAATTGATTTGTATCTTCATAATAATTTTAATGATATTGAATTATTTATATTAGGTGAATACCATTAGTATAAAAAGTGAAACTAAAAGAAGTTGGGGGTTTTATCCATGAAGCAATGTGCAAAAAGTCAATATCTTAAGGTGCAAAATACAAAACAAACAATTTTAAGTCTAGAACTAGGAAGCCGAACTTTCTTTTTATATGGTTGTGAGAACAAAAACAAATTTTATATTTCATTGTGGTTAATCTTTGATTTTGCGAAAAAGAAAAAGGAAGATAATAGTTATTAGGAGTATTATTAATAACTTTACATGAAGTTTTTATACTTGTTTTTTGAAAGGTCATGCAGTTTGAAGAACTCATCCTCAGAAAAAGTGCAAAGAAGTATAAGCAACAAAAAATTTTGAAGCACAGGAAGAATGCATTTCATATTTCAAAAATTGTTTTAAAATATTCTAGTTTTTATTTTATTAAGAGTTAAAAAATATAATATTATATAAATTTGTATGTCTATATTTTTGTAACTTTACACAATATCATTCTTTGTAGTGAACTAATTTTATATGAATATAATAAATTTGTATGTTTTCATATGTGCATGTTTTTGTATGTTTCTGTGTGTAAATCCATATGTAGTTTGCACTTTTGCTGATTTAATTTGTGGTTATAATTAACGTTTTAATAACTAGAAATGAAGAGAGCCTTGGAGTAACTGGTAAAGATGTTGTCATGTGACCAGAAGGTCACGGGTTTAAACCTTGGTAACATCATCTGGCAGAATTGCAAGGTAAGACTACTCTACAATAGAGTCTTGTGGTTAGACCCCTCCTCGGGAGTGCATCGGGCTTTCCTTTTTTCTTTTTAATAACTAGAAAATCAATTAGTGAAGGAAAAATTTGGTTGCTACGAAAAAGGTATAACAACCGGATTTTTGTCGTCGTTAAAGCTTTTTTAACGATCAAATTTAATTCGGTCGTTAACTTTTAACGACGGAATTTAATCCGGTCATTAACTTTTAACGTCGGAGCTACTAACGACCGGTGACAACGGGATTTTTATCAGTCGTTATTGACTAATAACGACCGAATTTATACTTTTAACGACCGAATTTTCCCTCGTTAAAGACCTATTTTCTTGTAGTGAGAATTTTGAAGATTTTCTTAAAAGTTAGCAGACAAAACCCATTACGGGCCATGAGTTAGAAGATGGCCCGTAGGAAGGTTTCGTAGGTCAAAGATAGTTTTTGTGAAGAACAGATTATGAAGCCCAGGTATGGGTCGTGATAGCATCTATGGCCCGTAACCTTGTCAGTCTGAGTTTCCAATTCCAATTTTTCTATTTCATTATGGATTTGGTTTTTAATTATTATAAATAGGTTTTGTTAATTTGGATAGAAGGAAACGAACCAGATAGGAGTTAGAACATTGACTTTGTCCTTGTGATTATTTTTTTACTTTACATTGGGATTATTATATTGTTATTTCTTGTGGAGATTTTAAATTTATTATTCTTTAATTCATCATTGTAAATGCTTGATTATGCTATTTCATAACATAATTCTTTCATCTATAATCATCATGCATAGCTAAATCCACAAATAGGATTGTGGGAACCATGAAGAACTAACGAAGTGAAAACCATATAATCCGTAATTCTTGGAAAGTGTGCATGTGTGTATTGATGATCTCTTCATTTAGAATGCTTTTTAATGGTGGCCAACGTTAGAACTCGCCTAATTCTTACTTACTGGATCAATTGGGTAATGAATGGAATAAGGAATAATTAACAAGATTCGATATGATCCCTCTCGTCTAATCAATCTAACTGGATCAAGGGATGGTTGTACTGGAACAAAAAGTAAGGGTTGAGATGGATTAAATCACGTAGTGAAATTTGCCTCTCGCTTGGATCAAAGGAATAGGTAAAGTTAACTTATCAATGAGCATGCTACATACTAGAAAAGGTTATATTATCTGGCTATACTGAGTTAGAAATTCATGGGGAACACAATACCCTAGCTAATTCTCTCATTGATCTCACAACACTTGCTCTTGAAAATTTGCTTCTGTGTTAGGGTTAATTATTGCATTTTATAAACCCCCCTTTCGGGAGATGAATAGATTAATTCATCTTAATTTCTCAGAATTAATCCAGGTGACCTTATTCCCTGTGGGTTCAACCCTAACCTTGGTTAGATTCTATATTTTGACAATGACTGCTTATACCTTCAGTGAGATGTGTAGTTTGGGCAACATAAAAAATTTGTCGTCGTTGCCAGGAAATATGGATTTTAGATTGGTTTAATTAGGGTGACTTGTGAATTAATCCTTATTTTATGTTTTTCACTGTCTTGTTTTGTTTTAGCATACAAGTGAAGTGTATGCTCAACACTCGTAGTCAACACAATCCTTTGACTCCATTTAACCCAGAGATCTAGAAAAAAAAACGAACAACATTGTGAATAATGTTGCAAATGTTGCACTAAATTGGAATAGTGATAACCTACCACCACTTGAGGATGTGAATTCACCACCTCAGGATCTTCAAGTTGTTACTAACACATGGAATCAATACAGGCTTGACCTTATGACAGTGAATATCACCGGAGCTATTGTGTTACCTCCGTTATTGGATGACAACAAATTTGTTGTTTCCAATGGGTTGTTAAAAATGCTGTGGAATAGAGGGTTGTTTGCGGGATTACCATTAAAGGATCCACATAACCATCTACACAATGTCATCTTCATCTACAAGAGTGCGATGGGAAACCAAAATTTGTCTATGGATGTGGTTGGGCTCCGTGTCTTCCCATTGTCTCTCACAGGCGAAGCAACAATGTGGTTATTCGAACTCCCACAGAGTTCTAAGGTTCTTTCCAAGGTTGAAGAAGTTAAAGTTAAAGTATCAGATCAACAGCTTTGACCAGTTGCTTGGTACTTCAATCAGTACCACATGGGAGAGATTTACAAAGTATTTGAGTAGTGTTCCAGACCATAAGATTATGGATGATTCCGTGGTAGAGATCTTTTATCAGGCACTAGAGGATAAGTGCTAAGTCGTGGCCGATACAATAACAAGTGGCTCATTCTTAGATTCTCCATTTCTGATTACAGTTGAATGACTGGAAAAGGTTGCAAAGACAAATTTTGCATGGGGCTTGAGAGACAAGTCGACTACTAAAATCTCTTTCTCCATTAGTACCAATTCAGAGTAGGCCAAGATAAATGAAGAGATGATGCAAGAGTTGGTTCAAATTAACACTAATGTGGGGTTGTTGATGAAACAGAGTCAAGAGCGAGTGAATGAAGTAAATCGTTAGCCTCCATTAGCACCTATGTATGAGGATCCCTACTATGAGGAGGATACATGCTTTGTGACTAATTAAATAGGGGTTTTCAACCAACACCCAAGGGTCCAATCAGAACTATTGATGTTAAGGTCAAAGGAATCATAGCCGAAACTTCAACAGAGACAATGGTTTCTTCCTTCTAATTCAAGGTAAGCATACTCTTATAATTGTCAAATGTTCTAACATGTGATCGTGTATCCTAAGAAAGAATTTATCATCAATCTAGGATTTTCATGATAACTCATCGCAAGATTTTAGAACTTACTTTTGTAATTCTCCTTTAGTGTTAGGATTCTTCGGCAAGTTTCATAGAATGCTTTAAGGTATATAAGTCTATTACAATGAGGAATAAAGTGTCACACCTCGAACATACACCCTAGATGTGACTAGCACTCGAAATATATTACTGGTCTAAGCGAACTCTTGGCCTACTAACTCACTCCATGGAAAACTCGAACATCATAATCACCGTGAAAGATAGATTTGAGATATGCAACTTATAAAAGTCATAAATTTAATAATAAAATTATAATTTAAAAAAAAAACTCTACAAGGAACATCTGACTACACCTGATTCTGTATATAAAGTCTCAAACTACTCATAAAAAGGTGTCAAGATGAGGTCGCTTCTTCCTTGAAAGAACTACTTAAAAGAAATAAGTAAACTGAAATAAAATGATTCCTCCAAAGGTTATAGAGCAATCACCACTATCTTGGAAGAGCAGATCTTCAATGAAGCACTTGTTGAGGATCTCTAATATCTGTATTTACATTGATAATGCAACATCAAAAGATGTAAGTACATGGAACACACGGTATATAAAATATATAGCTTAACGGAAACATGCTCAAAAAATACTTTATTTCATGACGTATTGTAAATCTTCGCTCAATTAAAGTATGCAAATTTTAGGAATCGAACAATAATTAACATAATATAATTAAATAAATGCAACTCAATAAAACAAAAATATTCACTCTTTAGGGAGTTACTTTAATCGACAATCATCACTTATGAGCTAGTTAATATAACAAACTATTGCCTTGGCCAACGAATTGTTGCTTGCATGAACTATGGTCATTGTCATAGTCATCTAATACCTTGACACAATATGGGATGAAACTTCAACTCATGGGTCCATATAAAAAGTCCTCTTTTGGAATAAGTGAGGAGTCGCCCAAACTAACAGTCATGATCTTATTCCACGCTGGCTACGTAGTTTATAGGGTTTGAGTTGCTTCTACTCTTACCCAAATTGATGTTCAATACTATTCCCAAAATTAACTCATTATGCTTATATAACTCAAGTAAGTAAAATGCTCAAAAGTTGTCTCATCTCATCACATTGGCCTATACTCAAAACTCATGTTCCTCTCAATTCATCATGCTCTTTTATTAAAATAAAATAATACCTTTTTAAAGTTATTCATACTTCATCAAAACTATTTTTTCTAAAAATAAATCATTTATTCTCAATTCTCATACTCATTTAGACTCATTAAAATATGTATAAGATTACTATAAATCAGACTTTACCCGTTGCATGAAAACCCTCTTTACTTACTCAAAATAATGCATAGTAAAAATCATGATCATTTACTCAACTAAGATTTTTGTGAATGTAACTATAAACAATAATTCTAATAATTCAAAATGTAGAAACAATAATAATCCCTATTTGTAATTATAAAGAACTAATGCACGAAGAATTAACTCATTCGAAACTAAAAAAAAACTAGCGCTAAATCAACTCAAACTCTTTAATGAAGGAACTTAGACGTAGGACACATGGATGAACTCAATCCATAATGTTGTAGATATCCTTATAAA
The DNA here is from genome assembly GCA_029948455.1 of Solanum rostratum. Lineage (NCBI taxonomy): Eukaryota > Viridiplantae > Streptophyta > Magnoliopsida > Solanales > Solanaceae > Solanum > Solanum rostratum. Next base: position 54,110,951 of record CM057055.1, read on the forward strand.
CCTAGAAGATCAAATTTTTACTCGACACTCGAAGACCTTGGTTGGAATACTTGAACCCTTGTTTTTTCCCTCTCTATTCTTGCTCTCAAAATATTATAAAAATAGTAGCGTCAAATACTGATCAATATATATTAGCATAATAAAAGTTCTTAAAAAACATGAAAAAACAGCACAAATTTCAAAAGCAAATACAGAAGCTACAGTAATAATCTTTTCATAATTGACTTTATTAAATACACAAGTGTGTATCTTAAATTGAAGCATACATAAAAATGAGTAATTGCGTAATTTAACTCAAGAAAGCTTTCTATAATTAAAACAATGTAAATGAGTAATTGTGTAATTTAACTCAAGAAAGCTTTATATAATTAAAACAATGTTGCATGATCACTTGTTTGTAACTTATTTTATTGCCGTGAGGGTCTAGCAGGAATAATTTTTCAATTCCTTAAATGTTGAGAAAAAATTAATATACATTTTATCTTTTTGAGATTTCACTTATAAGATTATACTGAATATATTATTATAATATTTCTTTGAGGTAGTTAAAAAATCAAAACAAAGAAAGCTAATTAACTCACTTGTTTTTCCACTAATTCTCATGGAGTTAAATCAGAAAACTTATGTGTATGCACTGTGGTTTATACCGAAAGTTGTAGTGGAATAGATAAGATTTGTAGCAGATGTTCATAATTTAATATATACACACACTTAGGGTGTGTTGGGTATGGACGAAATACTTTTTATGAAGTATTTTATTTTTATCATATTTGGTGTGTCATAATTTTAAAAATATTTTTTTTTAGAATAAACAAGTTTCTAAAATGAGGAGAAAATTATTCAAGGAGAATTAGGGGAAAAATTTATTCCACAAATTGCATTCGACATTGGTTATATCTTCTGGATTTCCAACGTATACGTCATCATTAAATGCTTCAAGAATAATTTTTTTGCTTATATAGACTATAGTGAATATAAGAAAATAAGTAAAAGTTCACTTTCCTAGAAACATTTTCCTTTCTACCAATACACAATATAATTTTTTAGTGATGAAGAATGTCCAACTGACTATTTTTTACGCTAATAGAATTCTTATATCTAATCAAAGATCTCGAGTTTGATCTCTAAGGGTAAAAGAAATTCTTGATTAAAAGTATTTTCCTTTGAAAGAATTTATTCAACACAAATCAAAATCAATCGAAATGTTAAAACCGATAAAAAGTTTTCATTTTCATTTATAAAAAGTTAGGAGGAAATTTTGGTGGAATCTCATTATGAATTTTTGGAAGGGCATTTTTATTGCATTGGTGTCACTGTTAATCATCAAATATATATAAGAGAGAGTTTGGCGGACGACGAAACCAAAAAAATGCCATCACGTCATCAAATAGTATAGACTTGGCTACTTGGTCCGATGGTTGGAACGTGACACATCCATGTTGGATGTTGCGCCTTCAAGCCTCAATGACAATGTTTTTATTTTCTTTTATTTTTACCCCTCAAGACGACAAAGACGATAATATACTCAGCGTGGTCAAAATATATCAAATTTAGCTGCTTGGTCTCGTGGCTGTAATGCATGCTGGATGTTCTGAATTTAAATCTCAATAGCAACATTTTTACTTTCTTCTATTTTTACAGACCAACAATAGTGGGGCATAAATTAGAACAAAATAAATAATTTTATATGTGTCGCATAAATCAAGATGAAAAAAAATATTTATGGGTCATGCTTGATTAACTTTTTGACCAAACTAAATATTATCTCCATTTTAATTAATTATTTCTATTTAATTTGACTAAGAAAAATTAAATTATTAACTTTTTGACCAAACTAAATATTTATTTCCATATTAATTAGTTGTTTCTATTTAATTTGACCAAAAAATTAACAAAATTTATACATTTTATAATCTTAAATTAAATATATACCAAATTATTTGACTCAAATATAGAAAAATATTTTTTGGGGGTAACAACGGTGGGGCCCACTTGCACTAGTTAATTATCTTATCAAAAATTCAATTGATTTCAAAATTTTATATGCCAATCATAAATTAGAACAAAATAAATAATATATATTACTTAAGATTAACATAAAATATAATATAAGTTGCAATACCTTTTGTAATTTTAATTTTTTTAAAAAATATATAAAAAATCATGTGTCGCATAAATCAAGACCAAAAAGAAATCATGAGCCCATGCTTGATTAACTTTTTGATCAACCGAAATATTATCTCCATTTTAATTAATTGTTTCTATTTAATTTGACCAAAAAAAATTAAATTATTAACTTTTTGACCAAACTAAATATTATCTCCATTTTAATTAATAGTTTCTATTTAATTTGATAAAAAAAAGTAAATTATTAACTTTTTGAATAAACTAAATATTATCTCCATTTTAATTAATTGTTTCTATCTAATTTGACCAAAAAATTAATAAAATTCATACATTTTGTAATCTTAAATTAAATATATGTCAAGTTATTTGACTCAAATATAGAAAAATATTTTTTGGTCTTGTGGTAACATGCTATGTGGAAAGTTAAATTTTAAAAGCTATCAAAAGAAGAAAGAGAAAGAAAGAGACATTTTGTTTTAGATGAACTAAAAAAAATCCAAACAAATTAAAACAAATGAAATAACTTATTTTAAATTTAATTTATCATACAAATAGGAATGTAAAAATAATAAAACATAATAAATGTTGACGTTACAAATTAGAAAACAAGAAAAACAACAAAATAAAAGTCAAAAAAAAAAAGTTTTTATCCACGTGGTAAAAGGAAGTGTGTGTAAAAGTTTGTGCTTATAAACTTCAGTAAATTACGCTCTCTAAACAGATACTCTTTTAAGCTTAAAAAATGTCTGGACGAAACATCATGAATAATCAAGCTTCGAATTCAGGTAATTTTTCACTTTTTTTTTTCTACCTTGAATTGAATTGAATGTCTCGGGTGTGATTAGATCGACCAGTCCAGATCACGAGTAAATAAAATTTAAAAAAAACAATGATTTTCATTGTTTTTCATCTCCTTTTCTTCTTTGAACTAGGGTTGAACCACTTTATTTTTCTTCTATGGATTTATGTTCTATGAAATCAAACCTCTCATGTGTGATTAATTTGCTAAATCGATCCAAACTAGATCATGAGTAAATACAAATAAAAAATGACTATGATTTTCATTGTTATTTTCCTTCTTTTCTTCTTTAAGGCATAAACCACTTAACTGTTTTTTTTTTCTATTTATGTTCTTATAAGAATATAACTAAATATATCATGTGTAATCTAGTTAGATCGATCAAACTAGATCATGAGTAAATAAAAAAATAACAATGATTTTTGTTGTTGTTTTTCTTCTTTTCTTTTTTTCTTCTTTGAGCTAGGGTTGAACCACTTTATTTTTTTTCTAAAAACATATATTTATGTTTTAAAAAATCAAATATCTCGTGTGTGATTAATTAGCTAAATCGATCCAAACTAGATCATGAGTAAATACAAACAAAAAATAACTATGATTTTTCATTGTAATTTTCCTTCTTCTCTTCTTTAAGGCTTAAACCACTTAAATTTTTTTCTATTTATGTTCTTATCTAGCTAGATCGATCAGACCAGATCATGAATAAATAAAAATAAAAAATTCGTCTTCTTGTAGTTGTTGTTTTACCTAAACACTTAATTTTCTTGTTTTTTTTCTAATAATTGTTTTATTGATAATTTTACATGACCAAATTAATTAAGGCAAGAAAAAGAGTACTAAGAAGATGAAACGCAAAGTGGTGGGATATGAAAGGTATATATATAAGGTGATGAAAGAAGTGAATCCAGATATGGAAATATCATCAAAAGGAATGAGTATATTGAACCATTTCATGGAAGACATGTTTGAGAAGATTGTGGAGACATCATCAACGTTGTCAAAGTACGTGGGACGATCGACGTTAACGTCGATGGAGATTCATAATGCTGTGAAAATGGTGTTGCCCGGAGAATTAGCTAAACATGCCATGTCTGAAGGAGCAAAAGCTGTGCTGCGTTTTGCTACTTATGAACAAGACAAGTCCAAAGAGGAGTAGCTTAGTAAAAATGAACTTAAAGTTGTAATATTATTAGTATTTCTTTTAATTTGTATAAGTTTCTTGGTTTCTGCAGTTATGTTTTAGTGTCTTGTCTTTTGTTTTAAAATTACTTTGTCCTTTTTCTCTAGGGATTCTAAATGGCTTAAAAAGTCTTGTTTCAGTTTCTTTCTTTTGTTTTTTACTTTAAAAATGGTTTTCTAGATAAAAAGTTAAATTAGAAGCATTAGTATTGTGATATTTACTTGATTATCATAAAAAAAGGGTAAAAGACAAACTATTAGTATTTTTCTTTTAATTTAACAAGCTTCTCATTTTTTGCCGTTACATTTTAGTGTCTTTATTTTTTCAGGTCCAGATTCTCTTTTTTTTTCTTTTACTTTAAAATCGTTTCTTAGAAAAAAAAAAAGTTAAATTAAAAATACTAATTATAATATTTGATTAATTGTTATGAAAACGGTGAAAAAGACAAATTTAAGAAGAAAGATGTCTTTCTCTATCTTAAAAGAAAATTTTAGTTTAGAAAAACCTAAGTCATACAAAACAATAACAATTTATTTAGTATAGTTTTTAAAGTAGAGTTTAGAAAAGATATAGTGTACGTAAATTTTATAATAATTTTTAATTTATAAAAAGTTTATTTTCGATGAATTCTCAATTGAATTTTCAGAATATGGTATAAGAAGAATGTAAGCATAAAAAGCTATCGATAGTAAAAATATTAGTGATAATCAAATTAATAGATTATGAGTTCAAAAAATAAATACAAGGTAGTTCAAATAATTTTAAATATAATATCAGTAGTGATAGCACGAAACTCTTCAATTCTTATGTTTGAATAAAGAGTACTTAGTTTTCTTACTAGATTAAGTTTTTATATGCAAGAATTTATGAGTAGTATATATTAGTTTAAACTTATTTAGAATTTACTAAGCACATTAATGTAGATAATAATAGGCAAGAATTTACTATCTTAGAATAACTTTCAAGATAGGAGACTCATAAACCTAAACTTAATATCAACTCAACTAAATAAAGAAATAGGGCATATGGATGAATCAATCCATGTTTTAGTTAGCCTTATGTACCCTTAAAAATGAAGAATTTACTTGATTTTCTGAACCCTAGCCTTCCCTTTTTTCCTTAGCCCTAATTCTCAAGTATTATAACGTGAGTGAGAAGGAAATAACACGCTTGAGAACTGATATGGGGTCGATTCTGTCCTCAAAATGACGAGGGAAAAAAATTGGAATGCCTTGTTAAGACAAAAAATTGGATACTGTGACACAAACGTAACACGTAAATTGCATTCATTGAATGCATTTTATGAACAAAGGGGTCATCAACATATAAGTACATTCACTGAGTGCATTTTATGAATAAATACATCATCAACACATAAAAAACACATGTGTTAAGTGCATTTTATGAATAAATAGGTCATCAACACATATAACACATGCATTGAGTGTGCTTTATGAACAAATAGATCATAAACATATAAAACATATGTGTCGAGTGCCTTTTATAAACAAAGAGGTAAAATTAATTAAGTTGCCGACCCTTCTGGTTAATCAATTTTGCCCCAAAAAATTATCTTTTGAACCGTTAGACCAAAAAATCTGTTGAGACCATTATTGTACTCCCTCTGTCCCAATTTATGTGGGTTTTTTCGTTTTTCAAGAGTCAGACTGTTTGAGTTTGACGGAGAATTTGCGCATGAAATCTTCAAAATTTTTTGAAATAAAATTTATATATTTCCAAACCACATAAAAAGTACTATAAGTCATAATAATTGATAAATCAAAATATTTAAAAAATATATGAAAATTTTATGGTCAAAGATAGATTAGTTTGAATCTCGAAATCCGAAAGGTGTCACATAAATTGAGACGGAGAGAGTATATGTTTTTGAACCCTTCAATATTTCGACTTGGTCTTAGTCAAAAAAGTTCGAAAAGATATGTTATGCCACTACTGGAAATTAGGTCTATGGTAACGGTATTTATGGCGACGGTTAAAAAACCGTTGCTATAGAACCCCTATGGCAACGGTTATAGGCGTTGCATAAAGTATATTAGTTTGTACCAAACAACCGTTGCAATTATTCGGATAACCGTTGCCATAGGGGTTCTATAGCAACGGGTTTGTAGAACCGTTGCCATAAATGTTTATGGCAACGGTTCTCTTTCTATGGCTACGACTATTTAATTCCCTCCACAATTTTCATTATTCCGCCAATTAATTTAGACTCCCTCCACCAATTAATATACACTCCCTTTATTATATTTCTTTTTTAATTAAAAAAAAGAAACAAATTTCCAGAAACAAATATACACTCTCTTTCAGTACTTCTTCTTCTCCCTCACGATTCTCTTCTCATTTCCGCCCCTGCTTCCCTCACTTGCGCTCCAGCAGATCAAAACACTCAACAGTGCGAAAGTTGCTCCAGTGCGAAAGCTGCTCCTTCTCGATCGAAGCTGCTCCAGTGCGAAACATTTTCACTTTTCTTCTTCTTCTCCAGTGCGAAAGCTCACTTCCGTTCTTCACTGCGCATGCATTGAGGTTTCTTCTTCAAAATTGGTCGAAGCTACTGCTAAATCGTGTTCTTCTTCAAAGAAATTGCCAGAAGTTGGTAGAAGGTACTCTTAAATCATTTTCTTCTTCAAAGTAGCTGTCCGCTTACTCAAAATAGTTGTCTTCTTCAAACCCCTTCTTGAAATTCCTGTAAAATTTCTTTTTCAGTCTCTTCTCTCTTCACTTAAAACCCAAAAACCCTAAATTTCTTTGATTTGTTTCAATCAGGTAAGTGGATGTTCATCTGGTAAAGATTTTTTGATGGGTTTTGGCTTTTACCCGATTTTGGGTTTGGAATGACGATTTTGTGTTAATTTTTTATTCGATTTCTTTGGGTTAAACAGAGTTTGGAATGACGATTTTGTGTTAATTTAATTTGAGAAAGAGGAGTGCTTTATCCTAGATTTTAATCCTTATGAATCTGTAGATATTTACGAAGCTATCTGTTTCCAATGATTGTGATGTTAGACATTGCACTTTTTGAATGTGAAATCAGTTTTTTTTTAATGTGAAATCAGTCTCAGTGATAGACATTGCACTTTTTGAATGTTGATCAGTTATTACTGGCTAGCATAAAAGCATCAAATTATGATGATAGAGTATCCTTATTGCCGAGTCTGACTAGTTTGGGTTTGGACATAGTTGACAGTTGAGAGTGATTTTGTATGAAATGGGCCATCTGTTTATGACTAATGGCATGTATCTTTCTCCTAGATTTACTTTAATCAATTTCTTTTGGTAAGTTGGAATTACTTCAATCATTTTCATCCCTTTTCTTCTTTTGATGTATAATTCGACTTAATTTAAAAGGAAAATGAAAAACTTGGTTGTCCATGGTCCATAATTTTATATACTTTATCCCCTCAAAATGATAGTCAGTATTCTATTTATCAGACCAAAAGAACTCCAACAAAGGAGAGTCAGACACTATCAGCAGCACCATGAATAGGTTGTCAGTTTCAGTTCATCTTTCTTTCCATGTGATTGACATAGTTCAGTGCAGACCTGATAAACTAAACTTCACAGTATATGATAAGTCTGAGATAGGAAATCAAATAAATTGTTTAATAGTAGCTTTTGGAGACTCTTGTTACTATAATTGTAGAAGATGCTAGATCTTGCATGCATTCTTTATACTATCAACTCTTGAATAATTAATATTTTCACTTTCTATTTCAATGCCATGGTATGGTTTTATGCATGAATCAAAATGAGAGGTGCAACTTTGTATTCTTTTCAATTTTACATGGGAGAACAAGAGGAAGATACTGGATTGACTTTTAAATCTTCCAATATCAAGGTTCTTCTTTGTAACTTGATTATTTTGAAACCTGATTTGACTTATTATCTAAATAATGAAAATTTGAATTTTCCATAATATATTTGAAGTCATAAACTTGTATATTTAGCATTGTCTTTTGAAATAACTTTTTTCGTTTGTTTGTTTGCAAAAACTACTTTTTGTTTGTTTTTAAATTCAATTATTATGAAATGATAATTAGTAGATTGGATGAGGTACTTTCCTATCACGCATAACGCGAGAAAACTTAGTGGTATAGTATTCTCTTCAACTCTTCTTCAAAACATCAACAAGGGTATAATTATTAATAATAGAGGGGTAAAATTGCTCCAAATTGAATAGTAGAGGGTGGAATATGCATGGACATGTTCTCAGAATGGATTATGTTAAAAAAAAATTGTATGTCCGCGATAGGGGGTGCATGGGATAATAGGTAGACTAATGGAGAGAGTTGAAGGGAATATGCTTCCTGAGGAAGGAGGTTGTATCGAAATATATGAAGGAAAGGAGTCACATTAGCAGTTCAGCTGCTATGGCACCACTATTGGCAATTTGGTGCCAAGTGTGGAAGAGAGGTAAAAACTTGGGGGTTGACTGAAGGCTTTAGACTGCAGTTTCCAGCTATGGTGATTGCTTCTTGTGTTGAAGAGGCTGCATGAGTAAAAGAATTTTGTGCTTACTTTCTGCTCCCTCGTATGAAACTGTAAATGTAAGAAAAAAAATATAATCTTTAATTAAAATATAAATGTGATGAAATTAAGTTTCAGGTGTTCACTTTACCTGCATTTGCTACAGTTGGATCAAGACCAAGTGCAGCAGAAACTTTCATTGCTGCTTTAAAGTTTTGGACGCTAAGCGTTGTATTAAATTGGACTATCTGAAACATTTTAACCAGTAACTAAATTAAGCAGTATCTGAAACTAAGAGTTTTCAGCTCATAATAACAAAATTATGTAGTCAAGCGCTTATGAGTTATGTACTTCTGTTAGTTCCCATATAACTAAAAGCGACAAACTGAAACAACTTACTTTTTGGCCAATGAGATATGCTTATTGTTTAACATTCTATACATGCTGTTATATATATGGATTTGAATTGCATTGTTAGGTTGTGAGAATGAGATAGTTGTTGAATGTGCTTGGTTTGCAAATCACATGTTTCGTCGTAACTCGTTAAGTTACATGCTATGTGCAGTGAGCTGCCTTCTAAGCCACATGCCACTAGGTTTATCTTTGGTGAAGATTTATGTTTGTTATTATTTGATGGATTCAAAATCTATTTGACGAGCTTTAAAACTCTTAGAGGATCTTTATCTGTATCATTTTCAGTCTCATATTAAACTTTGCAATTGAGATGCACTTTTGGGAAAGTTGTCCTCATCTTTGGTTGTGTGTTTGTTTGTGCTTTTTTACCCCCGGAATTTATAAAAGAAACTATCAGAGTTTCATTTTTGGTCATTGATATCTTCAGGGAAGAAGCACATTAGTTAATTTTGCACTAGCAAGTGACTCATGCATGATCTTATTATGTAAAGGCATTCTTGCAATTTCTTGCTGTTGCATTTAAAAAATGCAATACTGTTTCCTCAAAAAAGATCTAATACTGTCAAAATATGAGGTCGTTGTAAACATATATTATGACGCTTATTTCTCTTCTCAATCATCGTCTCCTGGTCGGATCTCTTCTCAGGCGCTAATTTCCAAGGAAGATTATGAGCATCTTGAATTCCAGTATTCATCCCTGAATTGTTTTCGTAGTTATTTAAAGATATTCCGTCCATGCATTTATCTTCTTAAATTGTTTTCAGTTTGATGGTTTCTCATCCTACTGTGGTTTTTGCAGGAGAAAGATCTTCTTAAGACATTTCATATCTTTGAGTCTCGCTTGTTTCTGTGTTACTACTCTCCAGGTGTGTGTAGCATATTAGTATTAAAAAATGTGTTAGAGTTATAAACTAGTGACGAATGTTAATCCTATTTAGTTAAGGAAGAAACCACATTCAAATTCACCACCATCTACCCTTTGCTGCAGCAAGATCAGGGAGCAAAAGCCTTGCCTCTGAAATTATCGGAAGCACCCAAATTTTAGGAACTATCTCTACTCTCCTGGTGTTCCCTATCCCAGGTATTAAATACTATCTTTGAAGAATTATTACATGTCTTTCTAGGTGTTGTATGTGGAAAGTGAAAATAATATGTTCGCTGCACTCTATATCTTGAGAGTCACTATGTGTAGTGTGTTGTGTTCTACACTAGTTGTTTTAGTTATTATGTGTCTTTCCATAACCTACTTTAGATTTTATTTGAGAATTTTGAATTAATTGACTCAAAAAGAAAAACTCTATCTTATATGGTACCTTATTTTTATTATGTGTAATCTGCTTGATGATGTGGTTGTTCTATATAGGAATTTAATGGATAACGAGGATAAAAATTGGATGAATTGTCTAAGATGGACCGATGAGTATATTCATGGAGTGAACAATTTCCTCGATAAGGCATTTGAACGAGCTTCTCAAGGAAATGAGATATTATGCCCTTGCAAAAATTGCATGAATCGCTATTGGCATTATAGAAATGTGGTCGAGGATCACTTAGTTGCTGATGGATTTGTTGCTGGTTACACTAAATGGGTTTTTCACGGTGAAGGGTCTTCATCGAGAAATACACCTCAGCAGATCAATAATGATGAAGGTTCTAATTTGCATGATGATATTGATGGACTACTTCATGATACATTTATAAATGTAGAGGCAGAATTAGGGGATGCGGAAGGAGTAAGAGAGGGACTATCAGAAGATGCAAAGAATTTTTTTAAATTGTTGGAGGAAGGAAAACAACAACTATATCCGGGTTGTGAAAATTTCAGTAAATTGAGTTTCACCATTCGGTTATACTTGTTTAAATCCTTGCATGGGTTGAGCAATGTAGCATTTTCAGATTTGCTAGTGTTGATAAAAGAGGCATTTCCCTTTGCGCAGATATCAGAGTCTTTCAATAAGGCTAGAAATATGATTAAAAAATTGGGTCTTCATTATGAAAAAATACATGCATGCCCTAATGATTGCATGCTATTCTGGAAGGATAATGAAAAAGTTGATAATTGCTCTATTTGTGGGTGTTCCAGATGGAAGAGTGTTGATGGTGCCTTAACAAATAAAAACTCTAAAATTCCTGCAAAGGTTTTAAGGTACTTCCCTTTAAAGCCTAGGCTTCAGAGATTATTCATGTGTCGCGAAACTGCTGTTGCAATGAGATGGCATGCTAATGAACGACCCAATGATGGAAATTTAAGGCATCCTGCTGATGGGGAAGCATGGAAGAGTTTTGATTGTTTACACCCACTCTTCTCCAACGATCCTCGTAATGTTCGGTTGGGACTCTCAAGTGATGGTTTCAATCCATTTCGAACCATGAGTATTTCTCACAGCACGTGGCCTGTTATGTTGATGAATTATAATTTATCTCCATGGATTTGCATGAAGCCAGAGTATATCATGTTGTCTATGATTATTCCAGGTCCAACATCTCCGGGAAATGATATAGATGTGTACCTACAACCACTGATTGAAGAATTGAAGGAATTATGGGAACCTGGAGTAGAAACATATGATGCTGTGACCAAGCAAACATTCCAAATGCGGGCAGCCTTAATGTGGACTGTTAGTGACTTTCCTGCACTAGCAATGCTTTCGGGATGGAGCACTAAGGGAAAATTGGCATGTCCTAGTTGTAATTATGACACATGCTCTCAGTATCTCAAACATAGTCGTAAAATGTGTTACTTGGGTCATCGAAGATTTTTGCCTTATGATCATCCATTGCGAAAAGATAAGAAGTCATTTGATGGTAAAGAGGAACATAGACCCGCACTACTACTTTGTCAGGTATCGAAGTGCTTGAAGAGCTTAGTGGATTCAATAATACTTTTGGAAAGGGTCGAAAAAAAAGGCCTCGAGATAATAATGGTCCGTGGAAGAAAAGGTCTACCTCTTTTGAATTGCCATACTGGGTACATAACAAATTGAGGCATAATCTTGATGTGATGCACATAGAGAAGAACATATGTGATAGTTTGCTTGGAACTTTATTGGAGATAGATGGAAAGTCAAAGGACCATATTTCTTCTCGATATGACTTACAAGAAATGGGAATACGTACGGAGCTACATCCAATAGAAGATGATGATGGAAATGTAAGTTTTGGTCAATCTTCTTTCTTTATGAATTCGAAAAAGAAAAAGTTATTTTGTAGCGTCTTCAAAAAGGCCAAATTACCTAAAGGATGTGCCTCAAATATTTCAAATCGTGTGCATGTGAAGGAGATGAAGATATGTGGGTACAAGAGTCATGATGCTCATTTTATGATGCATCACCTACTTCAGATTGCTGTTAGGAAAGTCCTGCCTAAAAATGTTGCATTGACATTAATTAGGTTAGGAAATTTCTATAAAGCCATATGTAGTAAGGTAATAAGGCAAAGAGATCTTGTAAAACTTGAGTCTGAAATTGGTGAAATATTATCCAACCTTGAGATGATTTTTCATCCATCTTTTTTTATATAATGGTACATTTAAGTGTTCATTTGGTGAATGAGATTAGGCTTGGGGGCCCGACTCATCTTCGTGGTATGTATTCCATTGAGAGAGAGCTATGCGACTTGAAGGGGCTTGTTCGTAATCGGTATTGTCCAGAAGCATCAATGGTAGAAGGTTTTGTAAGTGGAGAGCAGTTGACTTTTTCTTCGAGATACTTACATGATGGTGTGAAGACAAGATTTAGTAGATATCAAACTGAGGATGAGGAATCTGATCAAAATCATTCACCTATATTTCCTAGGATAGGTCATCCAATTGGACGTGAGAAGAGAAAGGATTGTACCTTTTTGATGGATTCACAATTACGTTATGAGGCACATCGATATGCTCTTTTCAATACGGGAGATGCCCAAGTGGAAAAATTTATTGAGTAAGATAAATTATACAATAATTATATATATTTTAAGCATTATTCATATAAATGTCTAATAATTAAATTTTGTCACATGCGTCATTGTAGGGAACATAAGACTTTGGTGGGTAATCATATTCGATCTAATGCATGGGCAAGAGCAAGGAGCCACAGTCGTGAATTCAGCAATTGGTTTGAAGAGAAAGTTCAAAATGTTGAAGTACCTCGTCATATAAGATGGTTATCTAAAGGGCCTAATGTGGTAGCCAAGAGATATACTGCATACTTTATTAATGGATATCGTTTTCATACAAAAAGTCGCGATGCTCCACTTAAGACTCAAAATAGTGGAGTGACTTTATCAGCGACAACTGATAGTTTTGCGAGTGTTAGGGACCAAAATCCCATCGATGGAGAGGTTGTTTATTATGGAGTTATTCAAGATATCATAGAGATTGATTATTATGGTTGTTTTAGTGTTGTATTATTTAGATGTGATTGGTTTAAGAATGAAGTTGATGAGTATGGGTTGACCCGGGTATACCTCAAAAAGTTATGTAGTAAAGATGATCCTTTTGTGTTGGCATCACAAGTTTATCAAGTGTTTTATGTCGCGGATCCTATTGAGGAAGATGTGTATTATGCAAGAAATAAAGTACCAGTTGATTTGTATGATCTTGAGGAAGAGAATTGTCCTAATATAAGAGAAACATTTTGGAGGGAGTCTAATGATGACATTGGTCCTTCAACTAGATTTAATGAGGGTGACTTTAGATGCTCAAGAGAAGATGTGGCCATTGATGTTGATGATCTTCCGTATAATGAACAATATTCAGAAGACATAGTTGTAGAAACATCGGAAGAGGAGGATCCGCTTGATGGTACTGATTGGGATTGGATGGAGGAAGACGATTAGTCAAGGATGTCCTGAAGTTCTTTTAAATATATGCACATTGTCGTTTTGAGTTTCAATTTTGTGAGTGAGGATAGCCTGTTACAACATATTTTATACTCATGCTTGTTCATATCTTATCAATCATTTCATTTATATTTTTAATCTCAAATTCCACATTTTTTTTCCAGGAATTTTAAAATATAATTGAAGAATTGGTGCTCTCGGTAGAGATTTCAAAGGCGGGATAAGTTGTATTTCAGGTAATACTAAGCATTGGTGCTCTCGGTATATCTGTATTCAGTTATTTAAATGTTGGGTTAGAAATAAAGGAAGCTGAAGTATTTTTCTAATCTAAGTGTTCTGGTTCTCTACAGAGAAGAAATGGCATTTAACTAGTCCAGATTTTCAAGTGAAGAGAGGAAACACTATCATTATTTTTCTAATCTAAATGTTGTGATTCTCTACAGAGAAAAACTGGCATTTGACTATTCCAGGCTTTTCAAGTGAAGAGAGGAAACAACATCCAGAAAATGTATGTACCTTCCTCTCTTTCTTATCTTTTTCATGGTGGTATATTCCTTTCTTGTATCTGCACTACTGTATAATAATGGAGTGACATAATTATGACTACTTAAAGAGCACCAAGGGTATGTTGTTGTTGTTGTTGGAGATAGATTGTCAATGCATCTTAATGCATTGTTGATATTTGTAACATGGTGCACTTGTTATCAACTGAGCTTTCAGGCACTCTGCCCTGGAGATTTCTCATGGTTGTTACCTGGCTGGGATTGTGTTGTCCAAACTATTGCCTATGCTTGTAAGTGGGAATGTGGATCATTCTGCCACATTGCTTAGCTTTTCATTCTGCCACATTGTGTTGTCCAAACTCTTGCCTAGTATTTGGGTTATGGTTTTGTAGTGTTAGTTGCATTGCTTAGCTTTTCATGATGATGAAGTTTTGGTGTGGAATTAAGAAGTTGTTACTTTTTAAATAGATGCTAAAAAGATGTAGAATAAGCAAGAATCAGCAAGATGTTATAATGCTGGTAACAAAACACTTTTTATCTGAAAATGGTTTTCTACCAGTTCTTCTAGCTCGATGAAGATAACTGACTGCATCTTTTGGGATATCAAAATTGTATACATGTGTTGTCTCTGGTAGATCAACTCCTCTAGCTGCTATATCTGTTGCCACCAATAAATAATCTCCTCCTCCTCGAAGCCAATTAGGGTGCATATGGTATTCTGGAAAAAAGAATCAATTTCCCATGTTTCGTTGGTGAAAATGTTCTGGAAAATATTTTCTCTAGAAAACATGCTTATGCAATGCTAATGAGGTCGAGCCCAGCAACCCCAGGGTAGCTTATCTATGTAAGTGATACCTGTTAACTTTTGGTGCTCAAGCACATGAACATGGATTTTTGCTCTTATTGTGTGTCAAAATTTTCATTAAACTTGAAATACAGTTGAAATGTATGTATGACAATGTGGACTGTAGAAACTTAAGCCAATGGGAGGATTTCTGCATTGTATTTGTACAAATATATGCTGTCTTTCTGCTCTGCTCCTTATATGAACCACCACTATTATATGCTTGTCATGGTGTATGTTTAAAGTGGTATGTTTCAACTAAATATTTCTTGTGTGCTGATATTAGTCAATCATGTTGTTGTGATTTAGATTTCTGTGCAGCTTTATTCTTGTACTATATGGAGGAAATAAGTGGTATGCTTTATTCTGTGCAGCCTTCTGTTTGTTAGATCCCACTAGCATATGCAACTTACTGAATCATCCAAAAAAGAGTGTAACCTTTTTTCTAAGAGCAAAAGGTGTCATCATCACACAGCCAGGAGTGACACTTAGAATCTTTCCTTTAATTTTAGAATCAAATACAGCCCAAAACCCCCAAAGACAGAAAAAAGTGAGATGCTTATGCAATGCTAGATCCAACATAACATATTACAATAACATAGGCTTAGAAAACATACCCAGCAGTGGACTGATATACACATCCAGAACCAGTGGCTGATTAATAAAAACAAAACAAAACAAAACAAAAGAAATGTTAAAAATTAAACCTTTGAACTGAGAATGAAAATAAGTGAATAAATGAGGGAACTTACTGAGAATGAAAATAAGTGAATAAATGAGGGAACTTACAAGCTGGTGCAGTTGAAGTTAAAGTAGCAGTTCCCTTAAAGTCACAGCTAGCACCAGATGCACCTTTTCTCTGATAATAGCTATTTACAGCATAGTTACAATGGTCTTCTGCCTATATTATAATAGTTTACTTGCTACGAACTATTTTTACATACTTATAGTTTCATATGAGGTTTAATTCTTATTTCATTTCTATAGACAGTGAGTTAGCCATTATGAGTCAAGAAGAGTGTTCAAGAAGACACACGAGAATTAGCAACAAAAAGTATATTCTACCAGGAACACTTGTATCTTTGCGAAACAAAAAGATATCAAGTCACCAGCAAAAGCATACCTCAAACAGCGTTCCCGATGTTCAAGATACCTCAAACATTCGGATTGGATCTCAAATACAGTACATGTCTATGAATTCTACTTCTTCTGAGGCACAAACAATCTCCACTATTCCCCCATCACAAGCAGTACATGAACCAGTGCAACAAGAGTCGGTACATCCCACCACTCCTGCATCGCAAGCAATTCAGGAACAAATACAACAAGATCATGTACAGAATTCTACCAATCTTGATGAAAATGGCCAATCCGAGGAGCAAGGCAAGTGTATTTATAATTAAGTTCTTATTATTACAGAAATTTTCTATGTAACTATAAAATATATTATTGTAGGTCATTCCACAAATAAAAGAAAAAGAGGTGGTACAATAATGGCAGCTGTACATGGACGTAGCGAGCGCAAACTGATCATTCTAAATGAGTTGCACCAGCCTATTGGTCCTACTAAAGCGGTGGTAAAGGAGTTGGGTAGCTTCCTTGGCACATTGGCAAGGAATGGGACATTTTGTCCTCTTAATATACTTAGCTGGAAAAACTTAAAGACGCACGATGATATGTGGAACTATATCAAGGTTCGAAATTCTCAATGTTTTTAATGTTAGTTAAAACTATTTCTTATTTTTTGCACTAACCCAATTGCACAATTTGTAGGAGAAATATGACATTCCTAATGTTGGGAAGGAATGGGCTTTGAATGCAATTGATCTTGCTTGGAGAGGGTATAAGAGTAGGATTAAGAAAAAAATACTTTTATCCCTATGACAATGACGAAATTCGAATGGCTTATAGACCTAAAAATGTTCCAGAATCTGTATTTAAGGATCTCCTCCAATATTGGAATTCTGATGAAGCTGAGGTAAGACAATTTTGTATATCTGATCTTGTTAATATCTCTCAGCATATACATTTATTCTCTATATAATTACTTTAAGTGACAGTTATTTGTTTTTTTGTGAGTATGGTTGAAACATCAACTTTATTTTTTTACAGAATATGTCAAAAAATAACAAGGAGAATCGCAAAAAGCTGAAGTATCCGCACACTGTTGGCAAAACAAGTTTTGCCATAATCCGTGAGGTTTGATATTTTTTCGTAATCTAACTATGAACTTATACTTTAATGTGAAGATATTGATGTCTACTTTTGTATAACCAGGAAAAAAAGAAGGAAAGTCCGGATGGTATTTCCAGTAAAGATTTTTTTGTGGCTACTAGAAGAAGAACACCTGGCCGAGTATACAAGGACTCATATGAGGATACAACCAACATAATAGTATGAAATTTTCTTGTTCAAAGTTGCTCTTGATCATTTATTTGCTTTTAAATATTACATCAGTTTTTATATACTTTAACTATTTTTCTTTGCTCTTAAATCTTATTTGTAGGCTAAAATGGAAATGATAGAAACTCAAGAAAGTGAAGATGGTAGCCAATCAGTTGATGCATATTCAAAAATTATGCCACCTGAACATCCTGGTCGAGTCAGGTTGTATGGACGTGGAGTTACCAAGACTCTTTTGAAACGCAAAGCAGCTGATTTTGAAACTTTGTCGAGTACTGCTGCAGATGATGAAAGGATGCAGAAAAAAATGGAGGAGCTAGAAGAGAGGATTCAACAAAAAATGCAAGAAAAGTTCGAAGCACAAAAAGACAACATGGAACGAGATATTACAATGAACATTATTGCTCAACTTTCAGAATCTTAACCCACGATTAACAATTGATCCGAATATGTTAAGATTTAATGTTCATTCATCGAGAGAAGAGGCTGGTAATCAACTTATCAATCGTCCATCTGCTGGCAGTAATGATAAAGGTCATACTTAATCTAATCTCCTTTTTATTCTTCATCTTCTGCTTCTTCTTTATTCTATCTTCTTCTTCTACTACCTTTATTTTTTTCTCTCTACATATGACTTAGCTTTTGAGATGATAATCTGAACCTTCAGTTATAATTCTAAAACATAGTTGATTTAATTGGATTGTGTGATTGGAGTAGCTGAGCTAATTTTGGAATTCTCTTGCCCCCCTGTTGTTACTGTAGTACTCTGTTTGCTATATAGTACTCTTGCCCCCTGTTGTTGGTGTCATGCTGATGAGGTGCAAATAACTCAACATCATCATTTAGATGGAAAAAACTCACAGAGATGCAAATAAGTTAAATTCCAACTTATTGGAAATCTACCTAATAAGGTTATTGAATTCTGTGATTTAATGGTTATGGAAGTGATGTTGAGTTTGAACTGTAATCATGTGATGTTGCTGATATTCTCTCTTCTGTACTTCACTATTAAATGGCTTTACGAGTTGTTATGGTTCATTACTACTCTTCCCAATTTGTTGAAAGTTTTGAGGTTAACTTAGCAATGAGTTTCCTGCTATCATCCTTAATATTAATCTCCGGGTCTTTGCTGTTGTTAAAAAATTGTTCGCTTTGCCTTTACATGTGAAACAGGTTTCGTTTTGGGACTATCTTCAATTAGAAATAGGTCTTTCTTATTGTTTTATGAGCCTATCTACCTTACCCTTGTGAGTTTGCTATAGCAAAACAACATCCTTTGTTATCAACCTTGAATCTTGATTTTGCTGTACTGTCAATGTTGAGAAAGAGTTCATTTTCAGTTTACATTGGTTTCATTTTTAAGATTTACACCTAATTATTTGTCATATTTCTGGCTCTTGATTTGAAGTCAGTTTTCTGCATGAAGTTGTGGCAATGAAGCTCTAGGTGAAAGATGACAACACCTCAATGCTTATTGAATAACCTTTACACAAGTTAATAATTTTAAAATTGCAGGTTAATAATGGGATCTGAAGTGATAGCATCTCTCTTAAGTACTTACTCTTTTATAGGATTAGCATTGTGTAGGTATGGATAGAAAGCTAATGTCTTAAGTTCTTCCTCATTGAAAAACAAAGAAATGATGATATATATTTGTAATTCTTTGAAGTTAGGTATTATGTGTTGAGGCCATTGTGCTTTGCTGCTTCTATCTGTTGGGAACTTGTTGGCGCAATTTTTATTATTTGCGAAGAACTAATGCATTTGTTCAACTGATACTTATGCGGTTGCTTGATTCTATTGTAACACCTGCCAAGTCTTTCCTTTTGATATTCTTCTTGTTGTGTGTGCGCGCGCACACGCCTTGTGTTCTTTTAACAGAGATAAATTTTACATTGGGGTATCTTGTGAGTTTAATTCCATTGTAAGGAAGTTCTAGTCCTTTCTCTTGGTATTCTATGCATTAGATTTTTCAACTTACTCTTGCTTCTTATGTGGTGTCTTTAGATTTTTCAATTTAGTCTTGCTTCTTATGTGGGGTCTATAACTGTTTGCTGGTCTGCTATAGTGACTAGATTTTGTTACATCTTGATGTCTCAAGGAATTCCCTCTTCATTTTTTTTGAAAAGAAATTGTGCCCACCTATAATGGATGGGTTTCATGGGTATGCCAATGTATAGTGTTTGAAAGACGGATCAACTCTTATCTGCTAAAGCTTATCTGTTCTCATATGATTTTAGTTTGAAATATGAAACATTTGATATACTGAACTCCAAAAAGAAAGAATTATGTGAAATTGGAATTGTGTTTCTTCCGACTTAAAGTGGCTTTATTTTGCAGCTTTATGTTCATGTGGGATTTCACTGGTTATGTTGTTGTTGTTGAGATGATGAATGACATTATTAATTTATTCTTTGTAGGTCATGTCGAAAATGAAGAAAGGGATGAAAGCAGTGACGATGATGATCTTGATCTTACTTAAGATCATTTTTCACTTTTTGATGAAATTCTAATTTTTTCTATGAAATACTTTGATACTTATTGAAGCATGTAAAACTACTTATCTTTTGAGTTTTAACATTTTGCTATATGTATATACATATTAAAAATGTACCGGTGTATATATTTTAAGTAGTTAATTGTTAAGCGTATATGCATATTGTTGTGTACATGTTGGATATATATATAAATTTGTGTTGTCGTTAATTTTTAGAAGAGAAATGGATCAGTATTACAAATGTAATTTCCTTTTATAATACAAAGGCTAATTGTGCTTAGATAAAGACATATGGCAACGTTTAAGAAGCGTTGCCATAGACTCAATGTCTATGACAACGCTGTCTATGGCAACGGCTATGAAGCGTTGTCATAGACATTGTGTCTATGGCAACAGCTATGAGCGTTGCCATAGACTCCAGTCAATGACAACGGCTATGAAGCGTTGCCATAGACATTGAGTCTATGGCAACGGCTAAGAAACGTTGCCATTGCCACCCCATTTAAGTCGTCGCCATAGGGTTTTCTATTACAACGCTTTTTGACAACCGTTGCACAAAACGTTGCCATAGATCTATAGCCACGAGAGCTGATGCAACGCTTGGTTAATCGTTGCCATATGTCTATGGCAACGGTTGTCGGATCTATTGCAACGGTTTTGCTTGCGTTGCCATAGACCTAATTTCTAGTAGTGTGCGAACGATCTTTAGCTAGGAATATATATTACATTACTCTATTGTTCTCATATCTCACTCGCTGACTATATAAAATGATATTGACTATATAATTGTTGTTGTTGTATAAATATAGTAAATTCACATACTGATAATATATAGGCTTAACTCATAAAGACACACCTAAACTTGTCCTCATTTTTCACTTAGATACCTAAACTAAGACAAGTTCCTAATAGACACCTCAACTGCTCAGATTTGATCCTATTAAACACTTTTATCCTACTTGGCACTCTCCGGTACTTTTTTTTAATTTTTCAGTCAAAAATAAATAGTTGCGGTCCAAAAAAAAATTTTTTTTTCATAAAAGTAGGTTCTCAAAATTCTCAGTTATCCAAAAAAAAAAAATTTTTTTCCATAAAAGTAGGTTCTCAAAATTCTCCGTTAACCATATTCGAAAAAAAATTATTACAATTTTAAATAAAAAATTTTTGCACATGGTTAACTGAGAATTTTGAGAATCTACTTTTATGGAAAAAAAATTTTTTTTGGTCCGCAACTATTTATTTTTGGCTGAAAAATTAAAAAAAAGTACCGGAGAGTGCCAAGTAGGATAAAAGTGTTTAATGAGATCAAATCTGAGCAGTTGAGGTGTCTATTAGGAACTTGTCTTAGTTTAGGTGTCTGTTTATGTATTTGGCCCAATATATATTAGCAGAAAAATACTCTTAAAAATATGACCAGAAAACATAGATTTCAAAACAAATATAGAAGCTATAGCAATTAATGGTTTCATAATGGATCTTCTTTGCATTTATAAAAAGTTAGATAGTAAATTCAGGAAGAATCCAATTATGAATTTTCGGAAGGACGTTTTTATTGCATTGGTGTAACTTTTATTAAGAAAAAAACTTAAACAAAATAAAGAACACGAAAAAAAATAATCAAAATAGTAAAAGTGAGAGCTCTCCTAATTAAAAGAAAATTTTAAAAATAAATAATCTTTCCAAGTGGAAGAAAAAAGTGCTTATAAACGTGAATAAAAATTCAGAGCCTAAAACTACACAACAAAACAAAAAAATTGAAAATAACGAAGTAAGTCATTAGCCACATTATGAGCCTGTTTCATCTCAGCGTTCCTTCGTCACAACATTTATACAAGAAATTGTGTATGACAAACAATGAAATCATCCTTTCCAATGGTATTGCTGTTATAAATGTCTGAAAAAGAACTCATGAATCGAGCTTTTTCATGTAATGGCCTCGAAGGTCATTTTTGGCATTTTTGGCCAAATTACCATTTTGCCCTCCCCAAAAGTTGTCTTGGATCATTTTTGGTTGAGTCTAAAATTCGGATTTTGAAAATCTTGTAAGAAGTTGGAGTTTTGCAAAAGAAAGAGTTTTAGAAAGGCTTACGTTGGAAATTTTGAGTTTTGAGGTCATTTTATGTTTCGAGTGTCGAAATTCAATTCTGTTGATTTCATCAATTCCGGAATGTGGAATCTGGTCTAGGACATAAATGAATTTAGAAATAAAACGGAGACTTTAGGCCCTAAAATTGCATTTTCAGTTTATTTTAAATTATAGGTTTAACTTTGGTCAACATTCGGGGTTTGGGAGTTCGTATCGAAATTCTTTCAGCTCCAGTGGTTTCGGGTGGTGAAATTAACGCTAGAAATGACTTCGTTGTAATTTTTAGAGCTTCCAAAAATATTTCAAGTTTTTGAGTTTGAAACTATTTTAAATGTTCTTTCTCAGTTCGAGACCACGGAGGGTTCCCGATTCGAATTCTGACGGTTTCATTGAGTCCGAATCGTAGTTTTTATTAGGATTCTATGTTTGGTTTGTGTTATGGGGTGCAGAACGAATTCCCAAGGGTGCAGTTCCTATTTTTGAATGGCTAAGTGTTGCTGGTGCATAACTGTTTCTGGTGCAATTAGCACCCTTCTCAGCGTTCGTGGAGTGTGAGGACACTTGACTTCTTCGTTCGCGGAGTTGGGGCCCGCGTTCGCATAGTGTTGGGACTCCTATGTCTCTGCGTTCATGGAGTACATTAAATGCATGAACACTGTGTCTTTTAAAAGAGGCGACTTAACCAATTTCCACCATTTTCAACTCTCCAAACTTCGTTTTAAAGTGGGATTTCGAGGGTTTTCAAAACAATTCGATTGGATAACTATTTTATAACCTATTTCATTGATTTACATTGATTAGTTGGTAATCTTAATTTCTAATTTTGGGATTTTAATGGTACAAATTGAGGATTTCTCGGATTTTGATTTTCAAACTTTAATTGTTGATTTCTCCCTCATCTGAGCTCCAGTTTTGAAATTGTTTTCAGCATTGAACTCCTTATCACCTTAGGAACATTTTCATGCATTAATTTTTAGATTCCAATTATGTTTTTCGGCATGAAATTTTGACCATTTTATCCTTTCTCTCTGAATTAATTTATTTTAGTGTCATTAGATTCGTTATGTGTTTGTGATGCCTTATTTGAATAGATTGTGGTGATTTGGAGTACTGCAGAAGGAGAAAAGTGGCGGATGTGACTTGATATGAGACTTTATTTAAAGCATATGAACTTCTAACCTTTTGTTAAGTATGAATGAACATTGTATGCTCCTATGTGTATGGAATTGAGTACTTTGGGGGTGGAATTGAATCTTCGTAGGCTTGATCATGATATTTCGGATACAATAATTGTGCACATGGTGATATATTGACTTACTAATTAATTGTGGATTCGTAATCCATGTGATCTTATGAATCATTTGATATCAATAGCGAGATGGTGTTTATATTGTGATTAGGGGTGTTCATGGGTCGGTTATTGGTCAAAATCAAAACCAAACCAACTTAATTCGATTTTTAAATTCTCAAAACCGACCCAACCCAACCCAACTATAACGTACATTTATCGGTTTGGTTTTTATTGATTTTGGTTTGGTTTGGTTCAATTATTCAGTTATTAATCATACACAAAAATAAAAGTAATGATACCTTTAAAATAGAGAAAAGGTGATAATGATCCGTTCAAAATAAAAATTAGTTAGAACTACTGATATTATGGAACTTTCATTCATTAAATTTACTGGGAAAAAAGTTTTAAAATTCCCATTTTAGCCTAGAAGGAAGAGATAGTGATATTTCTAGTCCCACCAAGAATTGTCACAGTTATTCATATACATGAAATTAATAAGATAAATTTTCTCATCTTGAATATTTATGCTTTCATAAGTAGATTAAAAAATATTTTTAATAAATAATTTATTACGTATGTATAATTATAAAATATATGAATATAATTTATCAGTTCGTTTTGGTTATTTCTTCCATTCTTTTGAACAAATCCAAAACCAAACCAAACACTATCAGTTTTAGAAAAATCAAAACCAAACCAAATCAAACTCAAATAAAATTGATTTATTTAATCGGTTTAGTTCGGTTCTTTGGTTTGGATCGATTTTTATCCAAACCATGAACACCCTTAATTGTGATATGATTGATATAGTGGGACTGTGGTGATATTGAGGCATTGATGATGTTGAGTTACTAATGATATTGATACATTGAGATCATTATGAGATTGATACTGTGATATAATTATGATCATGCAAATTGCATCTATTATTATTTGTGCGCTGATACTTGTAATGGCTACGACCGAGATGTGAGTAAAGTAACATGTGGATTGGTGGCCGAGGTCTCTACCTGTCAAGCCGAGGTAATATGTTGGTGGTATGAGGTCATTTCTGGATGTGTCTGAGGTCTCTTCTCAACGAATGAGCATCAACCGATGTCTTTGCGGGCTATGTTCATTGATACATGGTCCATGTGTGGCCCCATGGGTTCCAACTGACGCAGTCATCTAGTCAACAGATGTGTATCGTAGGACAGATATGCATCACAATTATTTGACATTGCATCGCATTATTCCCATTTCATGGCATCCACTTCATCTCATATCATCTTTGGTTATATTCAGTGTATATTGTATATGAGATTGTATATTTATTGTATCCCTGATTTTGAGTAAGTTTTGGATCTACTTTTATACTTGTGTTTTGAGATGTTATGCCAGGTGATGAGTATAACTTTATTTATTGTGAAATGTATATTATATTGTGCTGGGACTTTTCTGAGTGCAGGGTTGTTGGTCGTCGAATTGTGGTTGGGATTTAAAGAGTTACTTGTGTTCTTCACTACTTTACTTTCGGTTAGTTCCATTTCGCGAAGTACCCTGTTATTTGGTGCTTATTCCTTGCTATGTTTTTGTAGGTTTTGAGCCCGGTCCATTTTGCTGGCTTCTGATTATCTTTTGGATCGAGCTTTGGATCTATTGAGAGGTAGCTTTTTTTTTCTTCAGCAAACCTTTGGAGATTCTACTATTATGTTTTGGTTCTATTTGAGGACTAGATATTATGTCTTGTATTTCATTTAAGTATTCTATACATACAGTCTTGTACATGTGACATGAATCTTGGGTTGGTTGTATTTTATTTTTTTCCGCTTATCAATCTTATAAGTCTGTTATCTTTCATTTTTGTTATTGTTGTTAAGTCGTTGGGTTCTGGACTGACTCACCTTGGTGGGTTAGGTGAGTGCCATCACGCCCGAATTTCGAATCATGATACTTCAAGTTTAGGTAATTTTCTATTTTTGCTTGCCTACTATGTTTTTATGTCTTAAGAAATTATATATCTCATGTGTGATTAGATTTGTAAGATTAGATAAAAAATTAAATAAAACAATCATGATTGATGATGTTGTTGTTATTACAACAACAACAACATACCCAGTGAAATCCCACAAGTGGGGTCTGTTGTTATTGTTTTACCTAAAAACTTAATATTTTTTTTCACAATTTGAGGTTTGATTGACATGATAAGTGTATTTGTATGACAAAGAAAAATTGTTGGATTTTTTTATGTAGTTCGTGTAAATCATACATCAAATTTTTATGATCTGTTATCTTTTTTCCACTAGATTTTATTTATTCAAAAGTTTAATACCTCACGATTGTATCAATCTGTAAATCAAATCATGAGTAAAAAATAATAAAAATATGACTATGGGTGTCACGCCGCAAGAGGGCATCCTTGGGGTGGCCGACACTTGAAGAACCATTGTTGACTCCCTAATAGAACCACCTGGCCTCATCGTCACATTTTTACTCGACAACGAAAGAAAATACTCAAATGAAAGACATTCAAATGGAATAGTAAGACTCTTATAAAATATAAGTTCCAATGATCAAGTTTGGGAACAATCCCAAATCGACTATCTCTACTCAGTGTTTATGAAGTCTCTAATCTACTCTAGAAGGTGCCAAGACAAGGCCCGGGCTACCCCAACAGAATAATGTTAATACTCAAATAAGAAAGAAAAGAAAAGATCC
Organism: Solanum rostratum; assembly: GCA_029948455.1. NCBI lineage: Eukaryota > Viridiplantae > Streptophyta > Magnoliopsida > Solanales > Solanaceae > Solanum > Solanum rostratum. The sequence continues at coordinate 54,137,098 of CM057055.1, forward strand.
TCCAAAAAGCAAGGAGGGCTCAACAACTCTGGAAGCAAGAAAACTGAAACTCAACGGTGCGCCTGCTGAAATCCTCTATCACCTGTATCTGCATCATTAACGATGCAGGCCCAAATGAGCATAAATACATGGAATATACTGGTATGTAAGAACGACTAAAGTAAACAAGTAAAGCTCAACTCATCTTAGAACTCAACTCATTAGCTCATGACTCAACTCAATAGGAAATGCTAAGGTTTGAAATCATGCTTAATTATAGACTCAATCTTTATGCAACTGAGTTTAAAATATAATATGCTAAATCAAGTAATGCTTGGAAGTTTCTCTAACCGACATAACTCCCACCACCATGAGTTTGGTGATGCACAATAATACCGATGTTCCCACGCTCGCCCTAAACTTACCAAGGTAAAGAACGTCAACCTCCTTCTCTCTCTTAGATCCAAAGAGAAAGCCCATCATTAGATCCAAGACTAAAACGTGCTCATGTAAGGCATCTCAAACTCATCTCTTTTACTCATTTCAAACAAATCAACTCGGTTATTTGCTCAATAATTCAGGATCATTATTCATGCAATGCAGAATCAAGACTCTAACTCACATAGTGCAAAACTCCAACTTATATGGTCAGTTAATCTCATATCAATCATCCTCAAATATAATGCATATTAGATGCTCATCACACACATATGTAAAAACAAGAATATGTACTCCTTATACTCAATTTACTCAACTCAACTCAACTCAACTCGTCAGACTCAAGGTTCTCAATTCAATCAATATACAAAGCACGATTTATATGGAATAATGCAATTTAGGGCTCATGTTGTCACGTAGAAGACTAGTATTTCAAATTCGTGTAACATCAATGCAATGCATAATTTATTCTTATATGATTATAAGGGATCAAAGTAAATGCAAGAAACCTGAAAATTAAGATCATAAGATTTTCATTGCGCAATTCTCATTCATCATCTTGACTCAAATAGATGAAAGGGGTGTGTAAACGAACTCAGTACAACACTTTAGGTAGTCTTAGATACCTGGGTTGAGGTTTGATGATCGATAGATAAAGGTTTGTGCTTCACTCCTTGAATCTCTCGCTCTTCTCCTCCTTTCCTTTAGCCCTAACTTAGTTTTTAGCGTAACAGGGACTTAGAAATGGGTGTAAAACCTCTTTTACACTTAAAACAACCTATATTGGTTGTATTTTGAGTTTAAGAGAGGTGGAGAAAAGTTTGGAATGCCCATGAAAAAAACTAAAAATTTGCACTACGGTATACTAAGTCCACATTTTTTATCAATTTTCTAATCCTGTAGAAAATATTAAGATCACCACTAAGTGTAAGTCCACGACACAAACTTTTTATGAACATGCACAAATTGAAAGTCTGCGACACAAACTTGTTACAGACTTTTTTGGAATTACATTTTTCGCTTTAAAAAAATTATCTTTTGACCTGGTTGCTCTAAAATTCAACCAAGACTATTTTCCCACACAATTTTTCTTGCTAACTGAGATTCCGGCCTCGGATTCATCAAAAAGTTTGGTTAGATCTATTACTCAAGTTTTCTCTTATCTAGTGGTATTTTTGTAATTTTATCGGGTGTAACATTATCTTCCCCTTGGGATCATTCATCCTCGAATTAAGAGTGAATATAGTAGGACTCAAGGCACGAATAACACTCATGGACTCTAACGATCAAGCGATCCTCGACTCACTCGTGCAATCCAGAAATAAAGAAATTAAGCAAATAAACAAACAAATCATCAATCAGACTCTAGGACTCTATCGCTATTGTAAACTCATAATAGAAAAGGACTCAAAGAATAGGTACGAATGATTATCTTCAACTTCCTCTTCATTGGAAGGTAGGAACGAATGCTGGTACCTTGCCTTCATATCCTCCTTTGTCTCCCACGTAGCTTCTTTTATAAACTGATTTCTCTACAACACCTTGACATATGCAATCTCTTTGGTTCTTAACTTGCGAACTTGATAATCAAGGATTTGAATGGGAATCTCTTCATAGCTCAAGTTGTCACTCACTCCAATGCTTTCAACAGACGCAACCAACAGCGGATTTCCCAAATACTTATTAAGCATATAAATGTGAAAGACTGGATCAATGACTGCTAGCTCTTGTGGTAGCTCCGATTCATAAGCTACTTTACCCACTCTCTTCAAATTCCTATAAGGACCAATGTACCTCGGACTGAACATCCCTTTCTTCCCAAATGACATCACACCCCTAATAGGTGGCACTTTCAAATACATCCAATCGTTGACCTTGAACTCTAAATCTCTTCTCCTAACATCAGTGTAGGATTTCTGCCGACTCTGTATAGTCTTTAATCTCTCTCGTATGATCTTCACCTTCTCCATAGCTTGGTGAACCAATTCTGGCCTAATCAATTTTTCCTCAACTACCTGAAACCAACCAATCAGTAATATACACCTCCTCCCAAAAAGTGCCTAATATGGAGCCATCTGAATACTCGAATAAAAACTATTATTGTAGGAAAACTCTATCAGAGGAAAATAGTCATCTCAGTTACCTTTGAATTCAATGACACAGACCCTGAACATATCCTCCAAGGTTTGATTAGTGTGATTTGCCTAGCTATTAGTCTATGGGTGGAAGGCAGTGCTAAGGTTCATCTTTGAACCCAATCCTTTCTAAAAGGATCTCCAAAATTGAGTAGTGAATTGAACCCCTCAATCTTAGATGATAGACAAAGGAACTCTATGCAATCTAACAATCTCTCTTATGTATAATTGGGCATAATCCTCCGCGGTGTCAGTCATTCTTACTGCCAAAACGTGTGCAGATTTTGTCATCCTATCAGCTATCACCCATATTGAATCATACTTTCTACGGGACCTCGGTAAGCCTGTGACGAAGTCGTGTTGATCATCTCCTATTTCCATACTGGGATCTCAAAGTTTGAGCAACTCCATATGGCCTTTGATGCTCAACCTTAACTTATTGGTAATTTGGGCACTTAGAAACAAACTCGACAATGTCTCCCTTCATTCCACTCCACCAATAGATTTTTCTCAAGTCATAGTACATTTTAGTTGATCCCGGATAGATGAAATACTTAGTATTGTGTGCTTATGCCATGATCCTCTCTCGTATGCCATCAACATTAGGAAAACACACTTGCCTTGATATCTCAATACTCCATCTCCCCCTTTGGCGAAGGCCATCACCTTTTGTTTATTTATGGATGCCTTCAATTATAGTAAAATAGGATCTTGATCTTGCTTCTTCTTCACCTCCACTATTAGAGATGATGCAGACTCATTATGCACAAGAGCGCCACCTTGACCAAATTCATCTAGTTGATCTCCCTATCGTGCAAGTTTGTGAACCTCTTTAGCTAGCTCCTTCTTCTCTTCCTCTCAATGAATGGTGCTTCCCATAGACAACCTGCTTAGAGCATCAGCAACTACGTTAGCTTTACCTAGGTGGTATAGGATGCTCATGTCATAATCCTTGAGCAATTCAAGCCATCTCCTCTATCTCAATTAAAAAGATCCTTCTGGGTAAAGACATATTGCAGGCTTTTATGGTGCGTGAAGACATCAACATATGCTCCATATAAATAGTGGTGCCAAATCTTGAGAGCAAACACCACAACTGCCAACTCAAGATCATGAGTTGAATAATTTCTCTCAATAACCTTAAGCTGTCTTGAAGCGTAAGCTATCACTTTTCCCCTTTGCATCAACACACAACCCAATCCGGCTCTAGACACATCACAATATATTATGAAATCCTTTGTTTCACCAGGTAGGGTTAACACTAGTGCAGTAGTCAACCTTGTTTTTAACTCTTGGAAACTCTTTTCATATTCATGGGACCATTGAAATCTGACCTTCTTTTGAGTCAGTCTATTCAATGGTACGGATATAGAAGAGAACCCTTCAAAAAACTTGCAATAGTAACCAAACAAACCTAAGAAGCTCTTTATATCAGTTGGAGAGGTTGGTCTATGTCAATTCTTAACCATCTCAATTTTTTGAGTGTCTACTCGAATACCATCACCCGAGATTGTATGGCCTAGAAAAGCCACAAACTTGAGCCAAGTATTCGCACTTCAAAATTTTTGCATATAACTCATTATCCTTTAGGGTCTGTAAAGCGATTCTAAGGTGATTTGCATGCTCCTTCTTATCTCTAGAATACATCAGAATATCGTCGATAAACACAATCATAAACACGTCAAGGTACTGTCTATTCTGTTCACCAAATCCGTGAAGGCTGCAGGTGCATTTGTCAACCCAACGGATATCACCAAACACTTGAAGTGATCATATCGAGTTCGGAAAGCCATCTTCGTGATGTCATATTCTCTCACTTTCAACTGGTGATAGCCTGATCTCAGGTGTATCTTAGAGAAAACAGTGGCACCCTGAAGTTGGTCAAACAAGTCATTTATCCTTGAGAGGGGATACTTATTCTTGACTGTTACCTTGTTCAATTAGTGATAGTCAATACACATTCTGAGGGATCCATCTTTATTTTGCACGAATAGGATAGGGGCACCCCAAGGAGAAACACTTAGCCTAATAAAGCTCTTCTTTTGTAAATCTCTCAATTGCTCTGTTCTCTTTCAACTAAGCGGGGGCCATCCTATAAGGTGGAATAGAGATAGGTTGAATGTCAGAAGGACATCAATTCCGAAGTCAATCTCTTTATCAGGAGGGACTCTAGGAAAGTCCTCAGGAAACACTTCGAGGAACTCACTCACAAACAAGATGGACTCAAGGATAAGAGGCTTGACATCAGCAAACTTAACTTGCACAAGGTGCTAGATACACCCCTAAGGGATTAGATTTCTGGACTTAAGGTAAGAAGTAAACTTACCCTTTGGCACAACAGAATCTCCCTTCCACTCTAGGACTAGTTCGTTCGGGGAATTAGAATTTAACAGTTTTGAACCTACGATCAATGGAGCCATAGCAAGCATGAAGCCAATCCATGCCAAGGATTACATAAAACCCAATCATCTCCAATTCTATCAAATCATCAAGGGTATCCCTATAATGGACGACACTACACAATCACTATAAACTCTCTCGGCTAGAATAGACTCACCAACATGAGTAGAAACAGAAAAAGCCTCAAGCAACCACTTAGGAAAAATCTCAAATCTACCAGCACATATGGTGTCACAAATGATAGAGTTTCACCCGGATCAAGAAATGCATAACAATCAAAGGTAAAAACTCGAAGCATACCCGTCACAACTACTAGTGCAGCCTCTTTGGTCTTGTCAGTTCCCTATCGCATACTAATGGTTTATTCCACTGCCTATTACTGGTGCAACACCTCTCTGATTAGCTTTTGTTAGTGGTTCTGTAGTAAAATACTGGACCTTATTACTCCACAGTGGCACTCCCTCTAAAAATGACCCGTTTGGCCACACTTATAGCATTCATTCCCTCTCTCTTTACACGCTCCCAAATGCATCCTTCCACATTTCCTATAAGGTGGCTTCCCATTTTGATCTAAGGGCCACATTGGCTTAAGAACCCTGTGCTTTAAGGTTTTACTGACCTTGGGACTTCTGATCATACCTGTTACTTGGAGTCGATGCACTTGCTGATGATGGTGCATAACATGGATGCCTCTTCTGAAAGAAAGACTTATCTCCCTTGTTTTGCTTAGCTTGGCTGGGCTTAGGCCCTGCTGACTTAGCCTTCTTACTCAAATGCTCCTCTCCATCCCTCATTTTTTCTTCTTCAAGCTATCGGGCATACACTATGAGCGCAGAGATGTCCATGCCTGAGATCAACAAAGTTTCTTTACATTTCTTCTTCACATGTTTACCCAAGCCAGATATGAACTTTCTCATTCTTGCTCTTATGTTTTTTACCATCTTTGGAGCATACTAGATTGTTGGATGAACTTAAGGTTGTATTCTTTGACAGTCATCTCCTCTTGCTTCAGATTCACAAACTCTTGAATCTTGGCCTCTCTAAATTCCTGGAAAAAGAAGTGATTAAGGAAGGTGCTCTAAATTCACTCCACTCAACAGGCTCAACATCCTCACCTCGACCCTCTTCTTATTGGTTGTACCAGGGATTTGCCACATCCTTAAGTTGATAAGAGGCTAATTCAACTCCTTCAATCTTGGTCGCATGCATGGCCTTCAACATCTCATCAATGAAGTTCTAGGGGTCTTCCTCAACTTTAGACCCTATGAAACTGGTTGGTTCATCTTCAGAAAATCCCTAAATATGGTTGTAGAAGTTGGCTCTTGGGAGTTGGAACTAGGAACCTATGAAATTCAGTTATCATTCTGGAAAGCCACAAGTTGGGTAAGCATAGTAATTGCTCCCCTAAACTCAGCTACTACTGAAGTAGGAGGTGTCTGAGCAGTAGACGCCTGTGGGACCCTAGCGGTTCTAGCAGGTCGACCCTAGCCTCTTCTCTCTATCTAGGTAGGCATTTTTGGTGGGTGATTCTCAGTATTTCTAGCTGAGGCATCTCTTTGGGTAGCGATACGCTTAGGAGACATGATGTGCAAATGTGTAACGCATGAATCAGATAGATACTTTAATAGAGTCAAACCCTATCAAACAAACTCAAAATACAATAGAAGTGTAACCATTCTTAATGTCCTCGACTCCTACTTATAAATTGTAGTGCACAACACACCCATAAACAAGACTCTACTAGATACGGCTTCATAGACTCCCTAGGATACTCGAACTTTGTGCTCTGATACCAAGTTTTTCACGCCCTGGGAATGCACCCTTGGTATGGTCAACACTTGAAGAACCATTAATGATTCTCTAAGAGAACCACCTGGCTTAATCATCACATTTTACTCAACAACGGAAGAGAATACTCAAATGAAAGACAGTCAAATAGAATAGTAAGACTCTTATAAAATATAAGGTCGAATGATCAAGTTTGGAAACAATCCCAAATCAACTATCTCTACTCAGTGTCTATGAATCCTCTAATATACTCTAGAAGGTGCCAAGACAAGCCCCAGGCTACCTCAAGAGAAATAATGTTAATATTCAAATAAGAGAGAAAAGAAAAGCTTCCCCGAAAAGCAAGGAGGGCTCACCAACTATGGAAGCAAGAAAACTGAACCTCAATGGTGCGCCTGCTGAAGTCCACTATCAATTGTATATGCATCATTAACGATGCAGGCCCAAATGGTAGTCAATACATGGAATATACTAGTATGTAAGAATGGCTAAAGTAAACAAGTAAAGCTCAACTCATCTCAGAATGCAACTCATTAGCTTATGAATCAACTCAAGAGGAAATGCAATTTAAGGTTTGAAATCATGCTTAATAATAGACTCAATCTTTATGCAGCTCAGTTTAGAACATAATATGCTAAATCAAGTGATGCTTGGAAGTTTCTCTAACCGGAATAACTTTCGCCATTATGAATTCGGTGATGCACAACGATGCCGACATTATTGCCACGCCCGTCTTAAACTTGCCAAGGTAAAGGGCGTCAACCTCCTCCTCTCTCTCGAATCCTAAGAGAAGCACATCATTTGGGCATGAGCCACCAGAGTTAACTGCACGATTATCCTACATTGGCAACGTAGTTCTGAGTCCTCTTACCCAATATGGTGCTCAATACTCCTTCCAAGACTAAAACGTGCTTTGTAAGCGATCTTAAACTCATCTCTTTTACTCATCTCAAACAATTCACTCAATTATTCAATAGCTCAATAATTTAGGATCATTATTCATGCAATGCAACATCATAACTCTAACTTATATCATGCAAGACTCCAACTTATATAGTTAGTTAATCTCATATTAACCATTCTCAACACATAATACATATTAGATGTTCATCACAAATATATGTAAAAATAAGAATATGTACTCCTCATACTCAATATACTCAACTCAACCGGTCAGACTCGTGGTTCTTAATTCAGTCAATATACAATGCAAGATTTTTATTGAATAATAAAATTTAGGGCTCATGTTGTCAAGTAGAAGACTGGTATTTCAATTTCGTGTAACATCAATGCAATGCATAATTTATTCTTATATGCTTATAAGGGATCAAAGTAAATGCAAGAAACTTGAGAATTAAGATCATATAAGGTTTTCATTACTCAATTCTCATTCATCATCTTGACTCGAATAGACAAAAGGGACATGTGGACAAACTCAGTCCAACACTTTAGGTAGCGTTGCATACCTAGGTTGAGGTTTGATGACCGGTGGACAAAAAGGTTTGTGCTTCACTCATTGAATCTCTCGCTCTTCTCCTCCTCTCCTTAGCCCTAACTTTGTTTTTAGCATAATAGGGACTTAGGAATGGGTTTTAAAACCCCTTTTTACGCTTAAAACAACTAATATTGATCGTGTTTTGAGTTTAAGAAGGGTGGCAAAAGTCTGGAATGCCCCTAAAAAAATTGAAATTTTTGCACTATAGTGTACCAATCGCGGACTTGGGCCCTTTTAGTGCAATTTTTGTCGAGAATTTTTCGATCAATTTTCTAATCCCCTAGAAAATATTGAAATCACTACTAAGTGTAAATCCGCGACACAGACTTGTTAGGGACATGCACAAATTGAAAGTCCATGACAAGTCCACGACACGGACTTGTCATGGACTTTTCTGAAATTGCGTTTTTTGCTCAAAAAAATTATCTTTTGATCCGGTTGCTCTAAAATTCAACCAAGACCATTTTTCCACACTATATTTTGTGATGATAGCGATTCCGGCCTCGAATTCGCCAAAAAGGTTTGAGAAGATGTGTTATGCAACCATTCCTTCATTTAAGGATATTTTGGTAATTTTACCGGATGTAACAATGGATGTCGTTGTTTTTTCTTAAAAATTTTAGTTTTTTTTTCATAATACATGACAATGTAATATTACTTTCTAAAAGAATCTCAACACAAAGGTTACACGTGCAGTGAATCTAGTAAGAAAATGAGTATGAACCCACTTGCCTTCCTAAAATCAATCGAAACCTTAAATAAGATATCGAACACATGTAAAAAAAATTTATTTGCATTTGTAAAAAAGTTACAGGAAATTCTGAAAAAAAATCTTCTTATTAATTTTGGAAGGGCATGTTTATTGCGTAGGTGTGACTATAACAACAACAACATACCCAATGGAATCCCACAAGTGGGGTCTGGGGAGGGTAGAACGTACGCAGACCTTACCACTACCTCATAGAGGTAGAGAGGCTTATTGCGTAGGTGTGACTGTTAAAAAAAATAAAGGCTGACCTTTACAAACTAGAAAACAAGAACAACAACAAAATAAAAGTAAGAAAAAAAAGTTTTTGTCCACGTGATAAAAGGAAGTGCTGCTAAAAATTTATACAATGGGAACAACAGACTAAACTCTCGACAAATACTCTTTTAAGTTTAAAAAATGTTTGGAAGAATGAATAATCAAGCTTTGAATTCAGGATAATTTTTTCAATTTTTTTGCTACCTTGAATTAACGTTATACAAAATTGAATGTTTCATGTGTGGTTAGATCGATCGGACTAGAACATGAGTGAATTAAAAAAAAACACAATGATTTTCATTGTTAATTTTCTTCTTTTCTTCTTTGAGCTATCGATTGAAGAAACTTCCTATGAAGGAAAGCTTATTATTTTATACATTATAATTTATTATTTTTTTAATGAAAGTGTTTTCTTTATTATGTTGCATATTTAATTGAGTAGAGATATTTTTCAGAGCTAAGCCTTTTGAGTATTATATCTTTATATAATTAGTTGTGCTCATTAATGCATTAAAACAAGTATTTCTTTTATATTGAGTTACACTTTATTAAGCATATATTCTACTTGCATGCATATTTTTATCAATTGAGTTATCTCAAAGTTTATTTCTAAAGTTCAGTATCTTGTCCTTAGTACTTTTTGGCCATCTTACAAACCGTACATTTTATGTACTGACGCCATTTGGTGTTGCATCATTTTATGATACAGATTCAGGTACCCATGATAGCAGATATTCAGTAAGGTTGTCCCCATCAACAGCCGATGGGACCTCTTTGCATTCGGAGGAGCTCAGGAGTCTTTACTTCTTTTGTATTTATTTTAGTTGAGGCAGTCGTGGACCTACTTCGCTACCTAGTTTAGAGTAAGTACTTTAGAGGCTTCATATAGTAGAAAGTTATTATTCGTTTTGTTCCCTTGAAGTTGTTTAATATATATGTATATATATATATAATATATATATATATATAGTAGTTGATGTTAGTATCTTTGCTGAGTAAGTTAGCCAATTCAAGTGGCTCTGTCACGACCCACAAATGAGTGTGATGACACTTTCCTAACCCCCCAAGACAAGTAACCAAAATCTTGCTCGAATTAATAACATAAACTAAAGTGGAAGAGATAAAGTCTAAATATAGGACAAGCATCAGAATATCAAGTCTATATAAAACCGTCCCAAGACTAATGTCATATGTACAAGTCTCTAACATCGAGTACAATAGAAAATAAATACAATTCTAAGTCTTAGTTCTCAAATAGAACATAAGATAAATAGAAAGGGACTCTGAGAGCCTGCCAAAATAAACAAGTTGCTACCTCTCGAACATCCAGAAAGCTCAGTCTGCATAGATGGAAGCAAACTCAAGTAGAATTGGGCTCATAACAACACACATGTGCAGAAGCGAGGGTGAGTACAAAAAACAACATATACTCAGTAAGAGGATCCAAACAATAAGTAAAGAATATAGAACAAAATACTCCTCCCACACCAACCACATACTCCGAACTACACGCCTACACTCAAAAAAGTCCCAACAACCAACAAATACATATAAATCTATAAATCATTTATTCTCAATAGGTATCATAAGATATAGTTCAGATATACAACAACATTTCAATATACAGCTCGTTCATACAACAAATATCATTAGATAGTTCAAATGCTCAATAGATACAATACAGGCATAATCATCTCGTAAATGCATTCTCAATATCCGAAACAAGATAAAAGCACAAAACAGAGTGACATGATATGTAGTGAAGTGATATGAAATGAAATGATGTAATGCAATTTCAAATATCGTGATGTATGTCTATCTTACGATACACATATGCTGATGTCATCAGTCTAAAATCCATGGGGGAAAGATCTATCCATGTACCTGCCCCGAATCATGAGATCTGTTCCCAATGTTTTAATATCTTATATCAATATTTCTCGCTACGGATGTGTGGCCCGATCCCTATTTCTCTTTCAATGTTTCTCGCCACGGACGTGTAGACCGATCCCTATTTCTCTTTCAATGTCTCATAAATGAAACTCAGTCAAGAATGCACATCAAGAACATAATCATATGATGCAAGATGAGAAGCACATGCAAGTCTAGAATACATATAAACATCAATTTAAGTCAATATCACAATATACAAGATATGATGACAGGTCCAATTCCAAGCTTATAATCCTTTCTCTACCCACCAGTGAAACTCATCAACAATGTCTCCAATACTTTCCACATTAGGCACAACATAATCTACAATTTTACATTTATAAATCACAAGTCAATACATATCAATCTTTAACATACACTACCTCATCATAATGGAAATCCACATTTACATCTAGTTTTCACAATTTACCACTTCCAACTTGTCCGACAACAATTATCCAATAAATTCAAGTCCCAAATAAAGGAACCATAGTGTTCAGGTAAGCTTAACAAGATTTAGAAGTTCACTTGCCTTAACTAGTAGCCAAATCAAGTAATAACCTAAGTCTTCCCCCCTCGAATTCGCACCCAAAACGTCACAATCTAATCAAACACAGATTCACAATCTCAATATGAAAATAATAACACCAAAATCAATCAATTCGGGCAAAAAGGGTAAAACGATTAAAAAAATCCATGGTGGGGAAAGTCTCTGAAATTTAAAAAGTAATACATGAAAATATTTTCCAGTGAAAACTAATTCGAAAACGAAGTTGAAATGGACTAAAAATGCTAATTTTCCAATCAAAATTCCATATTCGAAAAATATCACAAATTCTCCCATTAAAAGTCTTCAATTTTAAGTTAAAAACATAAATTAATTAATGAAAAATGAAGAAATGGAGTAGAAATTAGTTACCCAGTCGTCTTGCTTGAAAAACCTTGAACAAATCGCCTAAAACCGAGCTTGGAATGTCAAAAAATGGTGCAAAATGGCAAGACCCGTCACTTTAAAACTTAAATATTGTTTTAGGCATTTTTGTGCTTCACGAACGCGGAGGCCAAACTCTCGCAAGACTTCACGAACACAGAGATCCAATTAATTACACCTCCCTCCACGAATGCAGAGAAAAGTCCATGAATTCGAAGTACAAATTAATTACACCTCCATGAATGTGGAGTACAAATCCTGCATCAAATATCAGCAATTGCAAGACAGTTTAAAATCACCAAATAGACCCTCAGAATTCATTCAGAATCCGATACATACAAACTAAATAACTCTACCAAACATGAAGTTCCAAAATCAATGGAACTGTTAGAATTCGCTTTTGAGGTCTCCTCGACTCGGAACCCAGGAATGATCGTTTAAACTAGTTTAGGACTCAATTACCTAAAATAATCTCAGGAATTCTAAAGATTATAACGAGACCATTTCTAGCATTAGTTTCACCATCTGGAACCACTAGAACAGTCAAAATTTCTATTCGAGCTTCCAAACTCCAAATGTTAACCAATGTCAAACTAAGTGTAACACCCCACATCTTACATGTACTAGTCCAACACAGATGAAACATGATATGGCGGGGTCAAATCCGCACACATTTTAAAAGTGCGTGAATTTTAGATTAAAGGGCTATACGTACGTCTAATGCTTAAGATGATCGAGCGTATATAATTTTTAAGTCAAGTTAAGGAGAGTGTGACCTTAAATGAAGTGAAATAATTGAGGTGCTTGTGTGACTTAGGAAGCTAGTAGGTGAGTCACCTACATGCTTAGCTTAAATAAGCTCGGTAAACGGAGACAAGGCCCAACACCGAATTTGTTTAAGTCCGATAAAGAATAAACCCCGAGTTAAGAATGCCATTTGGGCCCATGGTTTAGCATCATAAAAGGACAACATTTGCAGCCCAATATGGATAGGAAAAGGGCCAAATTACAATTACAATCCAATTCAAAACTAGGGCCCAAACTAAGTGGGCTTAAGGGAGAAATGTTTGCAACAAAGCCCATCCCATTTGAAGACCAATAAGGCCCAAATGAAAGGGCCAGGCTGCTGCCCCATAACCTTAATAAAATAAGGTTGAAAACCCAAAAGAAAGTCGGCCAAAAGTGGCCTATAAAAGGGAGCAACAAGCAGCAACTTTTAGTCATTTTCTCAAGCCAAAATTTCAGATTTCTCTCTAAGTTTCTTCTTACTCTCTTCTCATTTTCTAAAGCAGCCAAGACACACTTCTAGGGTTCTTGAAGAGAACCTAATCCTTGAGGGTTAAGGTAAGATAAAATACCCATGGTTTGGTATAATTTTTCCATGAAAAACATGAAGAGTATGTTGGTTGTATTGTGCAGGAATTTTGGGACAGCATGTGTTCCAAATATTGTGGTTCACTTTTCTTGTTAAATAAGAGACTTTTATCTTGTTGGTTGGTTGGGTTATGAAGTAATATGTATATTTTTAAGAAGTCTTGGGTATGGAATGATGTGAGGAGGCTGCTGGACCACTTTTATCTTCCGCAAAAATAAGTTCTTAAATGATGTCTTAATTCCACTCATTAGTAAGAATTCGTGGACTGGTTTTGGGAATTGTTGTCTCATGTTTTCCATCTACTTAGGGACTGTTTTTGGACTGTTTTAGGACTGTAATTATGTGTAAATATGTTGAGGACAGTTTGGTTGACGTTAAAACGGATTTGGAATGGTTGACGTCAAAGTGTAGCGGAAGGACGCAATGTTGTGTTGTCTACTTGCATGTTGTGTAGAGTTGTTGTATGATGTACTATATGAGTTGTTGTAATGCTGCTATGGGACTAAAATAGCCGGATATGACATGTATATGGGAATGTGTATTAGAAAATACGATTAGGAGTGGAAATGTTGAAAGAATACTCTTTGGGGTGCTAATTCCGAGCTTGCTGCCCGGATATTATTTTTGGGTGAAATTGGATTACTAAGATGTGTTTACTAGCTTCTAACACTAGTTTTATCACCTAATATATTGTAGATAAGTGTTTGGAGGAAAAGGATACTACTCCGAGGTAATAACGACATAGTACAACGAGGTATGTAAGACTACTTGATTTCCTATTACTTGGCATGAAATCTATAATCTTCCTTAGCACATAAAGGCACGTACAAACTCCGACATGGCTGCTAACCGTGTCCCCACTTTTTACCATGTTCATATGTACCCATACATAGTCATTGTTTACCTGCATATGTACCTGAATACTAAATATACATGAGTTCCTTCTTACCAAACAAAGTCTATGTGTTGTTTAATCTCCGATACGGTTCATTAGTTGTGTATCTCTCTTTCCATTATGGTATTACCTTGTATGGTTGTTCATATGTCACATGTCTATATTCCTACAGTTCTAAAGGTTATGACCACCAAAAGAACCATCTCAAAGTAAATAAAAGATAACTTACAGTTGCTTATAAATGGGTGGTAGCCCGAGGGGTGGAAGAATCACCTAGCCAGGGTCGATCTCATTTACGGGTGGTAGCCCGAGGGGTGAAGGAATCACCTAGCCAGGGTCGATCCCATTACAGATTTACCACTGATCAGCTGGTCATTTACATGATATATTGTGCACAGATTATACAGTAAAGAAAGATATATTAATTAAAAAAAACATAAAGTACATGATTCCACAGTAAAGGTGGTCTTTTCATCCTTACACACCAGTGTGTGATTTCATTTGAGTTCTTATTGCATATACAGTATTTCCTGCCTTACATATTCAGTACATTATCTCGTACTGACGTCCCTTACGGGGGACCTGCATTTCATGCTGCAGGTACAGGAGCTACTAGATCTCCCCAGTAAGAGTACATGACTTTCAGCTGCTATTACTAAGCTCCAGGTTGCTTCGGGGCTTGTGTGTTTAGAGCTTGTATTTTGTATTGTATAGTTGGTCATGAGGCGGGGTCTGTCCCGACTCATATAGATATTGTTCCTTATTTAGAGGCTTTGTAGACAATGTAAATTAAAGTGTGGTCAAATAGTGTATTATAGACATCGTGGCTCCAACGGCCTAGTCTTATGCATTTACTTTTGGTTTGTTAGTACAGTTTACTTTCTTTTGACAGCATATTGAGTATGGAAACCTCTTAAATGTTCATAGCAGGTGTATAGTTATATGTTGGTTCTCCCGAGCCTTGTCGGCAACGGGTGCCAGTCCACCTTAATGGGGCTTAAGGCGTGACAGAAGTGGTATCAGAGCGGGTCGTCCTAGGGAGTCTACAAAGCCGTGTCTATGTAGAGTCTTGTTTATGGATGTGTTGTGCACCACATTTATAAGCAGGAGGCTACGTGGCATTTAGGAGTTGTCACTTTCTTTTCATTCTTTGGATCGTGCCATAGAGCGAAGTGTTGTAGGTTGATTATTTCTAACCTCTAAATCATTTTGTGCAGTAAGCATGCCTGAAACAAGGAAAAGCAAAGGCAAGGGGAAGGAGGTGGAAGTTGTAACTGGTATGCCCAGTCGGGTGAGACGACGAGATGAGGCCCAAGATGAGTCTCTGTCCCAAACATCTCCAACTCCTCCAGCTCCTGATGAACCAGGTCGTAGTGAAACTTCCTCAGAACCACCTGCCGATGCTGCTGTGCAGGATCTGAGAAATGCGGTCCAATTATTGACCCGCATAGTTGCTAGCCAAAGCCAAAGAGAAGAAGGCCCAGTTGTAGGTGCATATGGTGCGAATAGGGCAGCTAGCAAGAGGATACGGGACTTCCTTAATTTGGACCCTCCAGCTTTCACCGGGTCAGATCCTAATGAAGATCCGCAAGACTTCATCGACCAGATCCAGCGCACTTTAGATATTATGCATGTAAGTGGTACAGAAGCTGTAGAACTGGCAGCATATAGATTGAAGGGTGTGGCTATATTGTGGTATGAAGCTTGGAAGCAATCTAAGGGTATAGATGCACCTCCAACTACCTGGAAGGAGTTCAAAGAGGCCTTTCTTGACCACTACTTGCCATATGAGATTCGAGAGGCCCAGGCAGATCAGTTTCTGAATCTCCACCAAGAGGGTATGAGCGTGAGGGAGTATAGCCTCCAGTTTAACTCCTTGGCCAGGTATGCTCCTAATGTAGTTGCTACTATGGCAGATAGAGTTCATCGGTATGTGGATAGGTTGGATACGTATCTGGTAAGAGACTGTACTATTGCTTCATTGAATAAAGACATGGATATAGCAAGGATGCAAGCATTTGCACAAAAACTAGAGGATCAGAGGCAAAGGAGAAGGACACAAGAGATAGAAAGGGGCCTGTCCAAGAGGGCCAGATCTACAGGGCAGTTTGTACCATCCCAAGGTGATGTTAGGCCCCGATTTCCTGGTAAACCACCTAGACCATCATCCTCCTATTCTGCAGTCAGTGCTCCACCGCAATTTCAAGGGCCTAGAGGTAATCAATTTAATCAAAGAAGTGAGGGACAAGGTGCACGGACAACAGGATATTCAGCCAGCCAACAGATTCCTCCTAGGCAGTCTTGTAAACAATGTGGGAGGAGTCATTCAGGTATATGTCGTGCTGGGACAGATGCCTGTTATTGGTGTGGTGTACCAGGGCATATGATAAGAGATTGCCCCAGAAGACGTATGGGTGATATAGCACAACCTGCTGGGTCAGATGTTGCATCATCATCGTCAGTTCCTCCCTTCAGTAGGGTCAGCAAACACCTACAGGCCGTGGTAGAGGTGGTAGAGGAGCAGCTAGCCCCAGCGGAGCCCAGAATCGCACTTATGCTCTGGGGAGTCGGCAGAATTTAGAAGCTTCACCCGATGTGGTCACAGGTACATTGTCCATCTTTTCACATAATGTGTATGCATTAGTTGACCCTGGTTCTACATTATCTTATATCACACCACTAGTGGCTGGGAAGCTTAAAAGAACACCTAAATTATTGAATGAGCCATTTGAAGTGTCTACGCCAACCGGTGAATCTATTATAGCTAGAAGGGTCTATTATGACTGTGTCGTAACTGTTTGTGACCGTGACACACTGGCTGACCTTGTTTAGTTAGATATGGTGGAATTCGATGTTATAATGGGTATGGATTGGTTATCTTTTTGCTATGCTACTGTGGATTGCCGAACTAAGAGGGTGTATTTCCACTTTCCAAATGAGGCAGTCCTTGAATGGGAAGGTAATGTTGGGGCACCAAAGGGTAAGTTTATTTCCTATTTTAAGGCAAGGAAGATGATGTCAAAGGGGTATATATGTCATCTAGTTAGAGTAAGGGATATGGAGGCTGAATCACCAACTCTTCAATCTGTTCCGGTAGTGAATGAATTTGCTGATGTGTTTCCCGAAGAGCTTCCAGGTTTGCCTCCAGAACGAGAATTAGATTTTGGCATTGATTTACTCCCAGGCACTCAACCTATTTCTATCCCTCCATATAGAATGGCCCCGGCAGAGTTACGTGAATTAAAGGAGCAATTAAAAGATTTGCTAGAGAAGCGTTTTATAAGACCTAGTATATCCCCTTGGGGTGCACCAGTGTTATTTGTACGTAAAAAGGATGGCACCTTGAGAATGTGTATTGATTACCGGCAATTGAATAAGGTGACAATTAAAAACAAATACCCCCTCCCTAGGATTGACGATTTGTTTGATCAGTTACAGGGTGCCAAATGCTTTTTGAAAATTGACTTGAGATCAGGGTATCACCAAGTGAGGGTGAAGGAGAAATATATACCCAAGACAGCCTTTAGGACACGCTATGGTCACTTTGAATTTCTTGTTATGTCATTTGGGCTGACAAATGCACCAGCAGTTTTTATGGACTTAATGAACAGGGTATTCAAGCCGTTCTTGGACGTCTTTGTGATAGTATTCATAGATGACATTTTGGTGTATTCAAGATCAGAAGAAGAACATGCAAATCACTTACGGCAGGTATTACAAGTTCTTCGTGATCGGCAATTGTATGCCAAGTTTTCCAAATGTGAATTTTGGTTAAAATCAGTGGCATTCTTGGGTCATATTGTATCCGATGAAGGAATAAGGGTTGATTCACAAAAGATAGAGGCGGTGAAAGATTGGCCAAGGCCAACAACACCCACAGAAGTTCGAAGCTTCTTAGGGTTGGCAGGTTATTACAGAAGATTTGTTGAAGGTTTTTCTTCTATTTCTGCACCTCTAACAAAGTTGACACATAAGGCGACCAAATTTCAATGGAATGATGCATGTGAAAGGAGCTTTCAAGAGTTGAAAAGCAGGCTAACTTCTGCACCTGTATTAGTGCTTCCAGAAGGCACAGAGGGGTATGCAGTATATTGTGATGCTTCGGGGGTTGGCTTAGGGTGTGTACTGACACAACATGGTAGGGTAATTGCTTATGCCTCGAGACAACTTCGGCCACATGAAAAAAACTTCCCGACACATGACCTTGAACTAGCAGCTGTTGTGTTTGCCTTGAAAATATGGCGCCATTATTTTTATGGGGTTCATGTTGACATATATACTGATCATAAGAGCTTACAGTACATATTTAAACAGAAAGACCTAAATTTAAGGCAGCGGAGGTGGCTGGAGCTAATAAAGGATTACGATGTTGATATACTATACCATCCAGGGAAAGCAAATGTGGTAGCCGATGCTTTGAGCCGCAAGGCAATTGTGAATATTGATGATCAGACCATGGTAAGTCAAGGAGTCGCTAAGGATCTACGTCAATTAGCCAATTTTGGGGTACGCCTGATTGAAACTCCAAAGGAAGGGGTTGTTGTGCATAATGCTGCAGAGTCTTCATTGGTAACAGAGGTAAGAGAAAAACAGTTCAAAGATCCTATTCTATGGCGACTTAAGGAGAAAGTGAGTCAAGGTATAATGAAGGGCTTTGAACTTACCCAAAATGGAGTACTATACTGTCAAAATAGATTGTGTGTTCCTAATATAAATGGACTAAGAAGGAGAATAATGGAAGAAGCCCATCATTCAAGATATTCTATCCATCCAGGATCAACTAAGATGTATCATGACCTGAAGGGAATGTTTTGGTGGGAAGGCATGAAAAAGGACCTTGCAGAATTTGTGGCTCAATGTCCGAATTGCCAAAAAGTTAAGGTAGAGCACCAAAAACCGGGAGGTTATATGCAATGTATAGAGCCTCCAACATGGAAGTGGGATATGATTAATATGGATTTTGTTATTGGGTTGCCTCGCTCATTTCAGAAGTTTGACTCCATATGGATGATAGTTGATAGACTCACAAAGTCAGCACACTTCTTACCGGTTATGAATGATTATACAGCTGAAGAGTATGCAAAGCTATACCTCAAAGAGATAGTTAGGCTACATGGGGTCCTAATATCCATTATATCTGATCGAGGAGCTCAATTCACCGCAAAGTTCTGGAAATCCTTCCAAAGGAGCTTAGGGACACAAGTGAATTTGAGTACAGCTTTCCACCCGCAGACGGATGGTCAAGCAGAACGTACCATTCAAACACTTGAAGATATGTTGCGGGCGTGTGCATTGGACTTCAAAGGTAGTTGGGTGGACCATTTGCCACTTATTGAATTTGCCTATAATAATAGCTACCATTCAAGCATCAAGATGGCACCGTATGAAGCTTTGTATGGAAGGAAATGTAGATCACCAATAGGATGGTTTGAAGTGGGTGAAACCACCTTGCTTGGTCCAGATCTAGTCCAACAAGCGATGGAAAAAGTCAAGGTAATACGACAACGGCTAGAAACAGCCCAGAGTCGTCACAAATCATATGCAGATGCTAGAAGAAGAGGACTGGAGTTCTCTGTAGGAGATTGGGTATTCTTAAAGGTGTCTCCAATGAAAGGTGTTATGAGATTTGGTAAGAAAGGGAAACTAAGCCCACGTTACATAGGGCCATATAAGATTATTAAAAGGTTTGGACAGGTTGCGTATGAATTAGAGCTACCCCAGGAGCTTTCATTGGTTCATCTAGTTTTTCATGTCTCAATGCTTCGAAAATGCATAGGTGATCCATCTCGTATTACTCCTATTGAAGATATGCAGGTTACAGAAGATCTCACCTATGAAGAGGTACCTATTGCTATTCTAGATCGTCAAGTTAGAAAGCTAAGGAATAAGGAAATACCTTCAGTAAAAGTGCTTTGGAGGAACCAACAGGTAGAAGAGATAACGTGGGAGGCTGAGGAAGCAATGAGGTCTAAATATCCTTATTTATTTGAAGCTAAAGAGGAAGTCCAAGATGCAGAGTTAAAGGAGTAGTAGGTACGTGAACATGAATTCTTATTATGTTTTCAAAAGTTTGTTTACACGTAAGTTCGAACTTGTTTAACCTATTCAATTATGCTTACATTCGGGGACGAATGTTCCTAAGCGGGGGGAGGATGTAACACCACACATCTTACATGTACAAGTCCAACACAGATGAAACATGATATGGCGGGGTTAAATCCGCACACATTTTAAAAGTGCGTGAATTTTAGATTAAAGGACTATACGTACGTCTAATGCTTAAGAAGACCGAGCGTATATAATTTTTAAGTCAAGTTAAGGAGAGTGTGACCTTAAATGAAGTGAAATAATTGAGGTGCTTGTGTGACTTAGGAAGCTAGTAGGTGAGTCACCTACATGCTTAGCTTAAATAAGCTCGGTAAACGGAGACAAGGCCCAACACCGAATTTGTTTAAGTCCGATAAAGAATAAACCCCGAGTTAAGAATGCCATTTGGGCCCATGGTTTAGCATCATAAAAGGACAACATTTGCAGCCCAATATGGATAGGAAAAGGGCCAAATTACAATTACAATCCAATTCAAAACTAGGGCCCAAACTAAGTGGGCTTAGGGGAGAAATGTTTGCAACAAAGCCCATCCCATTTGAAGCCCAATAAGGCCCAAATGAAAGGGCCAAGCTGCTGCCCCATAACCTTAATAAAATAAGGTTGAAAACCCAAAAGAAAGTCGGCCAAAAGTGGCCTATAAAAGGGAGCAACAAGCAGCAACTTTTAGTCATTTTCTCAAGCCAAAATTTCAGATTTCTCTCTAAGTTTCTTCTTGCTCTCTTCTCATTTTCTAAAGCAGCCAAGACACACTTCTAGGGTTCTTGAAGAGAACCTAATCCTTGAGGATTAAGGTAAGATAAAATACCCATGGTTTGGTATAATTTTTCCATGAAAAACATGAAGAGTATGTTGGTTGTATTGTGCAGGAATTTTGGGACAGCATGTGTTCCAAATATTGTGGTTCACTTTTCTTGTTAAATAAGAGACTTTTATCTTGTTGGTTGGCTGGGTTATGAAGTAATATGTATGTTTTTAAAAAGTCTTGGGTCTGGAATGATGTGAGGAGGCTGCTGGGCCACTTTTATCTTCCGCAAAAATAAGTTCTTAAATGATATCTTAATTCCGCTCATTAGTAAAAATTCGTGGACTGTTTTTGGGAATTGTTGTCTCATGTTTTCCATCTACTTAGGGACTGTTTTTGGACTGTTTTAGGACTGTAATTGTGTGTAAATATGTTGAGGACATTTTGGTTGACGTTGAAACGGATTTGGAATGGTTGACGTCGAAGTGTAGCGGAAGGACGCAATGTTGTGTTGTCTACTTGCATGTTGTGAAGAGTTGTTGTATGATGTACTATATGAGTTGTTGTAATGCTGTTATGGGACTAAAATAGTTGGATATGACATGTATATGGGAATGTGTATTAGAAAATACGATTAGGAGTGGAAATGTTGAAAGAATACTCTTTGGGGTGCTAATTCCGAGCTTGCTGCCCGGATATTATTTTTGGGTGAAATTGGATTACTAAGATGTGCTTACTAGCTTCTAACACTAGTTTTATCACCTAATATATTGTAGATAAGTGTTTGGAGGAAAAGGATACTATTCCGAGGTAATAACGACATAGTACAACGAGGTATGTAAGGCTACTTGATTTCCTATTACTTGGCATGAAATCTATAATCTTCCTTAGCACATAAAGGCACGTACAAACTCCGACATGGCTGCTAACCGTGTCCCCACTTTTCACCATGTTCATATGTACCCATACATAGTCATTGTTTACCTGCATATGTACCTGAATACTAAATATACATGAGTTCCTTCTTACCAAACAAAGTCTATGTGTTGTTTAATCTCCGATACGGTTCATTAGTTGTGTATCTCTCTTTCCATTGTGGTATTACCTTGTATGGTTGTTCATATGTCACATGTCTATATTCCTACAGTTCTAAAGGTTATGATCACCAAAAGAACCATCTCAAAGTAAATAAAAGATAACTTACAGTTGCTTATAAATGGGTGGTATCCCGAGGGGTGGAAGAATCACCTAGCCAGGGTCGATCTCATTTACGGGTGGTAGCCCGAGGGGTGAAGGAATCACCTAGCCAGGGTCGATCCAATTACAGATTTACCACTGATCAGCTGGTCATTTACATGATATATTGTGCACAGATTATACAGTAAAGAAAGATACAGTAATTAAAAAAAAACATAAAGTACATGATTCCACAGTATGACTAAAGGTGGTCTTTTCATCCTTACACACCAGTGTGTGATTTCATTTGAGTTCTTATTGCATATACAGTATTTCCTGCCTTACATATTCAGTACATTATCTCGTACTGACGTCCCTTACGGGGGACCTGCATTTCATGCTGCAGGTACAGGAGCTACTAGATCTCCCCAGTAAGAGTACATGACTTTCAGCTGCTATTACTAAGCTCCAGGTTGCTTCGGGGCTTGTG
The DNA here is from genome assembly GCA_029948455.1 of Solanum rostratum. Lineage (NCBI taxonomy): Eukaryota > Viridiplantae > Streptophyta > Magnoliopsida > Solanales > Solanaceae > Solanum > Solanum rostratum. Next base: position 54,160,006 of record CM057055.1, read on the forward strand.
TGTTTAGAACTTGTATTTTGTATTGTATAGTTGGTCATGAGGCGGGGCCTATCCCGACTCATATAGATATTGTTCCTTATTTAGAGGCTTTGTAGACAATGTAAATTAAAGTGTGGTCAAATAGTGTATTATAGACATCGTGGCTCCAACGGCCTACTCTTGTGCATTTACTTTTGGTTTGTTAGTACAGTTTACTTTCTTTTGACAGCATATTGAGTATGGAAACCTCTTAAATGTTCATAGCAGGTGTATAGTTATATGTTGGTTCTCCCGAGCCTTGTCGGCAACGGGTGTCAGTCCGCCTTAATGGGGCTTAGGGCGTGACACTAAGGATCTGGAATCAACTAAAAATGCAACTTTGGATCCAAAATCTTTGTTTTAACTCCAAATTCAGTTTCAAAAAGCTTTTCTAGACTAAATTCTACATGTTGGAGCTAATAAAATCAACAGAATTGCATTTCGACACTCGAAACTCAAGATGACCTCAAAACTCAAAATTTGTCAAACTTAAGCCTTTAAAAACTCTTTCTTTAGAAAAACTCCAACTCTTTATAAGATTTTTGAAATTCAACTTTTCAACTCGATCAAAAATGACTTAAAGCAACTTCCAAGATGGGCAAAATAGTGATTTAACTGAAATTTTTAAAAATAACCTTCAGGTTCATTATATTCTCTTGGACCAGAAATAGTTTTGAGTACCAGCCACATACAGAGTATAGGCTCAGGGTACGACAGTATTGGATGGCCTAGTAATATGGGTCAGCCATTGCATCATCATGATGCTCATGGCGATGGTGGTCGGTAAGAAAAACTTCTCAAACTAAAGTATATATTATTTTCAGATATAGACTGAGTTGCATTTATTTATGCATTAAACCATATTTTTTTACTTACTTTGTGTTACTTACATTACTAAGTTATCTTTTGCGTTAAGCTCATGGTTTGAGAAGTGTATCCTCAGATTTTCTATTTTGGCCACTTTACATCCCCGTACATTTTACATACTGATGCCCTTTGGTGCTGCATTGTTTTGTGATGCAAATTCAGATACCCAAGATAACATACATTCAATAAGACAATTCCTAGCAGTAGTTGGTGAGACCTCTTTGCTTTCAAAGGGCTCTAGTTAGTTATTCCAATTTATTTATTTTACAATCAGGTAGTTGTGGGTTTTGTTTCGGGACTTATCTTCAGTAAAATAGAGACTTCATGGACAGAGTTAGTGAGTCAGTCCAATCTATTCATTCCGATATTATAAGCATTATTAGTATTTATATCAAGAGATATTTGCAGACCTTGTATAAAACATGATTGAGATTTTTTAAGTTATATGAAATGTTTTAAAAGTTCATCTTATAAAGCTTCTGCATGGATATTAAATTCTTTAGTTGAGTGAGTCTGTTAGGCCAAGGGTTTACTTAGAGACCAATAATGGTTTTCTAGTGTCGGCCACGTCTAGGGTGTACGCTCGGGACATGACAAAAGGCATTGAGACTTGTATAAATTTCTTTGAATCTATTAAAGTAGTGGTTTGTAAATGTGACAACAATCTTGGAATGGTTTTAAATTATGGTTCCCGTCCCTTATGCTTATTCATTTATATTTAGAATGTGCTTTTTGCTTAATCTTCCTCATTATTTTATCATTTTTAGAGTTAGGTTGACTTGCCTTGGTGGGTTAAAGGCAACTGTCATCACACCCCATTTCGGATCATGACATTTTTTGACCAGTCTATTCCATATTTATGCTTCTACTCAATCTTTTTATTCTTTTATATGTTTATATTTAGTTGCTCATGATTTATGCTAGTATAATGGATTAGCTTGGGATTACTTGTGACTCTAACTGTGTTACGACTAGGGGTAGTCTCGGGTCATGACATGCTTCATGAGAATCAATTTAACTATTATATTTCATTCTCTTCGATCTTCTCTTTGATTGATTGTAAAACATTCACCGATTATTAATTCCACAACCTAGCACCGATAAATGAATTTGTCAATGATTTCTAGGAATCCACTTATCTGACCAAACTAAACTATACCGAACTGATTAATAAATCTCTTTTAGTAAAAAAAAAAAAATGTTCGCTAATATCTTATGATAAGTAAGTAAAAGAGAAAATTTTGGTTTTTATATAAATTTATAACTATACTGAATTGTTTGGTAGATTTTAAATTTTATAAAAATAAATCGAAAATATACCGGACCATACCAGACGAATTATATATATAAAATATATTTCATAATATTAATTAAAATAATGACTTCTTTATAGCTATTTTCCTTATGTCTGGCCTCGTCAAAATGGTTACAGGCATATTTTATGTTTTGAAACTAATTTTTTATAACAAGTTAGTGAACTTTTATACACACTCATCAGAGACTTTATATGACATGACTGTCATAGATTGAACAATACGTCAACATGAAATATTTATAGAATTTGAACCAAAATTATCGAATTCGAATAAATCTTTAATTAATGTACTAGATCTATCCTTTTATAGGAAGTACATGTTTCACTCCCCTGATGAGTTTACATGATACGAATTCAGTTGGATGCATAATTAGATTTCATATATCGGATGGTAAAAGAAAAACGTAAAAAAATCAAATGCCAAAAAAGGATGAAAAATGATTCTCATAAATAAAGAGCAACCTTCAAATTGATCACTTGTAAATCTTTTATGTATTTGAATAAAAATTAATTAGGAAAATTTGATTCATCAAGGGTTACAATTATAAACACAAGTACAAACATATTGGCCAATAGTACCAGCACTTGTGCAAAGTCCATTTCCATTGCGTTTCTGAAAGCATTCTTTTTTGCACTCATCAAGAACACATCCCTTTGGATTCAGAACTTCAGTACATCTGTGTTGTGCATTCACTGGACTAATAATTACCAATGCAACTGCGATCAAATTCATGAAAATAATATTTCATTATACACATGCCAAAAAATAGAATTATTTAAATTTTCCATCATAAGTTCTTGAAACTATCATCAATACATGCATTTTTGTGCAAAATTAATGAGAGAATATAAAAAGCAAACCTGAAATAATGAAGATGAAACAAAGCGTAGAGTTAAAAAACTTGTCCATTCTTATTAAAATTAATTTCAATGGTGTACTTTGGTGTAGTGTGGAAGAGGCTATTTATAGTATAGTTTTGCCAGTTTTTTTTATAAATAATAATGGAAAGTAAATTGAGATTCATTTACTTTTTCTCCATATATAATTTCTTTCCTTGTTGAAAAGTTATGGGAAGTAGTTCAAAAATTAGGATGAGATTTTAGAAGATTTATAAGGTTACATAGTTATTGCCTTATAATGAAGAATTATATATATGCTCTACATATTATATGTTAGAATAATATGGTAAATGTATAATTGTTTTTCCTAAATTGATTAGAAGATCAAATCTAAAGGAATTGACGATTTTTCATTCTTAAAAATAATTTCTTTCCATTTTTATACAATTAAATTTTAAAAATAACTTATTTTCCATTTTTATACAATTAAGTGTTAGTACCCGAATAATATTGATAAGAGACAAATTGTGTATCATAAATGTTGCAAATAAATATAAATAATTAATATTGCATGAAAATTAAAATTTTCGGTTGAGATAGGTTAGGTTTACTTGAAGTAAGGCTTTATTTAGTTGCTAATTGTAATATGAGTTATCTTGCGACATAGTTGATGCTATTACTGATTAAACTAAGTATGAACAGGTATATAAACGATTAAACTGGTGTCACGATCTCACCATCGAGTGTGAGATCGAGTGTGCACATACCTACTCTAATCACCTAGATAGGAAAACTCTTAACACGTGTTTTAAATGAAAAACTCACATATCAAAAGTTGACGCAAATTCAAGCTCAATTTGAGCCTGTACCTCAAATTCGAGCTCAATTCGATGTATAAAATATCATAAAACAATTCAACAACGGAAAACATTCCTTTACGTAAAACTCAATATAGTGTCACGTTCTGGGAGGCTACCCTTGGTGTGGCCGGCACTCAAGCAAACCATTCGGCCGCATCATATTGATCATTTAATCACATTCTAGCAGCGGAAGACATCCATGAATAACAATACTCAATGAAAAGCAATGAAAATCGATAATAAAAAAGTCAAAGGCCAAATAAGCTTCCCATCTACTGAATAAGACTAGTGTGAAAGAGTCTAGTCAAAGATAACATCCCATGACATCGACAGTCTAGTATATGAAGTAACTAAAACATTTGATTAAGTGGTGCCAATGACAGACCCATGGTTACCTCAAAATAAAATTAAAGGCTAAAATTCAAACCTAGAAGGAAAAGACATGATATCCTCCGAAAGCAGGGGAGGACTTACCAATCAGCTGAATGCAAATAGGTCCTCAACGGAGCGCCTTGTTTGCATCATGAAAAGATGCAGGCCCAAACGGGCGTTAGTACGTGGAATGTACGAAAATGTAAAATGGCAGAAAGAAACATGTAAAGGGAGAATAACATCAACTCAAATAACTCAACTCAAGAAATAGAAAATTCAATCATCATGTCAAGAATCTAAAGTAAGAATCCAATTCAAACAATGACTAATCATCAATCATTTATGTCTCATCCACTCAGAATACTATCAAGGCCTATTTGGGAGTTTCTCTAACCGAAAACCATCACCTATGAGCCGATAATGATACAACGAAGCAATGTCATTGCCACATCCATCCAATACCTTGTTGAGGGTATAGGATATCCCATCAGTGGATCCAAAATTAGTAACATCAAGTCATCATTTTGGGACAATAGGAAACGTCTGGTTTTATGATTCAATCTCTCCTGCCAGCTACGTAGTTATTGAGTTCGAGTTGGACTTGTTCTTACTCAATTCGTTGCTTAATACTCCTCTGAAGACTCATTGTGCTCATAAGACATCAACCCTACAATTAACTCATTCATCTAGTCTCATTGGACATTCGTCAACTTAATTCATCACATCAATTATCACCTCTTTGGTTACATCATTTTAAGGTTCAACTCTTGACTCATAAGGACTCTATCATGCATTATTCTAACTCATAACATCCAAGAAAACAAAGGTAGAGTTAAAGCATTTAGAGATTCCATACTCTTTAGGCTCAAATTGTACCCATGCATGCTCATGTAAGTAAAATATGCAAAAATAATAAGAAAATCATGTTAGAGTTCATGAAGAAAAGTGAAATTATCTAATTCAAGCATTTAATTCATAAAAAAGGTAATACATGCAAAAGTATAGAGTAATACATTAGAATTTAGGAAAAACCTTAAAGAAACATTTATGGGAGACTCAATTTACTCACAACATCATCAATTCGGGTTATGGGGCATATGGAAGAACAGAATCCATGTTTAGGGTAGCCTTAAATACCTGGAAGTTTTGAACCTGAGGTAACCATCATAAAACTAGGACTGGGCATGGTAACCAAGCCATCCATACTATCACATGCACTACATATGGTACCCGAGTTAATCATAAATAGAACTTGTATTAGACGTAATACTCGAGCCAATCATAAATATTCCATATGCAAGTATGGTACCTGAGCCAATCAAGAATCATAGATATGAGATACAATCCCAATAAATACAATCATACTTGTAAAGTCACAAATAATTCAGACAAATTTATTGCATGAGATTGTCAACATGATATCATTTCACATTCATTTCTTATATTCCCTAAAAAGGCATTGTACAAGTAATACTATAGAATAACATGCACACATTTTGGTTGCGTGAAAAACAAATCAATCATCACCAATGCTAAACTATGTTTTAACCATAAACCCATCTCATAACCCAATTACCTAAGGACCATCGAATAGAATATCTAGAAATAGTTTTAGAGACAATATTATTTGACACAGTGATTTCCCACCCCCAACAGCAATAAATGACACTTTTAGCCATTCAGACTCACTTAAAAGCCTAGGCATAAAATGTCCGATCAATCTACAATATATTATGTAACTGAAAATAGTCTAAAGTACCCAGTTTTAGCGTAGAGTACCTGGGCGCTAAAGAGTTGTTGCAAAAGTCTCAAAACAAACGTTTGACTCCATAAAGGTAAATTCTAGTGGAAGAAGGCTCGGAATCCACGATGGAATTATGTCAGTCTAGGTCACTACAGCAAATTCTAAAATTTTTGACAAGTTAACCCTCTCCCCTCCCAAATTAAAATACAATAATTTCTAGAATCACGCAACAAGGTGTCTTTAACAATGACGGAATAGATTGTTATAACTAGTTGTTTTCTAATATTAACTGTTGAGAGGAAGAAATGCAAGCTGATGTAGTTAGCTTGTTAATCAATACTAAGCATAGTTAGTTAGAGTTAAGTAAAGTAGTTAGAAAGTGGTTATTGGTTAGTTAAGAAATGGACAGCTGTACATTCATGTAAAAGGTGTGTATATATATATACCTACATACACGTGTAACACAAAACCAATTAGAAATAATAAGAAACTGCTTCTTCTTTCTCTCAATTCCTTTCTTCTTCTTCTTCCTCATTGTGTTGGTCATGGCTACCAGTCAAGATAACATGGTATCAGAGCACCGATCCGACGTCTAAATTCAGCTTTGAGAAGCTGTGATTCAGCTAGGATTGATTTAGAAAAGAAGAAGAATGGCAGGAGAAGGAGTACCAGTGGTTCCGAATTCATCAGATTCAAGGAGTTTCAGCAGAAGTGAGATTGATCATAATCATCCCTTATATCTTCACCCAAACGACACTCCAGGTAGCTCTCTAGTCTCTATTCAGTTAGTAGGCTCCGAGAATTATGCATTGTGGAGTAGATCCATGACATTAGGTTTACTTGGAAAGAGTAAATTAGGCTTTGTTGATGGACGATATACCAAAGACAAATTTGAAAACTCATTGCATGAGCAGTGGGAAAAGGTTAATGCAGTGGTCCTTTCATGGATCATGAACTCAGTTGCAAAAGACTTATTAAGTAGCATTATATATACATCTAATGCTCACAAAGTTTGGCTAGACCTAAAAGAAAGATTTGATAATATAAACGGTTCAAGAATTTTTTACTTACATAAAGAAATTGCAACTCTGGTTCAAGGAACCTTATCTGTAGCAGAGTATTTTTCAAGGGTGAGAATTATGTGGGATGAGTTTGATACACTCATGCCCTGCCCTGGCTGTAGCTGTCCTGAATCCAGAAACTATGCTCAGCATTTTGGTTACCAAAGACTCCTTCAATTCCTTATGGGATTGGATGAGACATATGCTCAGTGTAGAAGTCAAATTCTCATGATGTCTCCCACTCCTACACTGAACAAGGCCTATTTTATGGTTATTAATCATGAGAGTCAAAGATCCATAGGCAATAGTGCATCTATGGTGAGTGATTCTCTTGAAGGTGTTGTATTCTTCAGTCAAAAGGGAGGTATCAACTTAAATCACAGGAATAAAGGAGTAGTTACTGGCTCCTACACCAGTGGTAACTCAGAAGGACACTCAAACTCAACTGGAAATTCAATTAGCAAAGGCATATATTCTAATCATCCCAGGCCCCAGAAGAAGTCATCCGTGGTATGTGATTACTGTGGCTATAATGGTCATACCAAGGAAAGCTGTTACAAACTTATTGGGTATCCTCCAGACTGGCCCAAGAGTAAAAGGAAAGGGCTGACTCAATATGCTAATCATGTGGAAAACAGTCAAGAAAAAAATTGTTTTACTACTCATGATCATACTAATTCTCAAGCCAGTACACCTCAGCTACCACCTTACTTCACTCAGGAGCAGTATCAACAGATCATTCAAATGCTGAACAAAGGTAATGAAGCAAGTGATCAGACCTCAAAGGCCAATGCAGGTACTATGACATATTTGCACTCTAATACTACTCAGTCAAAATGGATAATAGATTCAGGATCCACAAATCATATGACATCCAGTATTGAATTGCTGCATGAGTTTACTAGACTACCAGATCAGAAAAATAGCTATGTACATCTACCCACAGGTGGTGAAGTTCAAATCACTCACAAGGGAAAGTCACAAGTTCTTAATGATCATCTGATTTCTAATATTCTATTTTTACCAGAATTCAAATGCAATCTACTATCCATCTCTAAACTGACTAGGGAATTAAAGTGTTCAGTGAACTTCTTCCCTGATTCTGCATATTCCAGGATCTCTACACTGGATTGGTGAAGGGGATTGGTAAGGAAGAACAAGGCCTATATCTTCTCAAAGGAAACTCAACCACTACTCAACCTACTCACTGTACAGCAAATCAAGCAAGTAAATCATCTATGAAATCTACATCAAGCAGTCTTTGGCACAAAAGACTTGGTCATGCTCCCCTAGAAATAATCAGAAGACATCCAAGTCTCCAACAACTTGTTCCAGAAAAGCAGACATGCACTATTTGTCCACTTGCAAAACAAACTAAACTTCCTTTTACTACAAGTACCACTACTACACACTCTATCTTTGCATTACTTCATTGTGATATTTGGGGACCATATAAAGTTCCCACTCATAGTAACAAGAGATATTTTGTTACTATAGTAGATGACTTTTCTAGATATACTTGGTTGTTCCTTATTCATTCAAAATCTGAAGTACTTGTTGTTCTAAAAGATTTCATTACAAGAATGAACAACTATTTTTCTGTTTCTGTTAAGACTCTCAGAACAGACAATGGTTCTGAATTTCTTAGTAATGAGTTTAAATCATTGGTATCTCACTTTGGAATTCTACACCAAACTTCTTGTGTCTATACTCCTCAACAAAATGGGGTGGTTGAAAGAAAACACAGGACAATCCTACAGGTTGCTAGAGCCTTAAGATTCCAGTCTGCTATGCCCTTAAAGTTTTGGGGAGAGTGTGTGTCTACTGCTGTGTATCTTATGAATAGAACTCCTTCTAAACTTCTTAAGTTTATCTCCTTTTGAGCTGTTAAAAAAATCTCCACCCTCTCTTACTCATCTAAAAGTCTTTGGTTGCTTAGCTTATGCTTCATGTACTAAGTCATTAGATAAATTTTCAGCAAAAGCAATTCCTAGTACATTCATGGGTTACTCTTCTACAAAAAAGGGCTATTACCTGTATGATATACATTCCAATTCCTTCTTTATAAGCAGGAATGTTGTATTCTTGGAATCAATATTCCCCTTTCAACATCTAAGATCTACTGGTACCCCTCTCTTTCCTGTTCTGGATCTTGTACCTATTTCAGACTCATATCATTCTCCAAACTCTTCTTCTGAATCTGTTCCAAGTGAACTTATTAATACCACTCCTTCTATCAGTTCCATCCAGGAGGAGTCAATAACCACCTCACCTGGTTCACAATCCATTCCTACTCAGCAAACAACCATTACATCCCCTATTCCACTCAGAAGATCATCGAGAGCTAAACATCCTCCTGTTTGGATGAATGATTTTATCACAACATCTTCTACTCACTCATGTACTTACCCTATGTCTTCCTTTGTTACATATTCCCATCTCACTAATTCCTATCAACATTGCTGCATTAGAAGAGAACAAAACCTGGTCCATAGTTGATTTGCCACCAGGTAAAACACGCATTGGATGTAAATGGGTATACAAAGTGAAGTACAAAGCATCAGGAGAAGTGGAAAGGTATAAGGCTAGACTGGTAGCAAAAGGATATAGCCAAAAGGCTGGTCTAGACTATTCTAAGACTTTCTCTCCTGTTGCAAAGATGGTTACTGTCAGGACCTTAATTGCACTTGCTGCATCTTGTCAGTGGGTTATTTACCAGATGGATGTTCATAATGCATTTCTGAATGGTGATCTACTTGAAGAAGTGTATATGCTTGTACCTGAGGGGTTTGCCAGACAGGGGGAGAATCAGAAGGTCTGCAAACTTCACAAGTCCCTTTATGGCCTAAAACAGGCTCCTAGACAATGGAACAGGATGCTTACAGATGCACTATTAAACATGGGGTTCAATCAAAGTCACTATGATTACTCATTGTTTACAAAAACAGTTGGTAAAGAAATTGTGAATTATATTAGTGTATGTTGATGACTTGCTGGTTACTGGAAGCAGTCAAGATCTTGTAGAGAAGTCCAGAAAAGACTTGCAAAATAATTTCAAGATGAAAGACCTTGGAGAGTTAAAATTCTTCTTAGGAATTGAGGTGGCAAGGTCACAGGAAGGGATAGTAATGTGTCAAAGGAAGTATGCACTTGAATTGGTGTCAGAAGTAGGACTCAGTGGAGGAAAACCTGCTGCAACACCCACTGAGCCAAACCAGAAACTAACTTCAACAGAATATGATAAGTATGTACCAATCAAAGATGCAAATGAGGATAAGGAAATGAATGATCCTACAATCTATCAAAGACTGGTGGGAAGACTACTTTATCTTACCATGACAAGGCCTGATATATCATTTGTTGTACAGGTGCTAAGTCAATATATACACAAACCTAAAAGGTCACATATGGAAGCTGCATTAAGGGTGGTTAGATACATTAAGGGAACACCTGGTTTAGGCTTGTTTATGCCTGCCAAGAGTTCAAATCAGCTCCAAGCTTTTTGTGACTTTGATTGGGGTGCTTGTGTAGAGACCAGGAGGTCTGTTACTGGGTATATTGTAAAGCTTGGAGGAGCCTTGGTGTCCTGGAAATCCAAGAAGCAAGAAACCATCTCCAGAAGCTCAGCAGAGGCAGAATTCAGAAGTATGGCTACTTGTACTGCAGAGATTATCTGGTTGACTGGATTGCTTAAGGAACTGGGGGTTAAGCTTCAACAACCAACACATCTAATGTGTGACAGTAAGGCTGCAATCCAGATTGCAGCAAATCCTATCTTCCATGAGAGAACAAAGCACATTGATATTGATTGCCATTTTGTGAGAGAAAAAATCAGTCAAGGCATGATCAAGACCAGTCATGTATCAACAAAGGAGCAACAAGCTGATATTCTGACTAAAGGGTTAGGAAGGACAACACATGAGTATCTGCTAAACAAGTTATGGATGAAGAACTTGTTCAAGCCATCAGCTTGAGGGGGAGTATTGAGAGGAAGAAATGCAAGCTAATGTAATTAGCTTGTTAATCAATACTAAACATAGTTAGTTAGAGTTAAGTAAAGTAGTTAGAAAGTGGTTATTGGTTAGTTAAGAAATGGACAGCTGTACATTCATGTAAAAGGTGTGTATATATACCTACATACACGTGCAACACAAAACCAATTAGAAATAATAAGAAACTGCTTCTTCTTTCTCTCAATTCCTTTCTTCTTCTTCTTCCTCATTGTGTTGGTCATGGCTACCAGTCAAGATAACATTAACTTGTAATTATTTTATGCTTCGGGATGTTGTGAATGATGATCTTGTGGCTATATTATGCTTGTTATGATACATTGAGAGGAAATTGGAGAGGTTAGCATATCAAAATATGCAAATATAGTAAGTCTATCACCACTATTAATTTGAATGATAAATGGATTGAATCTTATGAATGAGAAATTTTATGTAGGATCAAGTACTACGCCAGTATGGTACATAGACATCTAAGGTCCCTTATAAACATGACTAAATGGAAAAGATTAAGACCCTTTAGCATGTATGTACAGATGAGAGTAAAACTTGTTATCTAAAGAAATGATATTTGTTATTCCTAGTATTATGCAACTGTAAAGCCAGTATAGATATGATTTTTCAATTGAATTGTGGAATTTTGACAAGTGTATTAAATTGGCTTTATCGCATTTTGACAAGCATGTGATGATTTACATTGATTAATGGTTATTGTTCAGTGTTTCATTTTGTTATATGCTAATTAAGGTCTAATGATATTGAAAGAGCAGTAAGTAATATCTCTTATAAATATTATGTGTGGATGATCTACCTTACACTTGATAAGTTTGTGTATTGGATTGTAAATATATATGTTAAAAGAAGGTGATGGGTTGTATATAAGATACCATAGATCCTTTTGATTTATCAGTTATTTGTATTTTTAGACTTATTAATTAGATGTTTTTGTTGTGATGACTTTCAAATTTTGAGATCGTAATAGTTAGGCTTTTGCCTATTTATTTATTCAAGACTTAGACTTATTATATTGTGCTTTCGCTTTTTGGTTAGAATAGTTAGTTGAAGGCATATATTAGGTTGTTAAATATGGGTATTAGTATAGATGCTAGTCACGATGGACCAAAAAGTTTTAAAATTTGATACTTGAGTTTCAGTTTAAGCCAAGTAGAGATTTCTTGCATTTTTTAAGGGTTAATTTTCATAAAATAAATTAATTTAAAGGTAATAGATAATAAGAGAATCTAGGATAAATTAGATAATTAGCATTTATGTGGATACTAGTGCTATGATAGAGAAAATGCATGTGAAATTAATTATCGATTCCCAGTATCCCTTGAGTTGTGATATAATTAAATTGTTAAGGCATCCTAAATTCATTGAGGAATGATTTGATAATTATAGATTAAGAACAAAAATAGATTTAAAAAAAAAAGGCAAATTAATTACTATAAAACAATGAATTATATTACGAGGAAGTTCAAGTATATGGGAATTAGTTGAGGGACTGCTGATTTTGTTGTTTTATGTGTAATATGTTTCTTCATTGAATCTATATATTTATGATAGTTAGAGGTGAAGATATGCGATACTTGGTTTTCATTGTCCTTTATTATAAATTCTATATTGTTTTTATGCTTCTTCATTATTTTAATTTATGATGCACCTGAGTCGACGGTCTATATCGTAAGCAACCTCCCTTCCTTCTTGAGATAGTAGTAAGGTCTGCACACATTCTACCTTTCCCAGGAATAAGATTTCATTAAATGTGTTATTCTCATCTTTATAAGATGCATCATCATTTCCTATTTTTGTTAATATTATATTGTGCACGTGCATTAACATGACATTGAACATGAGTAAGGATCCGACACGTGGATATTTTCTATATGTTGTGATCATTTATTTGCATTGTATTATATTTCATGTCCGTTCCCTTTCATATTGACTTAGTATTGAAGTGTTGGGTTCACTTTGATATTGACTTGACTTAGTATGTCTGAAGCACATTGTGATTTGATGTATTTAGAGGAAGATTTTTAAAATTTGAAAGTTGAGAGGTTGGAGAGTTCGACAAAAGTCAATATTTTAAGTTAATGAGATTCATTCTGAGTTTTGACAATTTTATTAGGTTCAAGAATTATTTTTAAACTTTGTGCGTGTCACGCAGCAAGAGGGTACCATAGACGTGTCCGACACCAAGAGATTATTGCTAGTCCCTAAGCGAACCACTCAGTCTCATCACAGTCATTCAATGATTCAACTCAGCGGAAGACAATTAAAGTAATGGAAGCATAAGGATGGGCAACTCAACTTACTTCAAACTTAATAATTAAGGGTCATAGGCCATCAAGATCAGTCTCAACATCTATAATATAATAGTAGATTCAACGTAACTCAATTCAAGGAAAGAAAGACCTAAATATCAAGTCATCATCTTCTAGTCTATGAAGCCTCTACCTATACAGTCTAGAAAGATACCATGATAGGCCATGTCTACCACAACTCAAATGAAACTGACTCAAAGCATAAGAAAATATAAAATGGTATCCTTCGAATGCAGGGGAGGACTCACTAATCAGTTACAGGGACAATGGACCTTCAACGAAACATCTGTTGAGGATCTCGAGTACCTGTCTTTGCATCATGAAAAGATGCAGGCCCAAATGGACGTCAGTACATGGAATATACGAGCATGTAAAATGGCTGAATGAAACAGATACAAGCAGATTAATATGGAATAACATCAACTCATAAGATACTCGATCAGATTGTCAAGTGTCTATCTAAAGCAAAAACAAAAAGTAGATCAATGACTCATCAACACCAATCCAAACTCATCCAATCAACTCAACTCAAAATACTATCAGAGTAGGACCTATCTGGGAGTTTCTCTAACCGACAACCATCACCTATGAGCCGATGATGATACAACAAAGCAATGCAGTTGTCACATCCATCCAATACTTTTCCGGGGTAAAAGACATCACATCGGTGGATCTAAAATAAAGAACATCAATTCCTCTTTCGGGACTAAGGAAACATCAAGTTTTACAGTTCAATCCTCTCCTACGCTAGCCACGTAGTTATTGAGTATGAGTAGTTATCTACTCTTACCCAGCTAGGTGCTCAATACTCCTCCCAAGAGTCAACATGCTCAGAAGACATCAATCATCTGGACTACTCATCTCGCTAGTATCATTGGACATTGTAAACTCAATTCAGTACATCAACCATCAGTTCTTGGGTTAGAATCATTATCTTAGGACTAATTTCATGATCTTTAAGACTCCAGGAACAACAATTTCATTAACATCATCATCAGCACTTTCATATAAGGGTCACAATCATAGTCTAATGCACATTCATATCGTCAACGCTCTAGACACATCTCCTAAGTTCATTCTTGCAACCTTTTTATGAAAATAACATGTAGGGTTTTCGAAAACGACTCATAAAAAGTATTTAAACAGTAAAATTAAGTTTATGATGATCATCATCATATAAAAGCACATAGAACATATATAATTTATAAGAAAACATTCAAGATGCATGCATGGAGACTCAATATATTCACAATCTTACTATTACCATCAGTGGGGGCACATGGAAGGATAATTCCAAGCTTTATTTTAGCCTTACATGCCTAGAATAAAGAACGACACTAATCTTACCAAGAATTTTGACCCCAATCTCTAGAACCCTAGGTTCTTCTCTTCTTCTCTCAAGAACTTTAACTCGCGTTTAGCATAAGAGGACTTAAAATGGGTTTAAAATCCTTTTTTCACTCAAAACGACTCATTTAGATCGTGTTTTGAGTTTCGGATGAGTTGGAAAAGGTTTGGAATGCCCCTCATGAAATTTGAAAAAAGGGTTCGCCTCAGAAACATGGGGTCTGCGATGCGGATCTCGATCATTTTGGGTATTTTTCACCAAAAATTCTCCGAAAGATTTTTCTAATCCCGTAGAAATGTTGTGGACAAAATCTAAGTATTGGTCCGCGTCAGGTGTGCGTCACGCACCCTCACTAGCAATCATTTTCGCATCGCAAAATTATTTTTTGGTCTGGTTGCTCTAAAAATCAACCAGACCACTTTCGCACTCCATCTTTCATGTTGATCGCATATCCGGCCTCAGATTTGCCATCGGAGTGTGGGAAGATGCATTATGTGCACATCTCTCTTCCAGAGGTATTTTGATAATTTTACCGGACGTTACATCATCTCTCCCTTGGGATCATTTGTCCTCGAATGATAAGTAAAAGTGGACATCAAGGCATGAATATACTCTAGACTCATCTCAATACTCACTCAATAACTCAGACCCTTGACTCCCCATCAACCTCAACAAACTCTACTCAGCCTCAGAATAAATACATTAACTCAAGAATAGATAAATCAATTTAAGCCAAGGGTAAGGACATTACCTTCAACATTCTCATCATCGGGCATGAATAGATGCAGATATTTAGTTATCATCTCTTCCTCAGCTTCCCATGTGACTTCCTCAACAAATCAATTTCTCCACAAGACTTTGACTGTGGCAATCTTTTGGTTCTCAACTTGTGAACCTGATGATCAAGGATCTGGACCGGAATCTCTTCATAGGACAAATTACTCTGATACTCTCAACAAGGATCACTAAGGTAGGATCTCCCAAACATTTCTTCAACATCGAGACGTGGAATACAAGATGAATTGCGTCTAACTTAGAAGGCAACTCTAGCTGATAAGAAACCTTCCTAATCCTCTTCACAATCTAATAGGGACCAATATAGCAAGGACTCAATTTCCCCTTCTTCCCAAACCTCATGACACCCTTCATGGGTGACACTTTCAAATACACCCAATCATTCACCTCGAATTCTAAGTCTCTCCTTCTCACATTGGTGTAAGATTTCTGCCGACTCTGTACAGTCTTCAACCTTTCTCTAATGACCCTTACCTTCTCTATTGATGGATGTACAAGATTAGGTTCAATCAACTCGACTTCTCCAACCTCAAACCACCCAATTGGTGATCTATATCTCCTCCCATACAAAGCTTCATAGGGAGTCATTTGAATGCTCGTGTGATAACTATTGTTATATAAAAATTCAATTAATGATAAGTGGTTATCCCAATTTCCTTTGAAGTCAAGGACACAAGATCTCAACATGCCCGCTAATGTATGAATTGTGCATTCTGCTTGGCCGTCCGTCTAAGGATGAAAAGTTGTACTCAGATTCACTTTAGTACCCAATCCCTTCCAGAAAGATCTCCAAAATTGGGAGGTGAATTGAGCCTCTCTGTCCGAGATGATGGACAAGAGAGCTCTGTGCAACCTCACAATCTCACGGATGTATAACTTG
This sequence comes from Solanum rostratum, assembly GCA_029948455.1. Classification (NCBI taxonomy): domain Eukaryota; kingdom Viridiplantae; phylum Streptophyta; class Magnoliopsida; order Solanales; family Solanaceae; genus Solanum; species Solanum rostratum. The sequence goes on from CM057055.1 coordinate 54,176,437, forward strand.
GCATACTCCTCTGCAGTGTTAGTTGTCTTAAGTGCTAAGAAGTGAGTTGATTTGATCATCCTATCCACAATCATCCATATTAAATCATATTGATTTCGGGATTTCGGTAGACCAAAAATGAAGTCCATGTTGATCATCTCCCACTTTCACTTGCGAATCTCAAAGTTCTGAGCCAAACCACATGGCCTTTAATGCTCAACTTTGACCTATTGACAATTTGGACACTTAGAAACAAACTAAGAAATATCCCTCTTCATCCCATTCCGCCAATAGACTTCTCTCAAGTCGTGGTACATCTTGGTAGAGCCAGGATGAATGTGAAGCCATAATTTCATCTCGTACTCCATCAACATCTGGAACGCACAATCTACTCTGGTATCTCAAGACTCTATCTCCCCCTTTGGGGAAGAGCATCACCTTCTACTTGTGGACAGCTTTTTTCAACTGAAGTAAGACATGATCTTGATCTTGCTTCTCTTTTACCTCTGCCACTAGAGATGATGCAGACCCATTCTGAATATTAATTCTCCCTTCATCATTCTCTTCAAGTTGTACTCCCGATCGGGCCAAAATTTGCACTTCCTTAACTAACTCTTTCTTTCCTTCCTCCACATGGGCAGTGCTACCCATAGATAACCTGTTAAGAGCATCTATTGTTGGAGCGCTCTCAATAATACTTGATTTCATTATTGTTGAGCTTTCATGCACCTTCTATTCAACAACTTTATTATCTTCTTTAATCCTCAATTGAACAGTCAAATCTTCAAATTTCATCTCCTTAGGTTTGTGTGTCAAATAGTTCTTAAATTTCTTTTATAAAGGAGGTAACTTTTAAATCCTGGATGCAACTTGAAATGCCTCATTAATGACAACTTTTAATGAGAAAATTCACAATCAGTAACAAAATTAACACTTTTAGCATAAGCATTAATTCGAGTTATAATTTTAGCAAGGAGATCGTGTATCATAACTTGCAGCTCTTGGATTTGGATTATGATAGGCTTTTTGTCTACCATCTTATAGTTCAGGAATTTGACTGTAAAAAATTTCTTCAGCCTGACATCTTTAATTTTATACTTTTTTTCCAAACAAATCTCATAGTTCTTTTGAAGTTGGCATATTATTGTATACGTTGTACATATTATCCCTCGAAATTAATTTTTTTTCATAAAAAGAATTGAGCGCTTTCATGTCTTAGTTACTATGAAATGTTCATTATTGGAAGATGATTCTAATAGAATCAAGAAATCTTCCTTAATAAACTTTTGCAAATTCAAAGTAGTCAAGTAGAAGAACGTCTTATGCTGTCAATGCTTGAAAAAAGTACTAAAAAAGTTTTAGATCTTTTCTGCCGGAGTTAATATGTAATACCCTGTACGTTGAAAAGTCTATATAAGAAAACCTACAGAAAAAGTGAAACTGCCAAATTCTACGAGGCCTAACTACGGCTCGCGGATGGAATCACAGGCCATAAAGGGATAGTCATAGATAGAAAATGGACTTGAGAAAACTTTCGGAAAAAATGAGTCAATGAACAAGAGGAAAAAACAAGCCATAAAAGGAACTAATCTCCATAAATAGTGGCCGTACATGGGGATAGAGAAGTGAAAAATAACAAGCCTTAATATCTTAAATGGCGAACAAGCATGATTAATCATAAAAGGTTTTATGTCCATAAAACCTTGGTCATAGAGCCCATTGGGACTTAGAATTATTTTGGAGAAAAATGAAAGAAATATGAATGGGTCTTACAACCAGTAAAAGTGTTGACGTGCAATAAAAAGTAATTAATGAAAACGAAGCCTGAGTGATCTAAAAAAGGGGTTGCAGGATCTATTCTACGTGCCAACAAGGAAGTATGTAGATTGGATCACAACTCGTAAATTTTGGTCATAAACCCGACTTCAGAGATCCAATTTTGTCCCAGTATTCACAAGGCCAATTGTACTAACCGTATAAGGATCTACGGCCCATATATCCCTATTCATGGTTCACTATGTCCAAGTTTAATGAAGAGTATTTCTTAAACTACATCATTTTGGACCTATTTCTACTCCACAATAATTTTTATTCATTAGAATTCATCATATTCTGAATCATTCACTCAAATTTGTAATTTCTCAGAGATTATCTTCTTCTCCAAATTCTCTCAAGCTAAAGGAAGGTCTAGCTAGGGTTCTTCCAAATTCCACCATCATCCTAGGTTTTCAAGGATTCCTATCAGGATAAGTGGGTGTTCATTCATGGAGTCCTTTCCTCCATGAAGGTGGAAGGTTTTCTCATGTTTCAATTTAATCACTTCCTAATGTCACTTAGGGCTTTATGATCTCATATGGGACTATTTCAAATTATGCATAATTGTCATGATTTGAAATTGAATTACTCATGAATTAATGTTAATTGCATGATTTCAATGATTTCCAAGTAAAGTTTCTATAATGCTATCTAGGGTTCATGAATTTCATGATAAAAATTTTCAATTAATATATCAATTGGTATTGTTCCTCATGATTGAGCATGATTTCATTGAGTTACAAATTTCAACGTTGGTTAATTACACTAGTTTTACTATGAAATATGATCATGAATGAATAGAGGTTTCACTCAAATTTCATGAAAGTTTTGAATTTTATTTTATGAAAGTCACTTAAAGAATGAATGAATGATAATAAAAAGATTTTCCTCACCTACTCATGGATTCAAAGTGTGATAAGGACAAATCTCACATGGATTGAATCAGCAAGGTTTTTAATGAGCTATAAGTATAAAGATCTAACGAATTCAAATTTATGATTTCTATTCTATTGAGATTTGACTTAGCGTCGAGAGGGATTGATGTGTGGTTTGGTATGGAAGATAAAGGAGTTTTCCAAGTGAATCCTAGTAGCAACCTCTAGTTCCAAACTGCATGCCTCCATAGATTTCCTTATTGGCCTAGCTAGTGGATTCACATATGGCTCATGATATTAAAGATTTTCACGGAGTCTATCTTGGCAAAGTATCCTCTCTCTTATCGATGTGGAAGTTACATCAAATTTCATGTTATAGCTTACATGATCTTGTTATTGGTTAAAGTGATATCTCACAAAATGATTATGCTTTTGATGCATTGACCATATGTCTTACCTTATGAATTCCATTTTATGCTTTACTTGATATTTGTCTTGCATCTCATGATACTTATTTCATGTTATCTCATGTTTATTTTTTATGCATATTATAACGTACTTAGTACATTCAAACAACTAATGTTTACTTCTTGGCCTACGTTTTTCATAATGTAGGAATATACGATCACCCTACATCTCACACTCATGACTAGAAGGCGGAATTGATACACTTGATTGGTGAGTTCTCATGTTTCGAGGGCAACCCATTGAGTTTACATTTCATGATTTTGTTGAGACTGCTTCACTATTTCGTTATTTTACTTGAGAATGAGTTACGAACTTGTCATCTGCCACCACCTGTGTTAGTAGAGGCATGCTTAGACGTCAAAGTATAAGTCCGTCTACTCGGGCGCATTCCTTTAGCTTTATTCTATTGGGATTTTTTTGAGACCTTACTTCCTTTTTTCTTATTGTCTTGATATCTATTGCTACCTTATGTATGCTTTATGAATGCTAAGAGGCTTTGTTAAGATCCTTTGGAGTTTTAATAGTTATATCACGTCTAAGGCTTAACTTGGATCGTGACATATGCCAGTATATAACAGTTGGAGGAGGCTGCATTGTTTTTAGAGCCAATGAGGAGGGTATTTGTTTTAGCCATACCAGCTGTAAAACAACACAACAAAATTAATAAGTAGCGAAAGTTATTTCTTAAAACCAAATAAATTTAATGATTAGTAAAGTTTTTATATTCTTCAAACTAAATAGTAAATCAGAGTAGAAAATCAAAAAAGTTTTATTTCCAAAATCAAAAGAAAGATGAACACAAAAATTAAAAGTCAAATTCCTAAGTAAACTACCTTTAAGCATGAAGTTTTATAAAATGGAAAACATAAATAAGAAATTGTTAAAAAAAATATTTGAGACTACGGAATTCATTGTGTGTCCTTAAAAAATCCAATCCCCTCAGTATATCTGAGGTAATGGATTACTTATCCCTTGATGTAATAGATATACTTGTTATTGGTGTAGCGGTACCTCAAGCTCCAATAACCTCATCAAACTCAAATTTAGTAAAGAATCATATAAAGGCTCGATATTTGTTTGTAAGAAAATATGCAGAAGGAGTTTAGAAAATTTGATGCAGAAAATGAGGATGAGCTCACTATTTATAGCCAACAATTGGTGCGATAGACACATGTTCATTCAGAACAAATATAATGTCTGTTGGAGAGAAGGATTTGTTCGAAGGGAACGGTTCCTTTCAAAACTTCATTAGTAATTATTCTGTGAATTTAAAATAATTTAGCGCGAATTAAAATTTATTAGTGAAGATTAAAAGAAAAAATTGTTCAAAAAGTTCATCAATCACATCATTTGTCCGAGGCGAAGGAGCGACAATAATGACAGCAGTACAAGATGAAAGTCTCTTCTCCAACTCTTTAAGAGCCGAAAGATATGTTTCTATATATAAACACAAAAGTCCGTAATTATAAGAGTTGGTCAAAATCTTAAAGGAACCAATATAGCTGAAGATTTTCTGTTTTAATTAGTTTTCTACCTCATATACAAGTATATGATTCACATGCAACTCTTTCTCTAGATTCTTTGTATACCCTTCACTAGACATTTCATGAACTCCATTAGGCTAAAGATGTTGAGAAGGGAAATTCTTGTTGAGAGCGTTTCGTTTGTGAATGATGAACATGTACTTTATGAAAGGATAAGCGAATGAAACAGAAAACTTATAAGACGATGAGACTCATAGCCCTATAAAGAAGTCCATTATAAGGTAGAGCTAAAGGCAACTCAGTGCACAAAACCATCCAGGTTGTTGTCTAAACACTAACTGTTTAACTATTTCCTGGTCTAACATATCGAGAATTTTAGATACATACTATTGATTGAATCTCAAAATGGCACATCTCTGTTCAACAGCTAAAATACAACTGATGCCTGATACCAGGCAACTGCAGTTCCATGACTTGCGTCACCAAACAGCCTGTGACTTACTGTACAGACGCAGAACACCTCTTACAAAATGAAGTGCCATAGGCCCTCAAAACAACAGTTTCCATAACTCTATTTCCTACCATTCCAGCTGCAAATGCTAACAACCTGAACTGGTCAATCCCCCTCCCCCCGCTCCCTTCCTTCCAATACCCCCAGCTTGGTGATCCTAGACTTCAGGACCATCTGAATATCTCCACCAGACAGAACAAATTTCAGTTTTCATCTTTTGAACACCTCCTGCCTAGTATATACATTATTTGGATTTGACTGCTAAAATTGAAGGTTCAAGAATATCTGATCTGAGCATTGCGAAAAGATTCAGTTGCAATGACTCAAAAGGCATATCACTGACAACTTAGTGTATCTCTCTTTTCTGCGAAGGAGGATGAAACTGATCAAGCAATAACAATGCTACAGAAAAGGTAGCAAGTCCGCCAAGGCAATAAAGGAATCTTCTGTCCCATTTCTCTTTGTCCCCTAACCTGGAATCTCTACACAGATTCTAATTTAAAGAATAAGCATAAACAGCCCCCCAGAAAGGGAAAGCAATGCTATGACACCGCCTCAGGCTCTCTAGCAAGTCTATCCTCCTCAATACGTTGCAAAAGCTCCTCGTATTCCTTCAAGGAATTAGCAGTGAACTTTTCCATGGCCTCAAATATACGTTGTAGACCAACCTGAAAGCTACTATTTTTGCTAGTCTCACTCTGGTAAACAACATGCCTATTCAATGAAAGACTATTTTCCTCCCCAGAAACCAGAACTATTCTTTTGTCTAGTGCATGAATCCCCTTTTGTATCTTCTGGTCTTCCCTCTCAAGGTGCTTCACTTGTCGCTCCATATCCTTGTTCACCATCATCTTTTGACGTAATTCCAGCTTATCTCGCTCCCAGAGCTGAAGCACATTTGTAGCAAAATCCCGCATACAATCAACCACCTCTTTCTCAGAGACCCTTTCAAATGCTTGTGACCAATGATTACAAATGACAAAAATAGGGGGAGCACCAATCCTGCCAGGAGAAAAGGGAGCTATTCCATCATCTGTTTCTTCCGGCACATATAGAAGACACTTCATAAGCCAATTGTTCAATGCTCTCACATAGCCCTTCTGTGCACTCACCCAACAAGAGAAACTCAAAGTCCAGTTCAGAAGCTCATGCTCAAGTTGCAAAGTAGCGTCAAGATGAGCATCACTGAAGTGCTTCTGAGATGCAATGGCATCTAACTGTTTTGCTTCTCCAATGGCTATGCATTGGTAGCGATGGCACTCAAGCATGGATCTCCACATTCTACTTAACCTACACACAAGAACCATACAAGAGACACTTAAGAGTTGGAAATAACAGATAAATGTATTCAGGGAAGAAACAAAAAGTCGGCAACGAAACTTGAATGTGATTAGACTAATACTATAACAAGAAAAGATATCAACAACATCATGACTATCACGAGTGAACATGCATATAGGCTCTTACTATCTAACAGAGACCAGTAAATCACTGGCTTGTATGAGTTATATTATGAAGCCTCATGACATGTTAACTGAACCAAGACAGAAATCAAAAATTTCCATGAAACCTAAAACTGCAGTTCTATTTAATGGTAGTTATACATCCTAATAAATAAGAAAATTTATTTGGAAAATTGTTAACAGTAACTAAGACGGCTAACTATTTTCGACCAAAATAATTTTTTCAATTAATCAGATAACTAGATTATTTTAGCTTGTTCATTAGACAGGTACATGCGAAGAAACTGTTAGAGATTAGTTTGTAGAGAAAATTAAAAACTCAAAATCAAAAAAAGCACCAAAGTCTAGCAAAACCGGGCAGAAAGTTCTTCACAATCTCAGCAAGAACTTTTATATGTGAAAAGCTATTTGTTATCCATCCAATAATGTCCAAATAGAAATACACATACCCTTGAATAAGTTCATTCAGTTGTGGCCACAACTCTTCATCCCTCAATTTGTTTATCTTCTCAGAAACCTTATCCACTACCTGAATTGCAATTCTAATCTTTGAGGAGAGACTTAAAACCAATTTTCTGGTCATGTCAATCTTGTCAGAATCAGCACCCTTTTCATATAATTGCTTCAGCTTTCGATTTTTCCTATCATGAAGCACCCTTATCTTCTCCTCCGCCTGCAAATCACAACCGCAACAACACAAGGGGAACAAATTGAGTATCATGAAAATGTACGATTCATTAAACTGCAGTCACATAATAACTAAGCAAAGAAAATACATCATTCTCATGCAAATTGCACAGCTGATGCTAACTGCTAGTAAACAGAATACAAGTCACGGGAATAATTGCAGCTAATGACATTGGGAGAAGAAAGGAGAGTGAAAAGTCAACATTCTAATCAGATTGAACACCTAGAAAAAAGTATAGAAAGACTCTTAGAAAGTTACAGATCAGATTGTCAAAGATGGAGCTCTATGAAAAACTAGCAACATAGGCAGTGCCTATTAGATTAAAATGGGAAAATAAGCAACATCTTTCTTAGGAGAAATGCAAGTAACACTAACCACAAAAGAAGATATGATGATCAACCACAGTTGTAATTCATGAGACATACATCCATTAAACTGATATGAGTGCATTTGAGTGAAAAAAAAATTATCTATTCAACATCAACAAGCACATTACAAGATCAAAATTACACATGTGCAGCATTAGAATTTCTCAATTAGAGCAGAGAAATATGGATCATCTATAAAAGTTTACTGAAACTATCAAGCACCAAAACACTTCATTTTCATTACGATGCACTGGACATGTGGAAAAAAAAAGAATTGAGAAATACACCCATCTACAAAGAAACAATCTCAATTCTTCAGATCATTTAACGTACATATCGAACACATCCTCCAAAATTGAAAGACCCATTCAAAGTTTGTAAATGGTGGACAATTAGAGAAAAAGAAAAGAAGAGTGAATCAGTGGATCCAACAATACCTTGACCTCCTCATACAGTTTCTTCTCCCAGAGGTACAGCTTCTGTAAAGTGGAGGAAATGTTTCTAGGCCTTGAACTAATATCTCCTTCTACATCTAAAATGGCATGATCCGCAATCTCAATCACATCATTCTTTGAAGTAGAAGGTAGCGAGAGTAGAGTCGAGGAAGGGGTAATTGCGTGCAACATCTTGGAAGAAACTATCCCTGTGAATGACCATGAAATGGAAAGTTAAAGATCAAATTAGGCACAATTAAAAAAGATCAACCAAATCAATTGTAATACTTGCACTAATCAACAAAAACTCAATTGAAGCTCACAATAAAGACAAAAACTTTCAAAGGAAAAAGACATCAAAATTCAAACTTGGCCAGAACCACATACCTTGATATGTGGCGTGCTTACGGTTGTGGGGAAGTTTTCCAACCTCGAGCATCTTAGCAAGCTCATTCCCTGATTCAGAAGCTCTCTCAAATTGAACCTGAATCTCCTTTACAACATCAGCATCGCTATTGAAACTAGGTGCCTTCGAACCAGCTACATTTCCCTGATTCTCCTCATCAACCACTTTCTTATCCATCACGTGCACCTCATACTCAACCGGGTCATCCTCCGTGGATGAACTTGGGCTTGAATGGCATAAGCACTCTGAATCAGCTGCCTTCTTGTTTTCATTCTCCTCAACAGCCTTTGAATAGCTTTCAGTTGCAGCCTCTTCCACAAACCTTTGACCCTCCTGAACTTCTTTGACAACCTCATGTTCAAAATCCTCATCTTCCAAATCAGGTATGCCCTCCTCTTCTCTCACCTCTCTCGAGTCTCTGCTTGGTGGGTACACTGGATAGCTCTCGAAAGTCTTAAAAGGATTCAAGAATTCCCAAGCGGAACTCCTTGGAGGAGACGGCGGAGGCGGAGGTGGTTTTGAACTCGAAGGAGCCAATGACGGCCCCGCCGCCGCCGGCATGGATGAGGAATAAAATCCATCTCCGTAATTGGGATAATCCGGATAGATAGTTGCATACTGGTAAGGGTAGTAGGAAGTAGAAGAAGAAGAGGGTTCATTCATCTGAACAGTCTCCGTACTCACCGGCCGTTGCTCATAGGTAATGGACGGCGTCGTTTGGTTTCTCATGAAATTCATATGATAAGGAGCTCCAAAGCCAAGCATCTCATGGTCCCCATAAGTAAACTGACCGTACTGATGATATGGGATGGAAGTACCGTCTGAGTGATGATGTAAAGAATCAGAACCAGACCCTTCATCAGAATCAGAATCAGAATGGAAATGAAGATGTGAGCCGGAACTAGAGTGAGAATCATGATTTTGATCAATGGCAGAAGCAGGAGGAGGAGAAGGAATCTGTTTCTTGGGGGGTTCAGGCGGTGGGGGGACAACTTTTACAGGAACAGGGGAATGAGATGTTTCAACATTTTCTTTGAAAAAATGGTGGAGAGAGAGTCCAACATTTTTAAGTGAGTGAAGATAAGCAAGATGAGCCTCAGCAAGAGCGTAACGGTAATGAACAGCTTCATCCAAGAAAGAGGAACGGTCACGACAGAGAGCGACCGCCGGCAAATCATCAATCTTGGAGCTGGTGCATCCCATTATTAATTAATTCAGAAAAACAATTAAAGAAAGCGAGTTGGAGAATGATTGTTGGGTAATAAAAAAATAAAGGGGGGGTGTGGGGTTGAGATTTGTGAGAATGAAATAAAGAAAGGGAGTAGTAGTAGAAGTGATAAGAGTAAGAGATGGAGAAGAAGAAGAAGCAGCAGGGTAAGAGCTGAGGGAGGGACAGTTAAAGATGGAATCTTTGCCAGCTCGGAGATTTGTCGTGTGTTTAAAAATTAGCAGAGAGAAAAAGAGGGGCCGTGAAAAGAGAGGGGGGTGTGAACTGTGGAGCAGTAAAAGCAAGCACACTGGAACTGGATAGTTGAGGAGAGATAAGTGTGACAAGTTTACGGGGGTTATAAATAGAAAGAATAGAATTAGTGTCCTATAAAAATTAATTATATTTTGTTAAAAAGATATTTACTCTCTATCTACATCATTTTTATGGAATATTATTATTAATGCTATTCACCATATTCTATTTATGGAATATAATTATTAATGATATTCACCATATAATTTACTTTGTATATCTACTTATATTTAATTATTTTTTTTGGACTACAGTTCAATCAATTAATATTGTATTCTTTTATGAATGGTGCTGTGGTGGTGTATTTTATTTTGTTATGAACTTTTATTTATTTGGTAACATTGTAGATAATTTTGATAGTGTGAGCATACAATATTGTATTTTTTTTACTAAGAATATCGTTATGATGATGTATTGTACTTTTTTTTTATGAGGTGTTTGCTTATTTGATAAGACTATATAAAGAATTTAGGCAATTTTGATAGTTTTAACAATTAATGAGCTTTTTTTGTGTTTATGAGCATATGATATAACTTAAAAATCTAAATTGTGTATCCAAACAAAACTCAAATTTCATCTTATATGATTTCATATAATTTTGTTCACATGGTCAAATGGGCCTTTAGTATACTAAAATGGAAAAATTATTTGAACGAGTACTTTTTAAAAAATAATTATTAATCTCAGCGATACTTTTTATTTAATACTATTTATAGCAGTACATAGCAATATTATGATAAATTTATATTTGTATTAAAAGTGAATTATGCATGTGCAAACTATAAAAAAAAATAGATTTACGAAATTAAACCTGACACAAGTGACAAGAGAAAACAATAACGGTAAAGAAAAACGCTCTCTCTGAAAAACCCTAATTAGCCTGTTGTTACATCTTTTGCTCCGTCTATTGCCTCGACAGCCGTTGGCCAATCCCCGATGGGGGTTGGTCAGCCTGAGATATTGATGAAGACATACGCGAATGTTCTAAAGCCAACTATTGTTACAAAATTGGTGTTGTTAAAACCAATTTCATATCTTCATGGAGAACCTATCGTTTTATGGGAACAATATGAAGTGGATCAGATGATCATTAATGAGAATCTCCCGTATGCCCGTTATTGGCAAATTCTCATATGGATGGTTGGAGATTCAAGATCTATGGAAACTAATTCCCAAACTATGTGAGTTGAAAGGGGATTGTAAAATTGGATTACTTAGCAATCGATATATTCTTATTAGAGCATCATTACTGGAAGATTATATGCACCTATTTTTAATGCCGACATTTTATATAACTCATAATAATATGTCATATTCAATGATAACTCTAAAGTAGGATCTGATGTTCAACCTTGATGAGGAAACTTCAATAGCTATTGCATGGATCTCGTTTCCATCGCTACCTCCAAATTTCTTTGGAGAAGAGGTTATTTTATCGCTGGTTACTGCTGTTGGTAAGCCATTGCAAGTAAATATGGCTACGAAGAATAAAACAAGGCCTAGTTGTGCAAGGATCAAAGTAAAAGTTGATCTGTTATAGGAGAATTCCCTCGAAGAATTAAATTAGGAATCAGGATGAGTGAAGGAGAGGAGATGGAAGAATGAATACAAATTAAATACGACTATCTTCCAAAATACTGCACAACATGTATGATTCAGGGAGATGATGAGGATGAGTGTTATGTGAAGAATCCGAAGTTGTTCAAAAAGAAGGAATCTAAGGAGAAAAACAAGGAAGCTTTCAATGTTATAGATCAAAAGGATATAATAAGTGGCTGGAAAAAGAAGTCAATCCACAGATGCTGGAAAATAAGGATGAGGGGTTTGTGGAACAAAGGAGGAAAAATGGAGGGTGGAAAAAACATCCAACAAAAATATAGGCAGCAGTTAAAACTCAAAATCAGTTTGCAAATTTGCAAGATAAACATAATGATACAACTTATGCAGTGACACAACAGACTAACAAAGAAAAATATGCAAAAAAGCCAATCAATAAAATAATAGGTGAAAAAAAAATTTCAAGATGGAGGCAGCATGCCAAAGGATACAACAAAGGGAGATAATAACAAGAAGACACAAGAGGTTGAAAAAGAAGCTAATAGTAAAAGTGAAGTAAGGGACATAAATACAACAAATACTAGGATAGAGGATAATACTGTTAAAGAAAGCCTTCATGAGGACATTGCAGATTCCAGATTAAAAGATCTACTAATAATTCAAAAGGATGCAGAGGGTACAAGTGAATATCAAGAAGATACAGGAGAACAATCAGACAATGCTATTTTGAGTATTAAAGATATAGAGGATGAAGAAGGAATGGAAGACAATATCATGCATGTTAGTAAAGCATAGGACCTGTATCTTAGACATACCAACAGTCTTAAAGCCAAAAAGAGGTCCATAATTACTTTGCAGGTTAAAACAAAGAGCAGTAGGGGGAGAACCACCAATTGTGATCAATGATAAATAAGGCCATATTTTGGAACACTAGATCTATTAACACCCAAAATGCTTTTGGGAGATTAATATATCTACATAGAAAGCATCATTACTAATTTATTGCTCTAATGGAACCTTTTCAGGAACCAAAAGAGATTCATCAATATAAAACAAAGTTAGGATTCGACAATGTTGTTGTGAATTGTTCTAGTAAGATATGAATTTTTTGGAATGATGACTGACCAAGAACCATAATGGTGGATTCTTACCAACGCATCACCATGAAATTTAGCAAAAGAAGTCAAGGGTTTGTGATTGCATCAGTGTACACTAGATGTAATGCTCTTGAAATATTGGAGTTATGGGAAGATCTAGAAAATGTTGATTTACAAGGTTGCCTTTGGATGGTAGGTGGTGACTTCAATGTGATCCTAAATGAGGAAGAGAAGCCATAGGGCTTTGAATTTGTTTAAAATGAAGCTACTGATTTTGCTAAGTGCATTAACTCTTATGCTCTAACTGAAGTTAAATTTATCGGTAGCAAATGCACTTAATGGAACGGTAGATTAATAATGCGTGTATTTTTAAAAGATTGAATATGGTGCTTGTAAACATGGAGTTTTGTGTTGTGTTCCCATTTGTAGAAGCTCCATCATTTGATTCGTCAAGGGTCAGATCATACCCCTTACATGTTGTATGTAACTCAAAGGAAAGCTGATCAACAAGCTTTTTGATTTCTTATTTTTTGGTGCAATCATGATAATTTTATTGATATATTGTAAAGAAATTAAAAGGTTGACTTCAAAGGTAGTCCTTTTTTAGAGTTACATGCAAGGATGAGAAAGGTAAAAAGGGCTTTAGTTGAATGGAGTAAAAATGAGTATGGCAACATCTTTGTTCAGATTGTTGCGCTGGAGGATATCATAAAAGTTAAGGAGGCACAATTAGAGATTCAACCTTCTCTAGAGAACAAGATGGAACTAAGTAGGTTTGAAGCGGATTTGAGGAGGTTTTTCAAAATTAAAGAGGAATTTTGAAAACAAAAAGCTAGAATGGAGTGATTTTCTTAATGGGATAAAAATATGAAGTTCTTCTACTCCTATGTACATGGGAGAAGAAAGAAACTTCAAATTACAAAAATCATGAATAACAAGGGTATACTGTTGCAGAAGGATAAAGAAATAGGGGAATTTGTTGTTGAGTTTTTTACGGATCAGTTTATTAAGAGCAGTGATAACCAGGATTTCTCAATGTTAGGATGCATACCATATAGAATCACCACAGAAGAGAATGAAAAAATGATCCAACTGCCAGATCAGGAAGAGATGAAAAGTATAGTTTTCCAACTTAATGGGTCCAATGCAGCAGGCCCAGATGGTTTTTAGGGCTATTCTTTCAAAAGTGTTGGAATCTAAGTGAGGATATGACCAATGCAGTTAAAGCTTTCTTTTGTAGCCAGATTTTTCCCAAATATGTCACTCATACAAATCTAGTTCTACTCCCTAAAAAGGAAGTAGTAAGGTCTTTCTCTAATTTGAAGCCTATCAGCCTAAGTTGTTTCATCAACAAGGTGATATCCAAAGTTCTACATGACAGGATTGTGCAGGTATTACCAAAAATAATTTATCCTAATCAATCAAGTTTTATGAAAGGTAAAAGTATCATTGAGAATGTCTTGCTAACCCAAGAGATTATTAGGGATATAAATAGGAGAAAAAAGCATACTAATATTGTGGTTAAGATTGATATGGCAAAAACATATGACAGAGTATCCTGATTTTTACCGACAAAGGTTTTGAGAAAAGTTGGATTCTCGGAGCTGATTAAAAATGTGGTATGGAGATTATTATCTAATAACTAGTACTCTGAAGTGATCAATGGCCAATCTCATGAACTATTTCAGTCCACTAGGGGGACTGAAGTAGGGAGATCCACTATCTCCTACACATTTTACAATTGCAATAAAGGTTTTATCTAGAAGTCTTAACAGTCTTCATAGAGACAGAGATTATATTGATTATGAACTGCCAAAGTGGAGTCTTCGGATTAATCACCTATCATATGCAAATGACACAATCTTGTTCAGTTCAGGAATAGGCTTTCTATTACAAACCATCCTAATTTGTGAATTATGGAAAAGGAGGAATCAAATCAGACATGGTAATAATCAATTAAAATCTGTGCTAGCTAAATGATGGAATTTCATAGAAACCACAAAAGCTAAGTCAGTCATGAAAGCAATCCCAACCATCTTAATATGTGAATTTTGGAAAAGAAGGAATTAAATCAGACATGATAAAAATGTTACATTCACAACTCTAACCAACAAAATGTGAAAGAACAATCTATCGGCTGATTAGGGTAACTTATCCTAAGTGGCCAAGAATTCCTAGGAGATGGAGAGATAGTTGGGTGAAGATTCAGAAATGCAGGCTAGAACTTCACTACAAAGTGGTAAAATAGGAGAAACCAGATACAGGATGGGTCAAGTACAATACAGATGGGGCAAGTAAAGTCAATCCAAGAAAGAGTTCCTATGGCTTTTGTTTAAGAGATAGTCAAGGGAATTTAATTTATGTTGAAGCAACCAACATTAGCAATACTACTAATATGGTGGCAGAAATCAGTGTTGTTCAAAAAGCATTACAGTTCTGCAGGACAGAGGGCATAAGGAACCTCATGTTAGAAAAAGATTCTCTTGCCCTTAAAAACATTCTAAGGAGAGATTGGAAGGTTCCATGGGAAATCACAAAAATGGTAGAAGACATCCAGGGTTTAATGGTAGCATTCTTCATACAAATAGAGCACACATTCAGAGAGACTAACCAACTAGCTGACTACTTAGCTAACAGTGTCAGTGATCGAGAAGGCATGCGACAGTATCATTCATTTAATCAACTTCTTAGCATGGCAAGAAAAATATTGAACACAAAAATATAACAAATTCCTTCACTGAGGATAAGGACAAAGAGAATCAGTAATAATTGTAGACATATACAAGGATAGGGGTGACAAGACCACAGCTTCGCATGACAAGCATAGGGATGACAAGACCATGGCTTGGCACAACAAGCATATTTACAACTTAGTTTGTGGTCTTAGCAAAAATTACAAAGCAGTGATACTATCAACTAAGCCTAGGCTAAGTTTGCATTCAAAAAGTGGTGCCAAACTAGCAGAAGGAAGAACCCTTAATCAAGAGTACATTGAGCACTTGCATTCTTAGAGGTACCATGCCAGTAGTGTGAGTAAGTCTTTTTCTCCCCTGGACAACCTAAGATAAAAATAGGTGGTCAGATGGTTACATGATAGGAAGGTCAGAACTCACAGGAAATACAAGTTGGAATTAATTACATATCTAGAACCTGAACTCTTCAACCCAAATGAATCCTTAGACAGAACACCTGAACATCATCAAAAGCACTGCACTCAACACAGAGGAGTGGTGCAAGACAAAAAGAAGAAAAATGTGGAAAAAGATTACCTTTGAAAGCTGATCACGAGACTCTCATTTACGAGATGAAGGTAGTTGCTAACCCAAAAATGAAAAACGAAGTAGATTTCAAGTGGAAGCTTTTATTTTTCTTAGTCTATCAGAGTATGGAAGTTTGATTGGCTCCAGGTCATTACAAAATTTGGACCATTTTGTAATTAGACTCAAATGAGCCCCCTTTTTTATGAATAAATCGGGCTTCTAGGCTCAAATTTAATTTTAAATAATTATGCATGCAATATAAATGTATTATAAGTTTTTAAAAATATATCGTGTTTGTTTTTTAGTAAGAATTTAACACAATGTGTATTAAAATGTTTGATAAATATATTATTTATAAATAATTTTTAATAAAAATTTGTATTATATATATTTTATAAATAGTGTATTATTGAAACTGAATTATAAATGTATTACAAGTGTTTAGCGGAAAAAATTATTATTACTGTTTGCTGAAAATTGTTGTTCAGCTTTGTTCATTCAATCAGAAAAAAATAAGAAATAATTTGTTATTCTGTATTTCTTTTATGGTTTCAATTAAATATTACTCTTCCTAGTCTATATTAAACAAATTGTTGGGGGTATGCAACACCTTTTAAGAAATATACTTTAGGACACAAATAAAATGCTACTTTCAACTATTGATCTTTTGATAATTTCTAAATAAATTGTTCTCTAAAAAAAATAAAATTAAAAACATCACAAAATCAAGAATAATGTTATTCTCACAATACTACTTCATTATGGATCGTCTGTGTTGAGTGATAAGGGTATAATAATGTTAATTGGCTTTTGTGGAATAGGTGAAAGAAGCCAAAAGAGAGGGTCTCCCTTTTTCCTTTACCAGATAGGATAACTTCAACATGTGTCTGCACTTACTTTTCCCTTTCCCTCAAGTGAGAAAGAAGAGCATTTGCTGGATGCTCAACTCAGAGCTTTTGCTTTAACCCCAACGTGGACTCAACTCCACTAACTATTAAAAACACATCTCTATGCGCTGCTACTAAAAAATCCAGTCGCATATTCCAACATTCTACGCGACACATTCACAATTCGAGCTTAATATTTAATTTGAACTAAAATCTTTAAGCTCAATTTTGAATTTTTTTGACTTTAATCACTAAGTTAACCTCTGACGAAATGCAAAATTTCTCATTATATCTAAAAGATTTAAAAATTATTTTTTAATACTGTATAAATTTTACCCTTTGATATCCTCTAGACCCCGTCCATTTTTATAATATTGGTTCAGTTCTCATTGTCTTTTTTTCACCCCGCCTCGAAGGCGGGGTTCGGGGCGGAGGTCCGACCCGAATTTTAGGTTATACTATTTTTTTATTATTCTTCGTGTATTTTGTAACAGTATTATTTTATTAATATAAATACTGCATCACCGTGAAGGTTACCCTCACAAGATGTTACCACGAAAATACTTTCTCTCTCATAAATTTACTACAACTGTCTTGAATTGTTCTTCGAAATCTAAAAATGTTGTTGTAATCGATCCTAACAACTTATTATTGAATTATAAACACCGAATACAGTCGGAAGAACAACAATTTTATGCTGACTAACAGGTGTAAAGTTTACTTAGGAGGCATCTCAACGTAACTTTAAAAAAATATATATATTTGAGCATAAATTTTTAAATTTAACTTCAAATTAACTTTCAGAAATTTTTAAAGAATTTGAAAAACAATTAAAAGATACTTCCATCTTTTTCACTCCAAATTACTCAAAAAAATAAAAGTAAAAAATAATATGTAGTCATAGTCAAATACAATTTTAATTTTCAAAAGATATTTTTCATTTAGAAAAAAAAAAGTTATTTTTCCAAATTTCACCATAAAACATGATTAACACCTACTTAATTACCTTATTTCAATAAACTTGTTATTCGAGATTTTGTAACTGGTACAAACTTTTAAATTTTGTATAAACCTATAGTGTAGTATATATTAGTAGTGAATTTTATTTTTAATATGTAATAGCACGTTAGTTATTTATTTTTTTCTTGTTACTAAGACTGAATAAATTATAATGCATCTAAAATATTATATTCTTTTTACAAATTTTATATCTTATCAATCTAGTGTTCCTTTTATATATTTAAACTACCACTCTTTATATTAAACTATATCTCATTATTGAGTTAGCCAAATATTGGAAATCATCGAATCATAAGTACATGAAGACTTGAAAATCCATAAAAATCAATTCAGGTGCCATTTATAACAGTTAGTTGAGCTAACTAATTTAAAGAATTTAGACATATCTTAAACACCCAACAGTAAGAACAAATCATCAATTTTGATAACTTGTACTTAAATTTTATTCTTATTATTATAAGGTAAAGATATGTTTCTGATAGATTCTTGGTTAAAAAAAATTACAATTAATGAATGAAAGTAAGAAAGAAATAAAACTAAGAATGTAATTTAATTGATTTAAATCACAAAATAGAGAAAATCTTAGAAAACCCTCAGAACTATAACCCTTGTAGAGGCCGCCATGGCAGTAGCCACCGCTGGTGGGGTTCACTCACCGGAGACCATTGACGTACAATCAACAACCACCACCTCCCATGAACCAAAACCTTTTACCATTTTCTTCATTACTCAAACCTAAAACCATTAAGCCACATATAATCGTCGATACCCATCAAACCAGTCATTATGTTGCATGGTGAACCTAACATTACATGAAAGTCATCAAAAGTGAAGACCCCAATTGTCAGAGGAACTTAGATCTATTCCAGGTCTAGAGTGAGTGTACGATAGGTGTACTGGATGCTAGACATATTTTGATGAGACTATCAAACTTAGAGGATTATGTACATTTGTGTTTTATGGGAAGGCAAAAGAAAAATATTGGCAGATGAGGACCTTTAAATGGGATCCATGGTTTGATCCGAATATGGAGATAACCATAGGAGTTGCCTGGATATCCTTTCCAGACCTACCATCCAATTTCCACAGCAGCAGCAGCAGGTAAACCTCTTATGGTAGATATGGCAACAAGACACCAAACAAGGCCGAGTTGTGCTAGAGTAAAGGTGGAAGTAGATCTGATAGCCAAATAGTCACAAAGAGTTAGAATCGCGGAGGAGGATGATATTATAAGAGGAATATAAAGTTCAAGTGGGTGAAAGTAGAATACGATTATATGACAAAGTATTGTAAGGAATGGTGCTTGCAGAAAGCTGTTAGTCTATTCATTTGAAATTATATGAAACAAAATAATGGAGGAAGGGAAAAGTATAAGGAGCAAATAGAGTAGTGTGGAGAAGGAAAGGGAATAACGAAGAGAAGGAACAAACAGGGTAAGAAGGAATGGATGGTAAAAAGTAGAAATACACATCAAAGGTCATACTGGAGTAGTATATGATATATAGAGTGCTAATCCTTTTGAGGCATTGAGAGAGGTGATATTGACAAGGGAGTTGCTACAAAAGAATGCCTTACTAACAACTTTCTCTCTAATTCCTCCTTATTTTAGATACTAACATTTCCCTCAATATTTTAGCAACCAAATTACTTTTTCTTATTTTAGCAAAGGAACGTTGTTTGTCGCTATAATCCGTCGCTAAACACAGTTTTTTTTTAATGTATGTAGCCTACATGCTAATTCAATGGAATCCAATAAAATTTATTTAAATGATATATTAATAAATTCATTAAAATATATATAAATATTAGATTTAAAATTCAGTTACTATGACTTAAAATTGTTATTATGAAATTTAGAAATCATCAAATAGAAATAGTAGCTTCATGAATGTGTAGGTGTATATTAAGTTAATATATATGATGGTGAAATGAGTAATTTTGTTCATTTGTGGCGATGAATGTTATATTACTTAGAATTGATGTCACCGACAGCAGGAGCAAATTTTGTATTGTCCCACATCACATGCTACTCATATTTGTGTTCACCACCACACATGACTCACTTTTTTATTTATTGTTTTGCACATTCAAAAATATTTCAAAAGCAAACAGAAAACATATTTTTGCCTATCAAAGGACTACATTGGCCTACCTATTCGTTTGGTTGGTAAATAAGTTAAATCAAAAATATAATATATGAACTTGGTTGTGCACTAAATTATAACTTTGGATATATTTTTATTTCGAATTTTCAACTTTTACTATTTTAAAAAACTTTGGAGAAAAGTGGCGGAGAGCTTTGTGATTTAAATATTTTATCTCAAAGTTAATTATCACAAAAAATGTGATTTTACACTCAGTTTGATATAAAAATAATATTATAATTATTATATTAATAATTTCAAAAAATTTAATCCCATAATTGAAAACGAAAATAAAGTTGTTATTCCTTATCCTAAAAGTCAAAACGACATTACTTTGTCCTAGGAGGATAGCAACGCAAAGGTCAAATGGGTGTAGATTGAGATTTTTTTTATTTTTGATTTTAAAAAGAATAATGGAGTAATTGTAATAAGTGTTCAATCACACTTTTCTTTCTGTTTCTTCTTTGAAAAGTGGGCCTTTTTGGATAAATGCATATGTAAAAAATATTTTATTGGACATATACCCCCCACCCACCCAACACCCACTCATATATATATATATATATATATTAAAAACTTTATTTAGATTACATGAGATATATCATTATTTGAAAATTAATCTAAATTAGGACAATTGAATATTTGTATCCTCCCGTTATACAATGTCTTCAACCTATGGATGGAGCGGCACCAGAATCGGTACAATCGGACCGGCATTAATCGATACCGGAATCGGAACCGGAACCGGTAAGGAGGGGGGGGGATAATTTTTCCCGGAACCGGTGGTACCGGGAAAAAGTAATCTTACCTTACCGGTCCGGTACCAACCGGAATTTTAAAAAAAATTATATTAAATTAATATGTTAAATTAATTGTTAATATTTAAAACTTTAAATTCAAGTTTAAAATGTTAAAGGTTAAATTAAAATTTTAAAATGGTAGTATTATTATTCATTAATCATTATATAAATTTTTAAAATTTAAAATGAAGTTTGAATTTAAAGTTTTATATAATATAAGTATATAACTAAAACATTTAAAGTGTAAAATCAATTTTTTCAATCTTTCTACTATAAAAGTTTAAATTTCTAAATTTTTAAATATAAAATTGTAAAGTTTAATTTTTAACGATTAAATTTTGAATGTTTCTTTATATATTTTAAACGTTAAAGTTAATAAAGATTTGAGAAATAAAGGGGCAAATATATTAAAAAGAAGTCAAAACTTAAATTAAGATTAAGTGAAGATAATAAAAATAAAAAAAGAAATAAGGCGAATAGCCTCTAATTTTATTAGGTAATTTTAAAATTTAAATTGTACAATGTAGAAAGGTAAGATATTAGAAATCAACCTAATTTACACAGCCACCTTCTAGAACGGTTCTGTTTTAACTAGGTATTATTTATTGTAAATTTGTAATACAATAAAATTTAATCACTAATATCTTAAACTACTTTGAAACTCTTGTCTAAGAGTTTCTAACATTTCAAGTGTCACATTTTCTGGAATCGGCTCTTGAGCTTGTTCTTCCAGAAATTTCATGTCGTCTTCGCTTGATTCCGATATAACATTATCGATATCGGCTTCAAACTGAGAAGGCAATGTTGGACGCCCTAAATTCCTCCGCTCCGCATTTATCCAGTCTCAGAATAAGACTGAAACTTCCAAGCTATCGTCTGCTAGTGAATATCTATAGTCTCATAATTGGAACCTAGCAGCACTAAAAGCGTCTTCCGAAGCCACTGAAGAAGCTTGAATTGCCAGGACATTACGAACCACCCGTTGAAGTCTTGGAAAATGTTTTCCACGATTATTCCACCACGCCAAAAGTTGCGGCTTCCCCTCTGCGTCCTTGATACTTTCTGGTGCCTGGTTAAGACATTCATCAAAATCGTTGTTTTTGTTAGCTTGTAGTCCAAGTTGTAATTCTATTATTGCGTCAATATCATCATCGTATCTAGGCCTAGTAGGTTGTGGTTGGTATTGTACATTTTGTACTAAATTATATTGTTCGAAATCATATAATTTCCTAGCTTCTGGTATAATGTTACTTAGAACTGCGTCTAAATTAAGTGATTGATTTTCTCCGTCGTATTCTATTTCTAAGTCTCTAAATATACTAGTAACCATTCTAGATACATCGAATTCTTTATAAGCAGGATTAAATAAACAAGCAGTTAAATAAATCTGAGGGATTGGGAAAAGTATTTCCTAAATTTTTCAATCATTTTTTTTAACAGGTTCACTAAATCTTGTGTTATTTTAAACGAAGCTAATTTATTACAAATAGCACAAATATTAGGCAACACAGAACAAATAGTAGGATAGTAAAGACCGGATATTTGTTTAGTTGCTAAATAAAAAACTTTTAAAAAATCAACTAAATCTTTAATTTCAACCCAATCATTTTCATCTAGCCAAAAGGTGTGATCTGAATTATGTGCATTCCAGACCATTGTAAGCGGTCTCCTATATTCGTAAGCAACTTTTAACATTTCGTAGAATGAATTCCACCTAGTTACTACGGATTTAGGAATTTTTCGAACAGGCAAATTACATTCAATGCAACGCTGCTCAAATTCCTTACGCCTAGCCATTACTTGACATTTAAAAATAAAGTGGCATGCGGCTTCTACTTTATTACATCCGTTTTCAAATAAAGAAATACCATCTTTAACAATTAAATTATAAATATGTGTAGCACATTTAATATGAAAACCATCTTCATAAGTTGGACAAATAACAGGTTTTAAAAAATCTACAGCACGTTTATTATTACTAGCGTTATCTAAAGTTACACTAAATATTTTTCTACTTATACCAAAAAATTGTAAAACATTAAGAATAGTTTGCGAAATATAAGAACCTGTTTTTCAAAATTCACAAGTTTTATATCCTAAAATTCTTTTTTGCAAATTCCAGTTATCATCTATCCAGTGGGCCGTAATTGTAACGTAATCGTTACCGGTTACACTACGTCCCATATCAGAAGTTATTGATAGCCTACAATTAATATAAGCAAATAAACATCTAAGGTATTGTACATGGCGTGCTTGAAAGTCAAAAACAGCTTTTTTTATTGTATTTCTAGAAAAACCATTAAAAGACGGGTTATAAACAATTTGAATATAATGGACAAAACCGGGATTTTCAGCAAAACTAAAAGGCAAACCAGTAACAACAATCATTTTAGAAAGCTCATCCAGGTCACGTAGTCTACTATAAGGTCTATGTGTACTAGGACCGAAAATATTAGTAGGATTTAGTTGCGATTGCACCATATTTGAACCTCCCACCGATTCATCGGGAATGGGAGTTCCAAATTTTTTGACGTCCACAACTGCTTGGGCATGCAAAAATTCCAATTTACAACAATGCATAAGGTGATTTTTCAAATGACCCGTCCCGCCCCCCTTTCCCGAAGTTTTATGGTTTAAAACGTGATTACATTTGTTACAAATTGCTTTTGTTTTATCTTCATTTTGCGTTAAAAATTGCCAAACAACAAATTTTTTTGCGCGTTCCGTCTTAGGCCTATTAGATGACGAAGGTTGTACGGGGGGAGCGGGAGCGGGAGGGGGGGGGAGTAGTAGCACTATATGGGGGTTGAGTTTCATCATCATAAAAAATATCTTCGTTTTCATTAATTTCAAAATCATCTTCCGGTAAATCTTCGTTAAAACCAAAACGTTGTTCAAGAAATTCATGGTCTAATTTCGTGTTAGAGTCAATATTAAAACACGTGTTGTCTACGTGAGTAGAATCTTCGGTATTTAATCTAAGTGGTGGTTGTCTTGTAGACGAAATACCACCGGATTTTTTACCGGTTAAATCTTTTTTAATTCCACCAAAAAATGTACTTTTTCCCTTTCCTTTTCCACCGGAATCCATGTTAAATTTAATTAAACAAATTACGATTATATGCAAAAATTCAAGTTTATGAATGTAAAAAAAATTAATTCAAGGAGACAACAAGTAAAAGTAATCAAATAAGTAAAATCAGAAGAACAAATAAGTAGGATTTAGGAACGAAGATACCAAAGGTCTGCGCAAAAACAGATGTAGAAGCCGAAATTGATGAAAGTTGAAGCTTGAATATGCTCCAAATTGATCCACCAAAATTTACTCCAAAATGCAATTAACCAAACTAAATAATATTTTTTAATAATAATTGAGAGAGTAGATAATTAATATATAATATATAATATTTGAGAGTAGTATGTAATATGTATATAATTATAAATTTGTAATAGTAAGTGGAGAGAATTGGATTGAATTGAGAGAATTAGATTGAGAGAATTGAAGTGAAAAATTACGAAAGATTTAGGGGTATTTATAGTTGAGAAATTATTGAAATTTGAAAAAACATTTGACCAAAAACGGTCCAAAATATGGGCAAAAAATAATGTTGTCGTTGGTGGGCCCCACCCCAACGGTAACAAAATTAAAAATTTTAAAAAAAAAAATTAAACCGGAATTACCGGTCCGGTAACTACCAGAAAAAAATACCCCTCCCTTCCCGGTCCCCCTACCTGTACCCCCCTACCGGTATAGTACCGGGACCGGATCGGACCGGACTGGTACCGGAACCGGTACTTACCGGTTCCGCTGCCAGGCCTAAATAAGAGGCTTCACAATCGAAAGAATTTGTTGGAACCAGAGTCATAACTAACTTTTTACTTGTTTACCTAAAAATGGTTGTCTTAATAAAATTTGAGCAAATTATCCAAGAAAAATAAATTTGGGCGTCTGAAGAATCTTTGAACTGCACATTGGATGTAAATTGAAGATCTTGAAGAAACCATTGCCTCACATCAAATAAGAAAACAATCGCCACATCGAGTTGGTACTTTTGAAGTAATCTAATGTAAGAACTCAACAACGAAGTTGCAAGTAATTAAACAAAACCACTTTGCCTTTACCAAAGTCTAGTCTTTTCAACAGCAAAAATGTAATTCCATGAAACTCGTAATACTCTATAGGCCAAATAACAGAGCATATAATGAGTAACTCATCTACCTAAGATTCAGCAATAGTGACCTCAACCTCAACACCGGGTTCAATGGTGATAGAGGTGATTTGTTTGACAATATCTGGTGAGCTGAAAAAAGGTCAATAACTCGCTTGTGGACACGCAGCTCAAATCTGTCCCATGTATTAGTACCTGTGGGTTTAGGAAAAAAAGAGGATAAGAATAACTCTTTTTGACGAGAACTTTCAAGAAAAGTAAATCTCCTGTAGAATACAAACTTTTAGTGATAAAACTGCAAATCAATATTACGAAACAAAAAGCTCCAGACCCTCATAGATTTTGCAAGTGAGCATCTAAGACAGAGACTATGAGCATTTAAATAAACTAATGGGGGCGGAGAATCTAAACCAATCAGCAATGCAAACATCATCATTGATGACAGGCAATGACAAGCTCTTGAATTCTAGTATGAGTAGATGTAATGGAAACGTGTCTCGTGGGCATGAGAAGGTCCTGTCAGATGGTTGGTGTTGGGGCTCAACTATACTTGAGCAGTGGTGTATTGTTTGGTTTTAACACTGCTCAAGCTTTAAATTCTTTTCACTGATCACGGTGGCTAGCACCCAAGCTAATCGAGCAAAGACACTTTGGTACGGAAGTTTATATTACTATTAAACCACGAACTAAAGAGAAATAGCACTATATAGACTAATCTTTTTCCATCTACTTAATTACTTTTCTGATCAATGGGGTTGTTAGATGAACACCAAATATCTGTATTCTACACTAGAACCTCTAGATTGGAATTCAGTAATAAAACATCAATGTATATATATTATTAAGTAAACACAACAAAGAATAAAATGCATAATGTTTATACCTTCTCCACAAGGAGACTTTCTGGTGGTGATGTGAAGGACCTTTGTTTCTCACAGGTCCCTTCACCCTGAGCCTCTTATCCTTGGCACCACAAACCAAATCAGCACACACTTCATGTTCTAAATCAGGTGAAAGAAGAAAGAGCATACTCCATAGTATAATTACAAGAAACAGAAAATCATAAGCCCAAGTAAACCATAAACAAGCAGTGGCTCCAAAACAAAATGCTTCATAATCTACTGTTAGCATCATTACCAACAAACTAATAATATGCATATTAACTAGATCTATTTTCAGCATTTGATTCAAACCGACACAGATAGGAACTCATATGATACAGGCAAAACTCATAACAAAGAAATGCAAAACCATAGGCCAATTAAACCATCTTTCTGACAACTATCCAAATTCGAAACTGAACTACAGAAGACTTCAAAATATAATCTTTTGACCACCAATTGAACTCAGCCCCATTAGTTGACTAGTTAGGGAACAATGCATCTAAAACTGTAATATCTGAACTAGCAGTACTACACTAGCCACACTGATACAAAAGCCAAAACCTTAAACCCTAGTAAATTGGGGCTAGATTAATATATAAAAACAAAGGGCGTCCCTTCTAACAGATCCAAATAAGTTTCACATAAACAGAAGAATCAACATAATTATGTCATTGAAAACAAAGAGATACAAATAAAAAAGGAGCACAAGCGGTTACCTTTCTCGAGATTCTTAACATTCTTGGAGGAGAGAGTGATCCTAATCTTGTGAATCACCTCCTGTGGCTCCTCAAGACCAGGCTTTGTTGGCTTCATTGATGCATATGTTGCCATCTTTCTGCACAAAAAAGACCACTTTTTCCATTAGGTTACACAGAAAACACTCACCTAATTATCAGGGGTGCGTGGAGATTACCTGAGAGTGGAGAGAAAATGCTCAGAATTCTGCGACGGCGAAGAGGGAGTGCTTAAAACTTCTGGCAATAATATTCCTTTTTCTTTATATACCTGAAAACAAGCTAGGGTTTTATTTTTTTCTTTCGGTTCGGGTTAACAAACTTGGGCTTTGTAAATACACATAGAATTCAAAACCCACACATTTGCACAAATGGCCATTTGTGCTACTATTTAAATGTAATATTTATAAAATTACACAACTTTATTTATCCAAATCTTCAATATTCCCTACCTTTTTTAAAAATTACAAAAATCTCAACTTTTTATCATTATCTATTTATTTTTTATACTTAAAGAATCTCTATTTTTATTAAAAGATATAATTACTACATTTTTTTGATTTAGAAGTCTAATTAATGTCAATCACAATTTAAATTATAATTTTTTTCATTTTTAAAGCCTTTTTTTAAATGTTTTCTCTCTCATACAGTTACCATTTGTAACATTTAAATTTTTTTTTCAAATTAAAACTGCATTTTCTCTCTCTCAGAACCACTTTTCCGTTCCTTCGCCGCTTTTCAAACATAAAACTGCATCTTCCCGACCTCCATTATCACAATCTTTCCCTCCTTTTCTGTCAATCAACAATAGAGTCACTCACTTCTTTTAGTCTGGGCCATACACAAAACGAGTTTGAAAGCGGTGAAGAAGCTGACACTGTCAAGGTTGACCATCACAATGGTTCTGGCGATGAGACCGGCGAAATTGCCACTGCAAAAGGAAAAAACGTGAAGGATGTAGCCTCTACTTCAAGATCCCCAAGTCGGAAACGACATGCAACTCGGAATAGTAAAGCACATTCTTCTCTTTCTGCGACCACCATTGCCCAAGGTAAATCGAAAATTTTCTCCCAAATTTGCAAACACACATATTAGTCGATTTTAGGAGTTAATGATACAAATAATTTTTGAGAAACTAAAAGAATGTCGATTCCTCATTGTTGCAGTATCACTGACACATATCAACACTTGTTTGTTGGTCAAATTGATACCTAATTTTTTGGGGGTTTTGACACATTGTTGGGGGTTTTGATCAACACTAATTTGTTGGTCAAATTGATACCTATTTTTGACAAATCGATTCCTCATTGTTGTGTGTAGATGACTGATTCAAATTGACACATATCAACACTTATTTTTTGTTGTTTGATATCTGACTAGTGATACCTGTTTTTTTATGTTGATTTATTATTAGATACACTATAGTTGTGTGTACATGGTTGCCTCCCTTTTTATTAGGTGGTCCTATGTGTCTGAAAGACTCATTTTTTGAAGCTGATATATGTCTAGTGATACCTGTTTTTTTTATGTTGATTTATTCTTTGATACATTATAATTGTATGTACATGGCCGCCTCCCATTTTTAGAATGGCCCTATGTTTCCAAGAAGACTCTTTTTCTATACTGAGATCTGCATATTGATAATTGTTATGCATGTTGATTCATTGCTTGATACAATATAACTGTTTGCATATGGCTGCCTTTCTTTTTTTTAGGATGGTTATATGTTTCAGAAAATATCCTTTTTGATGTTGATATCTGACTGATGATACTTGTTTTTCAAGGTATGAGTTATGTTCTGAAAGACTCATTTTTTTAAGCTGATATATGTCTAGTGATACCTGTTTTTTTTTTTTGTTGATTTATTCTTTGATACACTATAATTGTCTGTAGATGGCTCCCTCCCATTTTTTAGGATGGTCCTATGTTTCAGGAAGACTCCTTTTTTGATGCTGATATCTGCATATTGATACTTGTTTTGCATGTTGATTCATTGCTTGATACAATATAAATGTTTGCATATGGCTGCCTTCCTTTTTTTTAGGATGGTTATATGCTTCAGAAAGTATCCTTTTTTATGTTGATATCTGACTGATGATACTTATTTTTCAGGGTATGAGTTATGTGTCTGAAAGACTCATTTTTTTGAAGCTGATATATGTCTAGTGATACCTGTGTTTTTATGTTGATTTAATCTTTGATACACTATAATTGTCTGTAGATGGCTACTTCCCATTTTTTAGGATGGTCCTATGTTTCAGAAAGACTTCTTTTTTTTATACTGATATCTGCATATTGATACTTGTTCTGCATGTTGATTCATTGCTTGATACAATATAACAGTTTGCATATGGCTGCCTTCCTTTTTCTTAGGATGGTTATATGCTTCAGAAAGTATCCTTTTTGATGTTGATATCTGACTGATGATACTTGTTTTTCAGGGTATGAGTTATGTAATAAAAAGCATCCCAAAACACCATTGAAGTTTGGATCTTCTTACAATTGCAACTTCGCAGATGATATTAAGTTCTTTATTAGCGACGATGTTGTTGCCAAGTTTCAAGAAACTATCTTTGGTCACTTTCATGACATTCCACCATGCAAATTTCAAGGCCAAAATATAAAATGTATTATGTTGAATGAAGTGAAACACAAAGACATGGACATTTTACACGTCCGCCATTCTAAGAAAAATGTTTTGTGCTTCTCGATCAGAGAATTCGCTCTTATTACTGGCCTCAAATGTACAGGGAATGTAGAAGACTTCAGGTATCGAGGCTCTCCTTCTAGCAGACTGCTAAAAACATACTTCCCTGATGTTGTTTCGCAGATTCACAAACGCCATCTAGTTCAGTGTTTTTGATGGGAAACTAGGATACAGTTGAGGATACAGTCCAGATGGCTATTTTATATTTCATCCATACATTTGTCTTTTCCCAAGTAGCCGAAACACCCTTATCCACCGACGATTTTTGTATGGTTGAAGATGGCAGTTACATCAACTTTCCATGGAGGTAAGAGGCATACAACAAGTTGATGTATACGTTCAGGCAAGACTGTACAAAAGCAAAGCAATAGTATCGTTTGTCGGGTATGCCATACATTCTGAATGTATGGATATATGAATGTGCGTCTGCCGTTCCGAATGATATCGCTGTTAGGGCTGCTCACCGCATCCCCAGAATCCTAAATTGGAGAGTCACTGGGCTAAAGCCAAAATTTGATTATTTTATGTCTACAATATTCAGCGAGGTAACAATGCTTTGGATGAATCTTATCTTATAATCTTTTCTTAATGTCTCACTAATTTTCCTGTTTAAGGTTGACTGTTCAAACATAATCCCGACTGACGAAGAATTGATATCTATGGATTTGCCACCACTCCCAGATGACAAGCCTGTACTGGATACATCAGCATCAGATAGCAAAACATCTTCCCATGGACCGTCGACGAAAGATGAAAATGCACAGGTACATGGGTTTGAGGACTTCACATCTGCACCTCCCCCACAATTGCTTAGGAAGTTTAAGCGCACTTGTGTTACATCCGCTTCACCTCCACCCAAAAAATAAAGAGTGCATCAATCACTAAAAGTACCTCCTTCTGTATTTGCAAAGCCCAAAAAAGTTGTACATTTTGCTCAGACTCACGGTAAACTGTCAACTCCTCCCAAGCCATTGGATGTTCCCACACCCACCCCGTCTGATGACAAACGCAAGAAAGTGGAAGAGACAAATGGGTTGAAAGAGTTCCTTATCAAATATGTATGTAAAAGTCCTATGAAATTTTTTAATATTCATAAGTTACATTTTTGTCTCTAATTGTACATACACTAATTTTCCTTTTTTTGCAAAGTGGACGATAAGTTCAAATCTCTTGAATCGTTGATACTTTCACATCACACTGCCACATTGAAAGCAATACACGATGAGGTTAATTCGCTAAAGAAGGATTCACAAGCCACTTCCCCCAATGTTGATCAACAAGAAGATATTCTTCCAAGCAAATACAAGGTACACAAAAAAATGAACTTTGATACCTATATGTTTAGAAGATGTATTTTTTTTATGCATACAGTTGAAGCATATATTATGTTGATACATATACTTTTAGAGAATAAACAGTGCAATGAGTAGCATCTGTTTATTGATACTTATGTTCTATAAGTATCAAATTATGTAGTATCAAAGTTAGTGTTTTCATATTGCTTAATACTTTTAATCTTTTCATATTGTTTGAAAGTTAAGGGTAAAGATACCTACAACTCCATAATTATGGTTAACACATCATATATTTGATTTTTATATATTTTTTTAATTATTGAATTATCATGTTCTCAACATATTATCACCTACAGGTATTCGACGACTCCACGATACCTGATACAGAAATTGAAATCCTACAAGGCGCTCAACCATATGCTGACGATGTCAATATCCAATCATCTAAAGACGTCACAGAAACTGTCAACGTCGTGTTCGCCGAAGAAGACGACTCTAAAGATGTCACGAGCAATGAAGAACAGTATCCCAGTGTTGGAGTTGTCAATAAACATCAGCAGCAGCAGGAGTCTGTCCCCGTTGTTCCAGCAATATCTGAGAAGGTTTTTTATAATTATGAGTTCATTTAACAATATAGTTAATTTGATCAGTATTAAGGACAATTCTAAAATTCATTGACACACACAGGTTGACATTTCAGTACACGAAAATCCTATGTTGGATACAACCAGATTAAACCAAAAGCAGGTTGAAGACGAGTCACCGATAGATGATCCAGTTAAGGTACGATATCCGTTACCAACTATTAAAGTTCACTCCCTTTTCATACACTTTCATTCTATTATTCAATCTAGGAAAAAAAACATCTTTTTTGTTAGGTCTGTTCAAATGTGGACAAGCAAGACGATCAACATCAATCTGAAGCATTTGCATGGACTTCCAACACATCAGGAACCAAGAACAAAATGGAAAGCGAAGCTGCCACGACAAAACGGAGGTAAACTATTTTTTCTTTCCTATAAAAACAGAACATGTATTTTTATAGGTTTACTTCAATGTAATTTGTCGATGATACCTATTAAGGACCCATCTGCTTTCTCGGAAGGAACAAATGAAGCCATAACAGCTCTTCTCTACCAACTCCAGAACCCAATAACAGCAACACCTCTGAAAACTTGCACGCAAGAAGAACTGGATAATAACCCGTTTCTTCCATAAAAATTATACTATTTAAATTAGCTCCATTTAGCTAACGGGGAGATTATTATGGGTTCATTTGCACTTCTAGTCCTATTTTGTATTGTTACTTTAATTTTATCCATCAAATTATATAACTTTTTCGCGAGAGATAAATTTATATTTTTGCATTATAATATTTCACTAGACATGAATTTAATTGCTTAGAGAAAAAAATTATAAAAAAGAAGGGGGGGGGGGGGGGGGGGAGGGGGGGGGCAAATGAGGAGGAAATGATTGGGGGTGGAGAATGAGAGGTGAAATTATGCAAATGTAGCCACTTATTCAAGTGAAAAAAAGAGAATGGAACCTCGCACAGTTATTGTTGGTTGTCTATCGTCTTAAATTTTTTTAGTAGAAAATAACCATCTAAGCAAGGTGTAACACCTTATTTAAGGATGTTCCTACATTCTTCAATTTATTCTCATAACCCCTATTAATCATAATTTTAGAAGAACTCTGCAATGTTTGCTCAAACTGAGCAATCATATCTAAGAAATGTTGTTATCCTCATTGTAACCAAGTTTGGTTATGACTATTATATAAAGATAAAGGCTTCACAATCAAAGGATTATGTTGGAACCACGATCATAAACAATTTTCACTTGATTGCAAGAAATGATTGTATAATAAAATTAAGAAAGTATTAAAAGTATCCCTAAATTTAGCGTAAATTATTAGTTTCATTTTCAAATTATTGTCAATCTTAAAAAAGTCTCTCTACTTAACTAACCAAACATAAATATAATCTTGCAACATAACCTGAAATTCTCGCAAAGAAATTCTCGCAAATTTAAGATATTTTAAATACTTTCCTCACTTTTTTATTATGATACTCATATTCCTACAACAATTTGAAATCACTTGCTATGTCAAGTGCTAAATTAAATCAGATTAGAGATTTATATAAGTTTGATTAATCAAGTAGAAAAATATTTTTGAAACTGTTAATAATTCATGGATAAATAATTTATGCCAAATTCGAGATGTTCTCAATAATTCACTCTAAAATTAAAGCACATTAGCAAATAAAACTCATTTTGGAATTGGGCGTCTCAAGAATTTTTAAACAGCAGATCCATTGCGCCATGATACCAACACTTGTATCATTTTGGGAAATTTCAGACATTCAAAAGAAACATTGCTTATAAAAAAAATATAAAAACAATTCACTGAACCGAGTTGTCACTTTTTCAGTAATCTAATGTAGGAAGTCAGTAAGGAAGTTGCAAGTAATTAAAAAACAAACCACTTCGCCTTTGCCAAAGTCTAGTTTTTTAACAGCAAAAATGTAATTCCAAAAAACTCGTAATACATCAAGTCTGCAGGCCAAAATACCAGAGCATACACTGAGTAACTCATCTACCTAAGGACATTGAAGATCTAAGAATCAGCAATAGTGACCTCAACCTCAACACCGGGTTCAATGGTGATTGAGGTGATTTGTTTGACAACATCTGGTGAGCTGAAAAGGTCAATCACCCGCTTGTGCACACGCAGCTCAAATCTGTCCCATGTATTTGTACCTGTGGGTAGAAGGAAAAAAAAGAGGATAAGAATAACACTTTCAGATGAAAATAACTTTCTATAAATCACCTATAGAATACACAAACTTGAAGTGATAAAACCGAGCATTTAAATAAAGGAACTACTGCGGGCAGGGAATCAAAAGCAATCAGCAACCCTAACATAATCATTGAAGACAGGCAACAACGAACTCTTGAATTGTATTATAAGTAGACGTAATGAAAATGTGGCTCCTGGACATGAGAGGGTCCTGACATATGGTTGTGTTGGGGCTCAAATGTACTTGAGAAAAGTATATTGTTTGATCCAAACACTACTCAAGCTTTCAAATTCTATTCACTGTTCTTGGTGGTTGAGATCCAAGCTTATCGAGCAAACACTTCGTAACACAAGTTAATATTCCTATAAAACCACAAACTAAGTAGATAAAGCACTATATAGACTAAACATTTTCCATCTGCTCAATTGTTTTCATGAATAGTGTGTTGATAGAAGAATAATAAATACCTGTATTCTATACAAGAACCTCTAGATTGGATTCAGTAATAAAATATCACAAGGTATAAATATTATTAAGCAAATACAGGGAGGAATAAAATGCACAATGTTTATACCTTCTCCACAGGGAGACTTTCTGGTGGTGATATTAAGGACCTTTGTGGGCATTCTCACTGGTCCCTTCACCCTGAGCCTCTTATCCTTGGCACCACGAACCAAATCCGCACACACTACATGTTTTAAACAAGGTCCAAGAAGAACAAGCGTGCTTCTTAGTAATGATGAAAAAAGAACATGCAAACACAAGTAAACCAGAAACAAGCAATGACTCCTAAATACAATGTCTCCAAATCTTCTTATAGCACCATTACCATATGTAGGAAATGTTTCTTCATGGTAACAAACTAATAATCTGCAGATTAACTAGATCTATTTTCAGCATTTGATTCAAAAGGGAAGAAATGTATCATATGCTCCAGTGATCATAAATAATAAGAACTAAACAGTGGCCATAGGAACTCATAATACAGGCACAACGCATGACAAGGAAATGCAAAACCATAGGCCAAGTTAAATAATTTTTCCAACAACTATACAAAATTGAAACATTAATACAGAAGGCTACAAAATCTGCTCTTTTGACCACAAAACTAGCTCAGCCCGATCAGTTAATTAGTTAGAGAATAATGCATCTGAACTTATAATATCTGCATTAGCAGTACTACACTAGCCACACTGATTCTAAAGCCAAAACCTTAAACCCTAGTAAATTAGGGCTAAATTAATAAATAACAACATAGGGGATCCCTTCTAGCGGATCCAAACAGGTTTCCCAAAAACAGAACTTATATATAGAACAATCACATGATTACGACATAGAAAACAAAGAGATATACATAAAAGGAGCACAAGGGGTTACCTTTCTCGAGATTCTTAACATTCTTGGAGGAAAGAGTGATCCTAATCTTGTGAATCACCTCCTGAGGCTCCTCAAGACCAGGCTTTGTTGGTTTCATTGCTGCATATGTTGCCATCTTTCTGCATCAAAAAGACCACTTTTTCCATTAGGCTACAGAGATAATACACACCCACTTTTCAGGGGTGCGTGAAGATTACCTGAGAGTGGAGAGAAAATGCTTGCGACGGCGAAAAGGGATTCTGGCAGTGAGAGGCTTCTGAAATTACTCCGTCTTCTTTAAATACCTAAAACCTAGCTAGGGCTTTATTTTTTCTTTCGGGTCGGGTTAATAAACTTGGACTTCCGAGATACATGGAAAAATTACTTTGCCAAGTCTTTTTTAAAAAATAATTACTGATTTTAGCAATATTTTTAATTTATTATAATATATAAAAATATTACGATATTATGATAAATATGTACTTGCATTATATATATATATTAAATAGTTCTTTGTAATATATATTAAAATTGTAATATATTATAAGTGTTCAGTAAAAAAAAATTGTTATTGTTATAGATGATAAATATTTTTCTAATATAGTATATGTAAGTTTTCCCATTAAAATTTAAAGGAAAACCACACTTATACCCCAATAAGGAAAAGTATTTATCATTAAATGCCTCATTACTTCACACCTCCTCTTTATTTTAAAATTGCATAGATTTATTTAAAATTCAGGCATTGTCGATATTAATAAACCAATAAAGTATCATAGAAAATATCAATAGAGTATCATATATGATGGAGTATCACAGAGAATACTGATAGGGTATTAAGATATTGACACAATAAAATAGAAGATTAAGCTCAATTTTATATGAAAAATTATAGTATCAATACACCAATGAGTATCACAAAGAATTGTTTTCTACTAATTTAGAGTTTAATAAATAAAATTGTGACTTTAATAATTTTCTTTCAATTGTTTCTTATTGTTTTCTTAAAAAGGGGGTCAATTTCACATGATACCGAAAGAGTATCAATATACTAATAGAGTATATGATATGGACATGCTATCAATATAGTGATTGAGTATCACAAATAATTAATTCATAGTTACCATATGTATGACATGCATGAAATAAAAAAGGATAAATTGAGTAAGATAAATAATTTAAATTGAATTCAATTTAAGTAAATAATTCCAGTGTCGAGACATTTGCGCAATGACCCTTTTTATGCTATCTGCAAAAAGCGAAAAAAATACTAAACTATTTTTAAGGGTGAAATTACCTCTATTAAGCTAACGGCTACATTATTATGGGTCATTCGCACTTTTAGTTCTATCTTGTGTTGTTCTTTGATATTATCTAGACAAATTTGATTGCTAAAGGCAAAACTCACATTTGAAGGTCAACAACAACACAGGTAGTGAAATCTCACAAAATAAAATCTAGACACCATCAAATTGGTATGATTTTCATACTACATTCAAAGTAAATATCATGTTGCATCACTCAACAAGAAATGTAACTTCAGAAATCAAACAAACATCATAAAAGATATTATTAATACTTTAATAAACAACCATTCTCCCGTCTCTCCATTGTTACATGCAACAATACCACCTTTTTCTCTCCGACTAACTGAGCTTTTGGCAACCCTTTCCTGACTAAATGCAGCAACTGTGTCCAGCCACTGGAAGTACAATTAATTCTGAGGTGTCGTAAAAAAATTTCTGCTATGATGCTTCTTCAGCAACTGACATAAGTTACATGGGGCAAATTCAAACAAGATTAAATAGATTGTTTGATATAAGTTACACCGGCTTGGTGCACAAACCGATACACAGTTGGATTAGCCGACTGTATCAGGATCAACATCTGCATCTGTTTCTCCATCAATCATCCCTGCCTCTGCT
This sequence comes from Solanum rostratum, assembly GCA_029948455.1. Lineage (NCBI taxonomy): Eukaryota > Viridiplantae > Streptophyta > Magnoliopsida > Solanales > Solanaceae > Solanum > Solanum rostratum. Next base: position 54,213,088 of record CM057055.1, read on the forward strand.
TCTGTGTCTGCTTCAGTCTGCCCTGCTTCTTGAGCAACATCTGTATCAGGGCTTTGCTTCTGGTTATCATCCTCTGGAGTCGGAGTTTCTTCCTGAGATATGTTAACAGTACCTATTCCTGCATCTGTATCCATGGGAGCAGCAGATGCTTCAGGGTCTGCTCGGCCCACTTCATTGTCCACCTCACCAAGTGGTGTTGCAATCTAGACAAGATTAAACAAAAAGAACCATTAAGGGCAGAAAAAAAGGAGGACTAATGAATTAGAAATCCAAACAAACTGCATTTGTTTCACCATTCTCTAAGCAGAATCTCTATTTTAATTTAAAACCAAGACAGGCCAGAATGAACTATAAAAAGCGATAAAAAATCGAGTTTCATAATTTGAGTTATACACTCTAATTTGGTGAGCTTTTGGCAAATGCGAATGTTTAATGTTGTGGAAGGGTATTCCTGTTTATATTGTGTACAGACCATGTGGCACACAGGACATGAAAACCAGGGGAAATTCCAAACACAGAAGTATATGCTTGAATCTAATGGTAAAGCCACTTACTATCTTCAAGTTAGCACAGAACTGGCCACAGGGATTAACTTCCAGGAAAAAAAATGGAAACTGGAAATATAAGGCTAAGTGCATTTTCAGGTAACCTGATTTTCTTCTGCTTGTTGCGCTGAATTTTTGTATCCTCCTTCTTAGTCCGCTTAGTCCTTTCGCTTGGTTTAGCTTGATATTTGGCCCGTACTTCATTAGGCAAAAGCTCCAGTGGCACTACCCCCTCAATGCCATGTTCTGTAAACTGAAAAAGGAACAAGTAACACATGCATTGAGAATTCATTAACATTTAACAATAAAGACTTGAAATCGCACCCATAAGTTAGCTCATACTCTGGAAAATCCCTCCAAGTTTTGCCGGGCTGAAAACCGCAAACCTTTCCAACAATAGACCTGGATCGATCCCAGGATATCATTAAAATCATGCATCCAAGAAAAAGAAGTCATAGAAATATGCATCGTAAGCAGAGCATAAAGATGTATGATGATATCAAACACAACAATTTTCTCCGTGAGTTCTCCATTTTACATTATAGATAATGATACAAAATGACTCATAATATATTTCAGTGAAATAAATCAGAGTTCACTAGAATTCTGTTGCTACAATGTCTTCTTAAACATGCCATTATTTAAAATAAGAGGTCACTTGAGCAGTAACCAAGAAAAAAATGCCATGGTGGTAATAAGTATAGGAAAAAAACCAAGCAGAAAGGATGAAGAACTAACCCGATTGTTTTTGTGATGGTATTCTGCTTCTATTCCGGCAGATTCATCCATCTATCAAATCAGAAGAGACAAAACTCAAACTCAGAAATCTAGGAACCACTACAAAGACACATGTTCCTACCGCAGCAAAGGGACCAACACAAAGTAGACATTAGAGGGAACATCTTCTGCAAAAGTTGCCCACTTAAGGGATTACACTGGGTATGTTGTTGACTTGTTATCTCCTGCAAAAGTAGCTTTTCTTAAAGAGAATTAATGGATGCTTACATCTTCTGCTAGAGGTTTCCAGTAATCTGTGATACAAGGAGTGCACACGTGTTGAGTATCAGTTAAAGCATTCTGGAGGAAAAACAGAAAAGAGATGTTTATGTCATTAGCATTCAACATCCAAATAATAAGCTCCGTTTTCTTCAGAGTCAATTGAATAAGACATAGTAGAAACTACAAGTTCATGGTTTTCGTATTTCGGACAATACAGTTTCCCCGTCATGGAATAAATTTTAATTTTTTTTTGGATAAGGTTAAGGTTAGAAGTCATGGAATAATTAGAATGAAAGGCTGACCGAGAACAAAAATTGATGAATACCCGTGCTGTTAGTCAGAGTTAAGTAATAGAGTGTACATATCTGTAACTGACATCAATTTTGGCACACAAAACTTCTTATTGAATGTCATCTCAGAGTAAGGACTATGATGGCACAGACCACAGTATGAGTAGGTGTTGGTGTACAAAATGCATGTAAAGGATGTGGATCATTTACTATAGTATAATTTGCAACAGAGCTATGGACTATAGCATATTCTATTTAGTATATATGCTGTGGAAGATAACACCTCTTTATACACTCTAAAGTCTAAAGAATCTGAAGAGAAAAGAAATAGTTCTAAAGAAGTGGCGAGACCAGCATAGAAACCAATGGACATCTTGTTCATCTGTATTTCTTGGGGTAAAGAGAACATTCTTTCTGGTATAGATAGTTAAGATACTATTCCTCATACTTGACGTCATACCTTTTGTACAGCTGACATCATCTCAATGTGAAGAACAATGCAACAATTTTCAATTATAAAAGATAAAAGTACTTATATTAATTTACTTAATTGTATTGCATTAACAAAGCCAAAAATAAGCATTCATATGATGAAACACACAACATATCTAACAAGCACTTAAAATGTGGCCAGTGTGCATATCATTCATACGGTTCATAATGGTAATTAAAAGGATATTTGGTTTTCACAAGTAAATAGAAACTAACTACAAGCAGCTTTACACACTTCTACTCACTGGAACTATTGTCATAGGTTCAAAATTAATCATCTACAATGAGAATTATTTATCAATGAAAGAGTTCTAATGATTTTGTGTATCATTGTGACAGTATCGGCAAGTCCCTCATATAGAGACACAGAAAACTAATGTGATAATATCTTGCTACACGGGACTCATGCAAGCAGCAAGTAATAAGTCAATGAAAGCAAACCGGATACTGATCAGCCCATCTCCACAATTGGGAGAGTTCTTTGTTTCCAAGCCTCCATCGTGGCCGACTGCAAGTAAGACAAAGAATTCTATCATCTAAGTTATGAGTAAAGGAGACGAAAAAACAGCAGCAGTTTGAATTCTTGAAAACATGATCAGCTAACTAAAAAAGCTTAGAAGGAACTAGGAACTAATTACAAAACATATCTACTTATGCTCCTTGGCTTCTCAAGGCTAGAATACCGAACTTTTTGCCACTATTTGGTTACATAGGCTGCTGAGGGTGGGATAAACAACTGTTCCCCACAGTTGGGTGACAATTCCTTCAGGTGAAATAGGCCATGGGCACAACTTAGCAAACTACTTATGTTTTGTTTCCAAAGGATTTTAGAAAGCACAATTCGAATTCCTGGAAGACAGCTGAATGACATCATCTACTATAGAAATGCGACATACATATATAGTAATTCTCAAACAAATTCTACAGTTACCCAGTGCAAAAGCACTGTTGTGTAATAGTACTCCCTCTGGGCCAATTTATGTGGTGTTTTTGATATGGCATAGAGCTTTTGTTTGTTTTCTTGCATAAGGTAACTTGACACGGAGTTTAAGAAAAAAATACTTTTGAAACTTGTGCTCTAAAATAAGTCATAGATGTTTGCGTGGCTATAAATCATCTCATTAAAGGCAAAATGGGCATGTTAATGTTAAATAGTTAATAAATATAGTATTTGTCACATTCTTTCTTGGACTTACTAAAAAGGAAAGTGTTATATAAATTCACATTCTTTTTGGGATTTACTAAAAAGGAAAGTGTCATATAAATTAAGATAAAGGGATTACGACCTTCACATGGTCTGTAGTTCACACTAATTTACTAAAATTTTACAGGCCGCATAAGGATGTTCGTCCATATTAAACGTCCAGAATCTCGATGGGTCTCATCCAGCTTTCTAGTCATCACCCTTATGCAAGAAAACCATGGGAGAGATTTCTTGTATCATGGCAGAAGCATGTGCTCATTCGATGAAAGTTTCTAGTTAAATTCACAACTTTGGTTGTACTTAAGGCCATCTTACATGGATTTCAATATGGTAAGCATTCAGGATGGTGTGTGGAAGTAGTTGGTATGAGTATCTCAAGTTTTTTGCTAAATCTTTAGGATATTTTGAAGAATCCGCACAAAATGCCCACACATATCACACTCATTCAGAGACAGATACATGAAAGCAAAATGAAGGACCCCTGTAACATATACTGGTAATAAGCTCTAAAAGAATCTTCATGCTCTCTGTTGAGTGATGTATTAAGATTCAGGCTTCAGCATAATGCTAAAGATTCCTGGGCAGAAGTATTCATCCAACCTGAGCTTGGAACGGATTAGTTTTCTACGAATTCCTATGGTGATTGCAGAAGGATCGTATTCGAGAGTGGAGTTGTTGGATCTTCACAGGGATAAGCATACTTCTTGTTCAAACTTTTCATTACTTATCAGTTTCTAATAGAGTCACTAGAGGAAACTTGGTCCTCCGATGCATTTTCATTCTTGGTAACAAATTAAATTTTCCAATAGGAGAGAAATGCAAAACTAAGAACAAAACATATGATCTGAATATCTTCATCAATATATCATAAGTTGTAAGGCTCTCTTCCAGAGACAGACTCTCCACCTCAATGACGCAGGGGTAATGCTTGTGTATACTCTCCCTCCCAGACCTCACATGTGGGATTATACTTGATATGTAGTTGTTATTGTGTCAAGGAATAAAAGCAATAGCACATGCTAACTTGTAGTTAGATACCGTTTCTTGGTTCCATCTTGAACCAGCTTTTTCTCTACTGGTTGCTTCTCAAATGGAGGGCAGCCATCACATTTCCACCAAACCTATGGAAAAAACCATCATCCGCACAGCATAATAAGCCAATCAGTAAATAAATAGAGAAATGTATAAGGAGAAGGGTGAAAAAGAATATTTTAGATAATGCATACATAAAACACATTGCTTCTAGTATTTTCACAAATGTCTAAGAGTCTCCAGCATGAGAAAGCAAGAAAAGAGAGAAAATCAATGCTTACCCAATTCCTTTCACGCTCCAAAATGTGCTCAATACTGTGGAGGAAATCTATGCCTTTGGGTGGAGTCATTTCAAGAAGCTTCTTTACCCGCTCTTCACTAGTCTTTATTTCCTCCTCCTACAATTTTTAGGAAAAAAAATTAGCTTGTTGCTGAGGTAAAGCACAATGCTCAGGGTGCAAATATTCGTGTTAGTCGAGCCTTGCGGCACCTTGATGAGACGCCCTAGCCGATGTTGGAAAGGTGTTTGAACTCCACAATGTACAAATGATGATTACGTTATGTAAGTGACAGTAGGGATTCCCCAGTTAAAGTAAACGTTATGTTCAGCAATACATGATCAATTATTTTCTTATAAGGCACAAATATTAAATACAGAACAACTTGACTAGCAAAATAGTAATCACTAACAAAATATTGATCCCTAGTTCCCTACTTCCGCAAGAACTTCAAAATGGTTGAAAGAAACAAGTGAGAAATATGGCATTTTCTCCTGACCATAAGATCCATTAATGATGAGATATGATCACAAGTTCCCAACCAGAATATGCCATGACCACATTTTCATCGTAAGAATTGCACAAAATAGGGTGCATGCTAGCAATTTTTAATGTTTCCAAGGCATTGAGACATGTTATTGATGAGCCCTTGCTAAAGGGGAAAAGTCAAATCATTGAGGTAACAGGTCCTCTTATCCTGAAAGCAACTTTTACTTATATTAGGTTCTCCTCTCATCCCCACCCACCCTCTTCTTTTCTTGATACTGGTGGTCTGGGTCAGGATGAGAGTAATTTTGTAGTTGTGTGTTAGCCATGTACTTGTTCCATAGAATAGTAATCAACCTAATGGTGGGTTTACTTTCTCATTCTTCCACTTAAAAGGAATAACAGGTTTTTGTCCAGGCCAACAATAACATCTGCTAATGAGAATGAAGTAAGAATAGAACAGGGAAAAGAAACTTATGAGAGGACATGTAGCCCAGATATACACTGTGAGAAATATTGGAGAATAATATTATTGAATTGTTGTCTACATTATTACATTGAGACCCTATTTATAGATACTATATTAGACTCCTTTTCCAATTAGGATATTATAATACAATTCTTTTCCAAATAGGATTCTATATACTATTGTAATTCCTATTCCTATTCTAAGTAGGATTGTATTTACCTATTCGGTGTATTTACCTATTCCTATTCTAACACTCCCCCTCAAGCTAGTGCATACACGTCATATATACCTAGCTTGTTACAAATGTAATTAATACGAGGATTGATGACGGACGTGTTGAGATATAAGCAAGTTGATCTTCTGGCTTCACAAAATTAACAGTCAACCTCAATGTTTAGTCTTCTCATGCAATTCCGAGATTGCATTGTGGAACTTCCCACACCAGGCTTGAGAAGATTGTTTTAGACCATAGAATAATTTACACAATCGACATACAAGGTTACCAAACAACATTCAAGGCTACCAAACTCCCCCTAAGAAACAAAATTAGGTGGTTGCTCCATATAGATTTCTTCCTTGAGATGATCACAGAGAAAATCATTTTTAATGCTCAACTGATCAAAAGGTCAATGGAAAATGACAATATGGATCACCTCGAAATTACTGTAAGAAAGTCAATTTAAAACTTCTTGAGACCTGCTTATGCACCAAATTATTAGATTTGATGGCTGAAAATGGTCACAAATTGAGAAATAAAATTATATGGGTAGGGTCGGAATGATGACACGACCCTACTGAGAAGAGAATTATATGGGTAGGGTTGGAATGATGGCACAATCCTAGCAAACTAGATTTGATGAGTCACAGAAAAGACAAATGGAACTACGCAAATCAAATCTGAGTCACCAAAGAAGACACAGTATTGTGCAACTCAGATATGAGAAAGTAGTTCGAAAAATTCACGGTACTACACAAATTGAATATGAGTAGTCCGGAGAGATGCACGGTGCTACAAAATCGAATGTGAAAAAGTAGTCACCGGAAAGATGGTACGGTGCTACACATGATAAATATGAAAAAGCAGTCACCGAAAAGATGATACAGTGCTACACAAATTAGATATAAAAAAAAATAGTCACCGGAATGATGGCACGGTGCTACACAAACACTGAAAGATGTGGGGTTGACACAAAACAACCCTAGAAAGTCATCGAAAATTGACGCACAGTGACCTGTTTGACTGAGTTTTCTTCCGTTGAATATGAGAATCATATATATATCACTGGCCCTACTTTTGTTTAACATAACCATTTGCCAGACGGGCAACATATGTGGGTCATAGCCGCCCGTCGGCGACGGAAGCTCTTTGATTTTCTACCAGGATCGTAGAAGCTCTGATACCATGTGAGAAATATTGGAGAATAATATTATTGAATTGTTGTCTACATTATTACATTGAGACCCTATTTATAGATACTATATTATACTCCTTTTCCAATTAGGATATTATAATACAATCCTTTTCCAAATAGGATTCTATATACTATTGTAATTCCTATTCCTATTCTAAGTAGGATTGTATTTACCTATTCATTGTATTTACCTATTCCTATTCTAACATACACAACATCAGAAATTCCCAGAATAATACTCTATATATTAAGAACATCAGTTAACAGTACTAATTCTAAAAAAAAAAAAGAGAGAAAGAACATCAGTTACATCATCATGAGTTATGTTGCAATATTCTAGCAAAGAGCAGTCTATTGTAAAAGAGAATCAATTCCATTAATAGTTGCAAGGTTTCCTTCAGAGAATTTAAATACAGAACATAAGTTAAAGAGCAAAGGCCTCATTTATTCCCTGGTTTTCTTTTAGAAAGAGCATATAAAGAGTAGTCCCTCCAAATAATTATTTCAAATGGTCTTACTTTCACACCTAGGCAAACCCTTGCACAAGTATCTCTATATGCATCATTGTGTGCTATATTTTATATAAACGTACATATTCACAAAGGAGAGAGGTGGCAGGAATCAAGGGATCACTAAAAATCTGATACAGAATGAAATGGAATAAACAGCAAAGGCAATACCAACCAGTGCTTCAGACGGCAGTTCCTTCTCACTTTTCCCTGGGGCCTGCATGATTATGAACAAGTAGGAGTGTCGACATTATTCAAACAACAACAACAACAACATACCCAGTTGAATCCCACAAGTGGGGTCTGGGGAGGGTAGAAATGTGCGCAGACCTTCCCACTACCTCGTAATAGAAGTAGAGAGGATGTTTCCTGTGAACCCTCGAGTCAACAACCCATAAATAGAATAACTAGATATTGCAAAAGGAACAGAAGGGGAAATAAAACTAAAAAAAAAATCGAAATAAATGGAGCGACTATCTACGAAAAACACATGTCAATATATAAATACGATAAAATCAACACACATTCGATAAACATCAATCCCGCCTACCCTTGCTACCTCAGTAAACCTCTAGATCACCCATCCACCTAACCCTACCAACCACTCAGCCTGCTACTTTGTAAAAAAAAGTATTAATATTGAAGTTGAAAAAAAGTATTTGCAAGTTGAAGTTGTGTCTTGTCATAAATTTAGCTTGGAATACTTGAAGTTTTGTAAGTGAACTATTAGTTCACTTGACATACTCAAACATGTTTTCAGCTTCAAAATCCCTATTTCAAAGTGAAGTTGAAATAACGGATAAATTGATGGCCGAAAAGGTAGGTCATAACCAAATGGGCCATCATGACAAGAGACTAGATCAATGGGGAATAGAAAACAAGGACAAACTCTTCCTAGATTAGTTATAAAGCACGTAACCTACTGCTTTCTCTATCAGTTTTCTATGACACTTTTCCTTCTTCCTCCCTCAGCTAACTTTATTCTCACACCTTCCCTTGGCAGAACACCAGAAGAGACCAAATTTGGCACATTTTCATTAGCTCTCTTCTCCGCTGAACACCACACCGAAGACATTTAAAAATCCTACTGACTTTGTACATTAGAGAATCTTCAACCTAATGATTATCGAACAATCATGTAAATTGTCATAGTCCTGATCAAATTATCAAACATATGCACGTGAATTTTGATGTTTTGAATATGCAAATTCAAGTAGAAAACTTATCTCATGTGTATACATGAAAGAGAAAGAACCTTCCAACTATAGTTTGAAAATAGTATTTTTTTGAAACTGGTAAAAAAATTACTATTTGACTCAACTTCCAACTAAAAGATCCACAGGCACTATGAACTTGAGCAAACAACATGCTTATCATTACCTTCAAATAGTCAAACAGAATGAGGCACTGAACCAGAACGTGGCGCCTGAAACTAGGATCTTTCAGCTGAAATGAACAGAATGATCAGGAATATACTGTTGAATTTGCTACTTTTTTGCTTAAGAAGAACTTTCTAAACTGAGAAATGCTCCCATACCTCGAGACCCATAAGTTTACTGCTTGTAAGATATTTTATGTTAAAGGTTGCAGCGTCATCCTCAAGGTTATGAGCATTTCCCTCTTCATCACTTAAAGGCTGAGCCTCAAAAGTATTTAGAACGACCTTCAAGCCCCCAAAAAATAATTAATCACATGCTACATATGGTTAATGAGAAAAACAGCACCAGAAACATCTCAAAGAACTTAAACAGAGAAAGAGGTATACCATCAAACTGGATGTAAATTTGTGCCACCTGCCGGGAGCATTAATCAGCGATGGCGGATTGCAGAAGTATTCTTGAGTTAGCAAAGCTAAAAAATAACTAAACAAGATAGGAAGGTGGGGGGAGCACATGCACAGAGTTTATCAGAGATACTTCAAACACCGTGATTCATATAGAAAGAAAGGTTGACCAAATTCAGCAAGAGACGATCCTAAGCTTAAATGCCACTCAAATTGATTATAAACATGACTGCTTTAGAAGAATAGGGAGATAATTTCAAAATTAAGTTTGACAGAATCTCTTTCCTTGCGTCCGTTCTTTTTTGGGGGTGGGAAATCAAGTTTGACATAATCAAAGAGCCAGAACATGATTGTATCATCTTCCTTTATATCTTCCCGTAACTTTAAGAAGATACTACATCAGGAAGAGTTTTCTAGCTTATGCTTTGCCAAAAGCGAGAGTTGCTAAAATCAAACTCCTGGACACTGATGGTTACTGTGTTTTAATGGGTTTCTCTTTGCCTTCTCTCTCCCCACTTTGACTCCACGAGATTCTCCTTAAGTTGATCCATAAATTGCTGCTCTTACCTCCTATTAGAAAGACAATGAAAAATGAAACAAAAACCACAAATAAATGTGTTCCTACATCTGTGAATGACACTACTCAAACTAAGCCAGAGCTTTAACTTCCAAGATCCGCAGAAGGTCAATACACATAAATAGTCGTAGAGAAATCAAATAGGCACCTAATCAGCCTCATCTTCATTGGGAATTCTAAGGGATGTATATCACTGGGCTGCACTAGATTTTAGACAACAATAAAACACAGATGACCAAGTACCCACTATTTGCATTGCGTGTAACAGGTCATTGGATAGTCAATGCAGCATAAGTGTATGATGGTTACTCATACCTAAAGCATGCTAAAGGAGGAATTTCACAACACAAAAGAAAGTTAAAGTTCCCATTGCAAAGCATTTAGCCATTTATAAGCCACTTGAAGGACCTACAGTCACATATTCCTTTTTAATCTTAACTTCAAGGTAATGGAACAGCAAACATGCAATCGAAGAAGAAACAATTATGAAATGGCAAATGATAATGGACATACACAAAGAGAACCTCCTTCAGATATTATGACAGAAGGAATTATGCCTCCTTCAGATATTATGACAGAAGGAATTATGGAAAGGGATTATGCAATTGAAACAGGGAATCCATCTATAGCACCCACATATCAGGAATTTGAAACAAGCTAACTAAATTATGCGCACAGAATTTGTAACATTTTCTTTAGCCATTTATAGTGATAATATTATGTCACAGAGGACAAGGTTTGGCTACTCTTATAGATCTTTTTGAATTTCTTGTAAGGTTCTTTCTTGGGTGGAGGGGTCAATTTATAAAATATTTACAGATACCAAAAAATAAAAGCAAATGCAATAAGAGATAATCCATGAATTATTATGTTAACATCCACTAATTCACAAGCAGAATTACCATTCTCATCAAATGGCGATAGTATGCCATAAAACCATGGCACTATTGCCTAGGTACAATCTGAGACATCGTTGAAGGAGTTTAGTTGGTTGTCATGCTACCAAGCATTGCTTTAGCTCAACTCACTTATTCTCAAACTAGAGACAGCTCGTACATACTTTTAACTCGAGCTCAAGCCCAATGAAGCCCCATGGTAGACTCGCCCGACTAATATGGCTGTCTTTTGTCGTTTCTACTTTTTTTTTGGTTGTAATATCATCATAAAATCCCAACTGCATTTTGCTGTAATATCAACATGAAAGCCCAAACCTTCCAGTTCAGCTGCATTTGTTCTCTCCTACATGTATGTTCTCCCCACCCCCACCCGCCCCAGTCTATATATTTACATAATATAGTATATATCCTCTTCTTCTATTTCCCTGTCTTCTATGTTTGCTTAGAATTTTTTTCCATCCGGTTTCTCACCAACAGTCTCATCTCTATTCTTCATCGATAGCATCAACTAGGATTTCAATGTTACAAAGACAGAATGATGACTTCATTTGAAACAAATATTGTGTTGTTGCTTTGATGGTAGAGGTTGCACCTCATGATTCAGTATCATAAGCAACAGCAAAACTTGGAATGATTCATAGAAATGCTTTATTTTTACATTTTTCAGCGGTAAATTCTTTAGAAGTTAATATCAGGATCTCCAGCTCAAATTTATATTGTAAAAGCACACTCTGTGAAACTTCTTCAGAAATAATGGGCATGAAAGCAACTGGGTTACCAGAAAACACAGAAATAATCTCATGATGTTGGGTTTTTAAGAATGCTTATCTAACAGACTATGGTACAACAAGATACCCAGTAAAATCCGACTAAGTGGGGTCTGGGGAAGATAGAGTGTATGCAGACCTTACCACTACCTCGTGAAGGTAGAGAGTCTATCGGAAGATCCTCGGGTCAAGTGTATCAAACCAAGGTAGTCTAACAGACTATGCTAACCATATTCCCTTAAAAGAATTAAAACACCTGATACCAACCTGTAGACTCCAAAGTGTTTTATAGAAGTTGAAATCAATAGAAATACCTGAAACCAAACAAGTTAACACACTGTTAGCACTAAATAAAATGTATAATCGAATCTGCAAGAAAATGATGGGAAAAAATATCTACCCTCAGGAATTTGCGTCTCATATTTTGTCTCATTCGATGTATTGAAAACTCCCTTTGTATTTACAGCTGAAGGAATTTGAGCAGATAAATTAGCACCAATACACAAACGAGGGATCTAACTACATACAGAGAGAGAAAACTAAGTACCAGATCGCTCAGACAAGGGGAAGAAGTGAGCAAGAAACATGATAATGCGCCCACAGAAAACAACATCATTTGCCTGCAATACAAGGTGTTAAGCCGGGAAAATACTGGAACAGTTTGTTTACTTAGAGACCAGATAAATGATACCCAACAAGCATTATTCAGATTTTACCAGCCATGAAAAGGAATGAAATGAAATTCATTGACTCGTGATAGGTGTATTGGGTTAAATATAAAAATATTCAACTTCATGAAAGTATAGATCGCCTAACATTAAAATCACGAATCAAAAAGTGATGCAAGCAATGACTACCAATGGGCTTCCGTCTGTGTCTTTGAATCGAAGTGCAAATATTCCCAATGATGATCATCAATCATTCTAAAATTACTTTTCAACCGTAGATGGGCAGGAAAAATTCTCCAAATCTATCTAAACTTTCTAGTTAACCAATGTTCCATACATGTTGACAACAGCATCTATTTGGAGAAAGACTAATTATGTGTCCTTTTGCTGTCATTCACCAACATTTACTCTGGTTGCTTCAGTCGGCCACTCAAACTCAGAGAGAGAAATCTCTAGTTCACTATCTCTTCTATGACGCTAGCTTCCAAGATTTTTGTGATCCAGATGCTAATCATGACTGGTCAAGCCCCTCTATATGTCCCCTCTACTTTTGAAATCAAACACAGTGCCTAGTGGTGCTAGCGGTTTTTCCTACTTCAGCTTCAATTGAAAATATGAGACAGGAAAGGAAAAGAAATTGTCCAGTCATTTAAGCCCTATCAAGTAAAGGGGAATGCACTATTTTTTCTTTCTCCAAGTTTTTTGTTTTGCAAGGAACTGGGTTGATTGGGTTCAATTCATCCTCATTAGATAAAAAGGGCAGTTGGATTTATATCAACAGCACTGGTCCATTACGAGCATCCTTATTATTCCTCTATATTAGATTACTTCTTCATCTATCATTTCATTCTCCAGAAAGATGGGACAAAACAAATAAACAGCAGAAAACACAAACAGATGTTCCTCCCAAAAAGCTTAAGTATATACATATCTCTTCTATAGCTCTACAATGAACAAACAATGAGGTAACCCCCAACCCAAACCCACAAACGAATTTGCTTAACATGCACCCCTATACCCAATTGTAATCCCAACAAGCCAAGAAGCTACAAATTAGAGGCTTTTTATTTTTGGGATAAGCTAAACGTTTGAGTAAGGAGATATTTTAATATAGCAAATATATGTTCCATGATATATGGAAGGAAATGAATCCCAGATGTTTTGAAGAATGTAGCAGCCCAAAACAGAAAATCGAGATCAATTATATTCTTTTATTTCACTGATAGTGCAAAGAACTCATGGAACAAATTCCATTACAAACAAAATTAAATTTTAACTCTTGATCATTAGGAGAAAGAATAGAGATTTGAATTAGAGCTTGCATGACCAAGATAGCCCCTCGATTATTACAGAGGGAAAGATTTAGTATAATACAACCAAACGAAGCTTTTTGCCATGATAGATCAAATCAAGGGACAATGCCATTATCTGGATACTAGAAACTTTTCTCTTTTTTTTTTTTTTAACAATGAGCAATGGCTTGTATTGTTGCAAGTAGATACATTTTCATGACATGCACCAGATGAATTAATGTGCAAATTCTGATATCTAATGCTAAAATAAAGTTGGAATCCAGCGCAATATGCACCTTTGATAGACGACGAAGCAACTGATTACACGTCCTTAACATAACAAGCTTTCCTCGTGCAAAGAGCTCTGGCTGTATGTCACAATGATGAACATAAACATTTTAAATAACAAGAATTAGCCGCACCAAATAAACACGTAGCATCATGAAAGTCAGAAATATTCCTAGAACTTTTTTAACTACTAAGAAATGTTCATAGAACTGAAACTGCCGATAATTATTCATACCTTCCCCAATATGTCTTGTTTGCTCTCTATGTACCCAAAAACATCCTCACAATTTCTCATTGTTGACATTTCTGTCAAATCTTCCAAAAGTTGAAATATCATGCCACCTTCCACATGCTCTTTCTCACAAAGATAGAGAACAATATCTATAAAAACATTAAAAGAAAATGTTATAAGGAAAGAACAAGGGGCTACTCATATAGTTTCATAAACAAGATTAAGATAATAAATGCATCTCACCAACACCAACTCTTATGAGAATCAGCCATAGCATTCATAGGCTTCTGTAGATCCAACTTCAAAACATAATTTGGAACATTTTTGCACCTAGCATTATGTACCCACTCCATTGGCAATTAAGGCATATCTCAAGGATCTCTCTACCTCTATTGCTACAACAATTGTGATCTAAGCTGATTTTTTCTTTCAGGATAAACATTAGATGTATAACAATAAGATGAATTGTGTTTCTTAGTAGTAGTATTTACAACCATAGAGTCTAAAGGTTTGCAATTTCCTGATAATAACCAAAAGAGAACAATATAGACAACCTTACGGAACGAAAAATGAATATATCTCAAGTCAATAAAGCTTAAGAAAAATGGGTCTTTCAAATTTCAACAGAACTTACAAGATTGGAGGCAGATGAATCCCAAGGACATGAGTGGCTAGGGATGGCTATATTCCTGGGAGCAAACTCTGGGCAAATATGATGTGTTGAATTGAAGTCTACCTATCTTTCTCACATCTACCATTTACCCCTCTTTAGTTTGTTTTCTTGAACTAGCCTCTTGATCTGTGAGTTATAACATCTTATACCTCATGTCTTGTTAAAGAAATTTTACAAAATATTACAGTATAATAAGTCTCATCAATCTCTATAGGGGTCATTTGATTTGAGAACAAGTTATGCAAGTGTTAGTAGTGCAAGAAATAATTAAACAAGGATTAACAATGAGGGAGTAGTAATGTAGGGATTATTTGTTCCCAACTTATTTGGTTTGTTGTATAGAAATTAGTATACATTTTATCATATTAACTATGTATTTTCCTTTTTTTAAAGTTTGAACCTACTTTCAGACTATTTTGGTGGAATGTAACAAGTTATCATATACATATTTTTAAATAAGTTTGTCTTCTTCCAGGTTTTGATAATGATAAAGGAAAACAACAATATACCCAATGAAAATCCCACAAGTGGGGCCTGGGGAGGGAAAAATGTACGCAGACCTTACCACTACCACATAGACATAGAGAGGTTGTTTTTGAAAGACCAAACAAGATAAAATTTCAATCTAGCAGTGATCACCGGGGAAGCAAAAGGCTATAGTGACAGAATTTCATTCTTTCCTAATCCAAAAAGTTCTGAAATATTTGAGTTAAAAAAAATACATATGAATCTTAAAAAGAGATGATAGCAGTTTTGCCATTTTAATAGTTTTAATCCACGTATTGCTAATACATGGATCAACCAGTATATTGTTGTTGTTGTTGTTATTGCTAATACATGTATTCATATTCTCTTTAAAAAGATTTTAAAAAAAAGTACTTGCATTCTTATTCTACATTATTGTCTACTGGGTGCTTTGGTTTGAAAACTGATTAGAAGCTCATACATCAGTACAGGGATCCCGAGTCAACATGAATTTCGCAGACCGCACCTATTGGATTACACTGGATATATTGTTGTTACTGATTTTCATTCTACATTCCATCCCCCCCAAAAAAAATCAAAAGATAGATAAAAATAACTGAGGATATTATGTGATTATACACACAGAAAAGGGAAAATTGCAACCAAACAAAGTACAAGAGTTATGCTACATCGAATGAGGAAATTACTTCAACCAAACAGAATATTGTTTATACTGATTTTAATGAGATTGCCTTCCCTATTTCAGGGAACCAAATGACTCCTTAGGGTATATTCTCTTTCTCTCCCTTCTTTGAAGAATATCAACCAAACAAAGGACTGCCTTTTAGATGGTATAAACAATATCCTCCTTACAATATATTCGTGATATCATGATGGATGTATCTTGACTATCTTCCAATGCCAACTAGGTGTTTCCCCAATAAAGTGTAAATGCTGTATGTCTCTACCACAGTCCAGAAGTAAGTTTCAACTTGATGAATCTTTATCCAAAAAAAAAAAGTTTCAACTTGAAGAATGGCAGAATACAACAAACTCTTCTAGCACCAAAAAGCAAGAGTTTCCACATCTCCCCAACCACTGGTTAAACTCAAATAACTGTAGAACTTACTATTCCTCAATGTGAAACACTTCAATAGACCAAGAAACATGCTAATAGAATACGCCTTCTTTGTAGTATAATGTCACTGCTACCAGGACACTCACCAAGAAGGCGGGGAATCTGACCCTGACTTGATTCACCATCAACAATTGACGCTCCATACTTCATGACTTTCTGCTCCGACTGAACTGCAGCAGCCTGTGACAGGATAAGAAAAATCCACTCATCAGAAGACAGTCATGCTACCCAGAAGAGTACTTTATAGCATGACCAATGGTGAATTTTTTTTTATTTTAAAAAAAAAAAAGCAAGAAAAGAAATGATGAAAAGGTCGCATGAAAACTATCCCAACACTACAAAGCTCATGAACAAGAAAGAAAAAACTTCAGCCTTCCTTGTAATGCAAGGTACAATTACAGAATTTCCTGATAAATCAGCCACTGCCTAAGATGTATACTGGTAATATTATGATGTACTCTCTCCATTTCAATCTGGAACATGAATCAGTCACAGTCACAACTTATCCTAGATGTTGAGCCAGTGCATTTGATCTAACCTAGAGGGGACTTGACCATATAAGTTCGGAGTAAATTTGTCCTATATATCCTTCTCAAAAAAAAAAGGAACTATAGAAAACAAAAGTTGAGGGTAATAGTCTTTTGCCAAACTTACGCATTCATAAATACCATTTTTTGGACTCACCCGCCAAATAATGTTCCAATTATATGGCTATACCGGTAGACCTATCAACTAGTCCTTTTCTAAGTTCAGCCTCCAAAACTTCTCTTTTGTTTGTTCGTTAGGGAATATTCAAGATCAAAGATGTCTACACTAGATGAAAATACTACCCAATACATACTATTTATCACAGAAACAAATCCTAGGAAAAATAATGCCTATTTTCCGTTTACCCTAAATTTAACTTCTAATGAGAAGAATCTATTTAGTGGATTATTGACTTAGATTGGAATGCATAAGTTTTAATGAAAATAGACCTCCACGATGGCAATAGAAGCTGGGAAGATGAAAATAATCCCAAAAAGAAATGCAAGGCGTGAAGATCATATTCATCTAATTCCAATGAACCTCGGTTCAGAAAAGCCTAGTATCAAGAAAGTTGAAAAGAGTAATCTCACAAATGAGAAGAAAAAACTAACCATAAATTAGTCAATCGTAACACAATTTGAGACTGCCAGTCACCCTAAACTAGAATCCACCATGATTTACTAAGTCCAATTTTCATCAACTAATGTTTTCATAAATTATGATGCAATTTCTATTAAGAAAAATCAAGCATACCACCAGTTCTTGAAGTAGCGACCTGAGGATATTTTCCAACAGCTGATTCTCATCTTGGACTAGCTTCGTTTGCTACTGCAGATGACCAGAAAAGTCAATAGGCTGAATATAAGAACTCCATAGCAGTAACCTCACATTAGTAAGTACTAGGCGTATCTCAATCATAACTACTCAGCGAACCTGGATGAATAATTTATCACATAAGCTACTATTATGTAGCACATAATGGATTTCTATATAATGAATGCTACACCCTCAAACAAAGAAACAAGAAAAATCTACAAATGTGTCATCATCACAATAAAGGAGAAATTTCACAGTCAATACATTCGAGGAACACTATCAAAGAGAAGGTAGTCTACTTGTAACACTGGAAAAGGTCCAATTCGAAAGCAGAGAGCAAGTTCTCTCTTTTTCTTTTTTTTTTTTTTTTGCATCTCATCGGCGAACTCATCTGAGATCTCTTTCCCCGGAAAAATCAGGTAGGCAAACCTATATCTCTTTCCATGCTCCATCTTTTCTCGCTTTTGAGTATACGGTATAATTCTACACCCCTCTTCCTACCCGTTTGATGATGGTAGGATTTTAAATATTATTATGGGAGAGGTGAATTGTATGTAAAATAGATAGAAACATGCATTGGTGCATTTTTCAGAAGCTTAGAGTTTATTATGTTCTGCTTAATCCCTTTGGGGGGGGGGGGAGGATATATGGTAAACTTTGAATGATAATTCCTTGTGATGTTGTTGAAACTTGAACACTCCTGCACCCCAACCTCTACCCAAAGGAACAAGCAGATTTTTTGCCAGATAAAGCTAATGTATCAGATGAATTTTAACTCATATCAACATCTGGTTGACTGGTGTTTTTCAGGTCTTAGTTCTTCAGAAGGGTGAATAATGTGAAGGACATGTATTACTGTTTACTATTTGGGATCCACTCCATGAATCTTCCTATATCTGCAACTACATTTGTATCATTTGTCTTTGTTTCTGTTTCACGTTCCTATATACATTATATGCAAAGTTGTCTTGTTTTTTGTTTTCCTTCTAATCTACACAAGCAGTCAACAAATCTAGAACACATACAGATACACCTCCATAACACTCTAGAAGAAGCATATGCACCTGTTTGCATCTACACTGACCTCCAAATAAACATACCAATGAACATACATATGTCATCCCAATCTTCCCAGTCAAACTTTCCTATTTAGTTTGGGAGATAGTGCTAAGAGTTGAAATTGTAATCTTTAAATGAGTGAAGGTCAAAAGTCAGCATATTCACCAATCAAACATTCTTTTATAGTATTAGCATGACCTAAGTACCTTCTCGACAACTCAATAGAGAAAAAGAAGTGAGTAGCATAGAGAACACTTCCCCTTTAGGAAAATGTACACAATTTTGGAGCAAGCATTATGCAAAATAGAAAGTAGCACAACTTCGTGTAGCTTAGTTCTTTTCTTGGAAGTGATAATCTCATGAATTTCTTTGCGCCGTTTGTTTCTTATGAAATCAACAACTCAAAAGATATTAGGGCACAAATATAGAAGGGATAAAAGGGTATTTATGAACTTAAACAAACCTGAGGTTTTATAGCTTCTTGAACAGTAAGAAGAGCGAAATCTTCAGGTGGCCCTGGGCGTAGAATAGCCTGCCTAAACAAATCCTGTAAAATGACCACACAAAAAATAAAAAGCTCTTCAAGATTTTCAGTACATGAACTATTGAAAGTTCCCATCTTTTTTCCCCAGTTCAAGAGAGAACTACCAGAAGATAAATACGAGACATAGCTTACCATACTGAAGATTTATTGGCTCTTTTTCTTCTTCTTCTTTTCAAAATTCCTTCAACGAGAGAGACTCTTGTGACGCACCGCTCAAATTCCGCCTAAAAATCTGCTAAAAGACCATCTAGAATTTTCCAGGAAAGTCTAGAAGCATCCAGAAGGCTTCGGAATTCTCTAGAAGCTTGTGGAGCTTGGAAGAACAACCTGGAAGATTCTAGAACCTTGTAGATAAATGTTGAGAAATGTTGTCTTACATATTTTTGGAAGAAGGTTCTAGGTCTTTATTTGTAGCCATTGGATCAAATAGATCCTGGCCGTCCATTGAGGAGGTGGAGTAGTATAAATACCTCTCCAACCCTCTCAGTTGGAACCAAGCAAGCAAACAAGCAAATCAAGCATTGTAAAGCCTTCAAGAGCAATACAAAGTTCTTTCTTTGTTTCTCAAGAGTCTCGAGTTCCTTCTTTAGTCCTTTCACTTATAATTTCTATCTTCCGCTAGGCGTTAGAAACAAGGCTGACTAGCAACTTATAGCGAGAAAGTTTGCTAGGCCGCACGGTTCGTTGGAATTACGACCAAGTCCGTGACAGTTGGTATCAGAGCGCAAGGTTGAATACTGTTGGAACATCCAGGGGAAATGGAAGACGGAAGTGAGATCAACCAAGTCGGAAAGGTAGCCGACAAGAAGGCCAAGGGTCACAGATCTCAATCGAGGGAACCCATGGGAGACTTCGAGGCACGGCTAGCTCGGGTGGAGCTTGCGGTAGCCGACGGGCAGGAGAAGTTCGAGGAGGTCGAACAGAGCATGGAGGAATTGCGGGAGGAGATGCAGTCCGCCATGAACCAGGTCCTGGCCCAATGTCTCGACAGTATGAAGGCCATGGAGGAATCCCACAAGGCAGAGATTTCGTCAGTCCGGGAAGAGCTAGGGATGCTTTTGCACAAATTGGAGAGCACTGAGGAAGAACTCAGCTTGTGCAAGAGGGCTCTTGCCCAGGAGACTCCGTCTACGTCCGAGGTAAGGACTACCCCTGCTAAAATGGACGTTCCACGCCCCAAGACCTTCAAAGGGTCTAGGAATGCGAAGGAACTAGACAACTTCTTATGGAGTATGGAACAATACTTTCGGGCGCTAGCCATAACTGACGAAGCGTCGAAGGTAGATATGGGCTGCCTCTACCTCGAGGATACCGCGATGGTATGGTGGAGAAGGAGACAGGGGGGACATTGAAAGAGGCACCTGCTCAATAGGCACTTGGGCGGAGTTCAAGAGTGAACTCAAAAAGCAGTTCTATCCAAGCAACGTTGAAGAGGAGGCTCGCGGCAAACTAAGGCGTCTTCAACACAAAGGAAGCATACGGGAGTATGTAAAGGAATTCACAGAGGTACTTCTCGAAATCCCTGATTATCTTGATAAGGAAGCTTTCTTTGCCTTCATGGATGGGCTACAATAGTGGGCTAGACTCGAGATCCAGAGGTGAGGAGCCCAAGACTTGACCACCGCTATTTCCATTGCCGAATCCTTTATCGATTTCAAGAAACCGGAGAAGCTTAAATCCAAGGATAAGGGCGGCAAGGGAAAGAGTGGGGGAGAACATCGAGGCAAGGAGATAATAGACAAGGCGAAGGGACCCAAGGTACCCAAGGCTGGCGAGAAACCCCCGCTTAAATGCTTCTTTTGTGAAGGACCACACAAAGCAAGGGAATGCCCTAAGAGGACCAAACTTTCAGCATTGATCGAGGAACGAGAATGGGAAGAGGAGAAAGTAGGAGCCCTACAACTCCTCAACGCAATCAAGGCAAAAGTGGAGGTGCCCAAGACCGAGAAGAAAGGGAGGTTGTACGTGAAAGCCACGGTCGGAGAACACACCATAAAGGCACTTGTTGACACGGGGGCTGACCATAACTACCTCCGAGTTGAAGAAGCCAAAAGATTGGGCATCCGGTATGAGAAAGGATGCGGTTGGCTCAAAGGGGTCAATGCTGAACCCCAGCCACCTTTGGAGTTTCCCGAGATGTAAGGGTTTGCTTAGGTGACTGGAACGGCCTCATTGATTTCTCTATCGTCACCATGGATGACTATCCAATCGTTTTGGGTATTGAGTTTATGGACAAAGTTAAGGTCGTCCCCGTCCCCTTTGCAAATGCCATGTGGATCTTGGAGGAAGGCAACACTCATCTAGTGCCGCTAGAACGAGAAGCCCGACTCTGAGAGAAGCAAATTTCAGCACTGCAACTTTCCAAAGGAGTCAAGAAGAGGGAGCCAACCTACCTGGTTGCCTTAAAGGAGGAAGCCTCAATTCCTCCCACCGGAGACCTTCCTAGAGGAATTGTTCCTGTTCTGGAGGAATTCAAGGATGTGATGCCGCCCGAGCTGCCAAAGAAGTTACCACCAAAGAAGGAGGTGGATCACAAAATCGAGCTTGTACCTGGTGCCACCCCTCCAGCGGCTGTGCCATACCGCATGGCGCCTCCGGAGCTTGAAGAATTAAGGAGGCAACTAAAGGAGCTGATGGACATGGGGTATATTCGTCCATCAAAAGCACCATACGGCGCCCCGGTATTGTTTCAGAAGAAGAACGATGGATCACTTCGATTGTGCATTGATTACCGGGCACTCAACAAGATCACGGTCAAGAACAAGTACCCAATTCCGCTGATTGCTGATCTCTTAGATCAACTTGGACAAGCCCGATGGTTTACCAAGTTGGATCTACGGTCCGGATACTACCAAGTTAGAATCGCCGAGGGAGACGAACCAAAGACCACCTGTGTCACAAGGTATGGTTCGTACGAATTTCTGGTGATGCCTTTCGGACTCACAAATGCACCTGCAATATTTTGCACCCTCATGAATAGAGTCCTACAACCGTTCTTGGACAAATTCGTGGTGGTGTACTTGGACGACATTGTCATATACAACAACACCTTGAAAGATCATATCAATCATTTGAGACAAGTCTTCCAGGTACTTCGGGAGAACGAGTTGTATGTTAAAAAGGAGAAATGTGCCTTTGCTCAGCAGGAAGTCATCTTCTTGGGGCACATTGTCGGAGGGGGCAAGCTACGAATGGATGAGTCCAAAGTCTATGCTATACAAGAATGGGAGCCACCAACGAAGGTACCCGAACTTCGTTCCTTCCTTGGATTGGACAACTACTACCGGAAATTCATCAAAGGCTATTCAACAATAGCCGCTCCTCTCACCGACCTCCTAAAGAAAAACCGGACGTGGGATTGGGATGAGACATGCCAGACACCGTTTGAAAAACTCCAGGAAGCCGTGATCTAGGAGCCGGTGTTGGCCTTACCAGACCATACCAAACCCTACGAGGTGCAAACCAATGCCTCAGACTTCGCCTTAGGTGGAATATTGATGCAAGAAGGTCACCCAGTGGCTTACGAGAGTCGTAAGCTCAACGATGCTGAGAAACGGTACACGGTCCAAGAAAAGGAGATGACGGCCGTGGTACACTGTCTGAGAACGTGGAGACATTATCTGTTGGGCACAAAGTTCGTGGTAAAAATTGATAATGTCGCCACCAGGTACTTCCTTAAGCAAAAGAAGTTGACACCTAAGCAGGTAAGGTGGCAGGCTTTCTTGGCTGAATTTGACTTCGTGATGGAGTACAAGCCAGGCAAGGGTAACGTTGTGGCCGATGCTTTGAGCAAAAAGGCCGAACTTGTCTCCATCACCATTCCAAGTTTCCCTTTGGTGGATCGCATCAAGGAGGGACTAGAGCAAGACCCGCAAGCCAAGAGTTTGATGAATTTGGCAAGTCAAGGGAAGACACGTCGATTTTGGCTGGAGGACGAGGTGCTCGTAACCAAGGGAAATCGGGTATACATGCCGAGATGGCAGGGCTTAAGGAAGGAGATCATCAAAGAGTGCCATGATTCAAGGTGGGCAGGTCACCCCGAAGTCCGACGAACAATGGCACTCATCGAGCGAGCTTACTATTGGCCCCAAATGAGAGATGATGTAGAGCTCTATGTGAAGACTTGTCTTGTGTGCCAACAAGACAAGGTAGAACAGCGTCCCACCCCTGGTCTGTTGGAGCCATTGCCGATCCCGGAGAGACCTTGGGAAAGCATCTCCATGGATTTCATCACATGTCTGCCAAAGTCCGAGGGATGCAGCAACATTATGGTCGTCGTGGACAGATTCAGCAAATACGGAGTTTTCATACCAGTCCCAACCAAGTTCAACACTGAAGATGCTGCAAAATTGTTCTTCAAACATGTGGTGAAATACTGGGGCATACCGAAGAGTATAGTCAGTGACCGGGACACTCGTTTCACAGGAAGGTTCTGGTTGGAGCTCTTTAAAATAATGGGGTCCGAGCTCAACTTTTCAACAAGCTTTCATCCGCAAACTGATGGTCAAACCGAACGGGTGAACGCTTTGCTCGAGTTATACTTGAGGCACTATGTCAGTGCCAACCAGAAGGATTGGGCCAAGCTTCTCGACATCACCCAATTTTCATACAACCTGCAGAAAAGTGAATCAACTGGGGCGAGTCCATTCGAGTTAGCAACAGGGCAACAACCAATGACGCCACAAACTATGGCCATTGGTTACAAAGGGACAAATCCTGCAACGTATAAGTTTGCCAAGGGATGGCACGAGAAGACCGACTTGGCAAAAGCATACTTAGCAAAGGCCGCGAAGAAAATGAAAAAGTGGGTCGATGCTAAGCGGAGGCATTTGGAATTTGAGGAAGGCGACTTGGTCATGGTGAAGCTCCTTCCTCATCAAAGCCGGAGGTTTGCAAAGGTGCACAAAGGGCTAGTACGATGCTATGAAGGACCGTTTCCCATCGAGAAACGCATTGGTAAGCTAGCCTACCGCTTGACTTTACCCTCTCACTTGGAAATGCATCCTGTTTTTCATGTGAGCCTGCTGAAGTCGTATCATCA
Source organism: Solanum rostratum (assembly GCA_029948455.1). Taxonomy (NCBI): domain Eukaryota; kingdom Viridiplantae; phylum Streptophyta; class Magnoliopsida; order Solanales; family Solanaceae; genus Solanum; species Solanum rostratum. The sequence continues at coordinate 54,237,571 of CM057055.1, forward strand.
AGATAAGGATGATCTAAGCCGAGGCGAGTCAAAAAGAGCACCCACAGCCATCACGACGGTGCCAGAACGGGAAGTTGAAGAAATTCTTGCGCATCGAGTTATTTCGAGACGAGGGACTCATCCAAGCTATACAGAGTACTTTGTTCGATGGAAAGGGTCTCCCGACAGTGAGGCAAGTTGGGAACACGAACTTACTTTGTGCAACCACAAGCTTTGATCGAGGCATACAAGAGAGGTGCGCCGAGGATGTTGCCACATTGAGTGGGGGAGATTGTGACGTGCCGCTCAAATTCCACCTAAAAATCTGCTAAAAGACCGTCTAGAATTTTCCAGGAAAGTCTAGAAGCATCCGGAAGGCTCCGGAATTCTCTAGAAGCTTGTGGAGCTTGGAAGAACAACCTGGAAGATTCTAGAACCTTGTAGATAAATGTTGAGAAATGTTGTCTTGTAAAATATCTTAGATATTTTAGATGGCTTGTAAATATCTTAGATATTTTTGGAAGAAGGTTCTAGGTCTTTATTTGTAGCCATTGGATCAAATAGATCCTGCCGTCCATTGAGGAGGTGGAGTAGTATAAATACCTCTCCAACCCTCTCATTTGGAACCAAGCAAACAAACAAGCAAATCAAGCATTGTAAAGCCTTCAAGAGCAATACAAAGTTCTTTCTTTGTTCCTCAAGAGTCTCGAGTTCCTTCTTTAGTCCTTTCACTTATAACTTCTATCTTCCGCTAGGCGTTAGAAACAAGGCTGACTAGCAACTTATAGCGAGAAAGTTTGCTAGGCCGCACGGTTCGTTGGAATTGTGACCAAGTCCGTGACACTCTGCAAGGAGTGAAAATGGAGTTTTAGGATTTAAGGGGTATTTTATTGCTACAATATTGGGTTTCTTGAGAATTCTTGCAAAATTTCGTCAAGTCCTTGTTCTTTCTCTTTTAGGGGATTTTTCTTTTTTGCCACTAACTGTTCCGACTTAGGTTAAAATATATGTCTTCTCACAAAACTAGTTATCAAAGCACGAATACAATGTAAATTTTTTTTAAAACTTAAAAGCTCATGTTCCTTTAGAGCAAACTATTTATATTTATATATTTTTTTATATTTTATGTTCTCTTATTATTAAAATTTGCTTCATTAATATTAAAATTTGTGTGCTGATATTATCACCTACTTTGTATGATATACCAATATGGTATATATATACCGATAGGGTATCACAATGAATTAATCTCAAATTTATACAATACCAATATGGTATCAACATACTGATAGAGTATCACAAAGAATATATTTTTAACTAATTTAAACTTCAATAAATAAGTTTGCAACTTTAATAATTTTCTCTTAATTATTTTATTTATTAAAAGAATAATTCAAAATTATATGATACCGATAGGGAATCAATATACCAATGGAGTATCACAAGAATATATTTTCTTCTTATTTATAATTTAATAAATAATTTTATAATTTTTATAATTTTCTAGTCCTACACGATATCGATATGATATAAATATACCAATGGAGTATCACAACAATATTTTTTCTACTAATTTAGAGTTTAATAATTTTTTTATTTATTTCTTATTTATTTCTTTTAAAAAATAATATAATCTTATATGATACCAATTGGGTATCAATATACCGCAAGAGTATCATGGAGTATTGAACCTATTTTATATGATACGGATATGATATATATATATATATATACCATCGGAGTATATTTTATTGTATTTATGCTGACATCAGCATAATGTCGGCATGCCGTCAACCAAAATAAAAAGGGGTAGGTGTTATATCGAAAAATGACTTCGGGTTTCAAAAATTCGATTTATGACTTAATTGATTTAAGTAAAACCGAATCTTCAAAATTTTAGAGTCGCCACTTAATTTTTAAGGAAAAATCAAGAAAACTGATTTAATTATTTTAAAAGACAGAAAAAATCTTTTAAAATCCAAAGAAAAGGGTTCGGGTTCATATTTCCATTTCGAGAAGGTTTTACGCACTCGAAATGTCCGCTAACGTGCGGTTATCCGACGATTAAATATTTTGACTAACTTTAAAAATAATATGATTTATATCATTAATTTTTTTAAATAAAAATTTAAATAAATATTTTAAAAGTAGAAAAATAGAATATTCAACTTTTGCTTATATTTTGTTCAATTAGGATTAATTAAGCGGGTTATTTAAAATTCAATAGGGGCGTATTATTGAAATCCAACCAATATTTATTTAATTCAAGGACATAACAATTTAATTAAGTGGTTAGAATTTTAAATCTACGAAATTCTAAGTGTTTAAAAGGGAAGACATATTTTAAAGTAAGATTATTTTAAAGAAAGAAAGTACTTGAAATATTTTAAAGAATATCTTAGAACCTAATTTCTTAAAAATGATTTTATAATCCAAATCTAAAGTCATGATATAACATAGGTGGCTAACTTTGGGTTTAATTAGGCTAAAACCTATAAAATAACCCTAAATTTAAAATTAGTGTTAGAACAAATAAATAAAAAATATGGCAAATATCACAAATAAAGATGTAAGCAAAATAAATTAAAGTGACTTGGGCCTGGGCAGGCCCAATCCCCAAAACCTGCATAGTTATTATATTTTAAATTGGGCCTGCCCATTCTCTTTTGAAATTGGGCCTGCTCAATTTTAAGGACCTGCTGTCGACTGGGCCTCACGGCCCAATGCCCCTTTCAGCCAAATTGGGCTTTTGGCCCTTTCTCTTTATATTAACCTGTGGTATACACTGGTTGTATACCAGTGTATACGATAGGTATATCGGCCTCCGGAACTTGTATAATCAGCATATTCCCGAACACGTACGCTGTCCCGACGAGGGACGACTCAAAATATGTAGAAGGAGGTCCGAAACGGACCCCAACAATCGTTAAATGTAGCAAATAAAAATACAAAGAATTAGTATTTAATAAATGACAACATGCCAAAAAATGTGAAAAATATCAATTCCCATACTATAGATTTAAACAGACCGTTGCCAAACAACAATCCAGACAGAAATGAACATAACAAAACAAAAAGAGTGGCTAAAGCAATTCATAACTTTACCATATCACTGGCGACTTTTAACAAGAGAAACCAAAAGATTATAAAGAAGTGACCGGTGACACTTTCAAAACTAACAAATCTTAACAGTAGAGTCTTTAAAATCAGAGAACTAGCGAGAATTTTGAAGAAAGAGATAGGGTTGAGCTCGAGCATTTAAAACAAACCACGAATTCAGAGGAAACTACTATCTGAAAATTAAGCTTTACACAACAATAACGCCATGACCAAGGAAACTACTATCTGAAAATTAAGCTTTACACAACAATAACGCCATGGCCAAAATGAGGTGAACCAGGCAGCACATACAACTCTTTTTATGCTTGCACATGCTTGCACACAAAATAGCCCAGGCAGCCCATACACGAACGAATCCAAAAAAAGACAGAAACGGCAATAACAATATTGTGTACCGAAACGAGTTCACATCTATCACAACTAGTAATATTCACAAGGAAGACATTAATAAACCATTCTAACCCAAAATCAAACTTTTCATACATATATCAACATAAAAGGGTTAGGCATCACCTTTTTGAAAGCAGCGAACCGTGAGGACGAGCTCGACAAGGAAATTCTACCACAAGGATGGTTTCGAGCACGAGTAGTAGACGCCAATGTCTCTCAAACTCTTAGGAAGTTCAAAGAAATTGTGGAATGGATATGAGAAGTATATTCTTTTTTCTTTTCAAAGAAGCCGACCAAGAAGTCCTTTTTTTTTTGAAATCCGAAAACCCAACCCCCAAAATAGTGAACAATTGGGGTCTTTTATACCCAAAGTTAGGGCACCAAACCAGAAAAATCAGGGGGCAAAATCGAGATTTTGAGTTGAATTCGAACCTTCAACAGAATCCCTCTACAAATCTCACATCTCAGCCATCGATTCAAATCGATGGCTCAGATGTGAGACACGTGGGGGGCTCCTCTGACGCGCAAGGACGAGGGGAAGAGGGTAGGGAGCAGGTGGTTGATGAGTTTGACCATTTCTTGCTCGAAAATGGCTACTGTAGCCGCTGCCACTTTCTGATTTCGGGCTGTTCGTTGTTGTTTTCTCGACTGTGAGGAGAAAAAAGGGATGGGGGGACGCATGAGAGAGAGGGAGTAATTAATTTTGGCATTTTGCCATTTTTGGGAGCTTGGCGTGGCTGGTTTTCTGGGTTTTGGGACTGTCTCTCTGTTTTTTCGATCTTCAGATGGGGGAAGAGAGGTGGGGGTCGGGGAGAGAGAAAATAAGAGGGAGGGGGCGCGGGTCGGCGGGGCAGTGGGTCGGGTAGGTTTTTAGGATTTAAAATGTGGGTTTGGGTGTTAATTAGAGGAGGAGTTGGGCTAGGGAGAAAACAATTTGGGCCAAGTTCTTGGCCCAAGAATAATAAAAAAAAGAAATCTGAAAAAAATGGGTTGGGATTTAATAATGGAATTGGGCCCAAAGGGGGATTGGGCTGGTCCGGGAATAGGACCAGAAGGGGAAGTTGGGCTTGGGAATAGATTTAGGTTTTGGGAAAAATGATTTAAAAATTAGCTACTTACAAATATGACCAATTAAAATGCAATCGACTTGAAATCAATTGATTAATTCGACCACGAGATAAATTAATATAAATTAACCAAAGAGCTTTCTAATATTAATCAACTAAAAATAATTAAATTAACTATGGGTTAATTAATTCCAAAATGATTAAAGTAGAGTAATTAAAGATAAAATCTATTTGAGAATCTTTTGAAAAATTAACGAAAATATAATACTTAACTATTAATACTTGAAATGTATATAATATGTATTACATATATGTATATATATAATACGCAAATATTTAAGCATAATTAAAATTTAAAGCTTTAAACCTAAAAATCACTTGAAAAATATTTTTGCATCTTTGAAAGCTAATTATTCCAAATTGTTAAAATTAAAAGCTCGATGATTAGTTTATATTGTGGAGGGTCAAAATTGGGTGTCAACAGCTGTCCCTTTCTTTGGGTATGATCGATGAAAGAGATCATGGACAAAGAAACTTGACCAATCCAATTTTGAGCCGACCACATATTCATCTCATGGAAGGGTCTTGGTACGGGCTTTAGAAAATTGTGGCCGGACCCTGGTTTTGGGTTTCCTACATATCTCAGGTTACATGAGAATTTAGGCCACTTGTAGTTCAAAACGCTTGATTTTACGCACGATTTTGAAAAATTCAAAAGCCATCCAATATCGAATTATGGAGAAATTGGAATGCTTGGGATGAGATTTCGAGGGTAAATGTTAGAATACAGCCGAGTTTTCAAAGTTGGGCTCGTCTACATATCCTTGGACTTAGGAATCAGGCTGCTTGTAGTTCGACTCTATCGGTTGAAAAGGAAATCTCTTATTCTGAGATAACCCTTGGTTCAGGAGGAGTGACAAGCAAAACGAATTATGAAAAAGAGGCTTGCAACCTCTTAACTATAAATGTGGTGCACTTCACACCCATAATTAAGAACTTACACGGACATAATTTCCAAAACTCTTGGTACATTGTCACTCGGATTGGAAAAGACTGCTTCCAATGAGAATTGAGATCACCTGGATGCGAAACTGAAAACTAACGAACTCAAAGAAATACCCACACGCCTTCTAATAGGGGTGTGGTTAGATTGTGGTGGGAGTCGTTTCTCAGCTCGCGTCCGAAGAGTTTAACATTCCTCTTCAAACTATGTCCCAGTTCGCTGCTAAGAAAGAGTTCCACGTTGTGCTGCATCCTATTTGATGACGTCCACACCTGTGGTTTGCTTTGAGAATTCATCCTTTCGGATGCTCTCGACATAATTAAGACAAAGATTATTAGTAGAAATCATAACTTAAGTATGAGGATGATATCTTTTACCATATTCGACATATACTCTTCTTTTGATGTAATAGACAATGAGTTGATATGATGTGATATCATGATGGCCCTCTCGGCAATGAATAGTGATGTCTTTCTTGAATACGTGATGAATGTGATGGCCCCTTCGGCAATGAACATGTAATGACCTTCTTGGCGATTTGAAGATGTGATGGCCCTCTTGGCAAATTTGAAAATATAAATGGCCCTCTCGGCAACTTGAATGATGACCCTTTCGGTGATATGAAAATGCGATGGCCCTCGCGGCGATTACTGATGAAATGGCCCTCTTGGCGAATTGAACATGTGATGGTCCTCTCGGCAACTTGAAAATGTAAACGTCTTCTCGGCAATTGAAAATGTAATGGCCCTCTCGGCAACTTGAAAATGTAAATGTCTTCTCGGCAATGCAATGGCCCTCTCAGCAACTTGAAGATAAAATGGCCCTCTCGGTAGCTTGAAAATGTAAGTGCCTTCTCGACAATTGAAAATGTAATGGCCCTCTCGGCGATGAATGATGGAGTGGTCCCCTCGGCAGCTTGATCATGCAATGGCCCTCTCGGCAGCTTGAAAATGCAAATGTCTTCTCGGCAATGCAATGACCCTCTCGGCAACTTAAAGATAGAATGGCCCTCTCGGCAGCTTGAAAATGTAAGTACCTTCTCGGCAGATTGAAGATGAAATGGCCCTCTCGGTCAATTGAACATGCAGTGGCCCTCTTGGCGATGAGTGATGAAATGGCCCTCTTGGCGATGAGTGCATGCAATGGCCCTCTTGGCAACTTGAACATGCAATGGCCCTCTCGGCGATGAGTGATGAAATGGTCCTCTCGGCAACTTGATAATGAAAACGTGATGAACGGCTGGAGATTTGAGTGAGACAAACTGTTTACGCCTCGGTAGTTTCCTCACAGAAAAGTCCTGTAAATATTTCCCTGCATTCACAGAAAATTCCTTAGTTTCAAAGCGAATTGATCTGTGTTGATTCTTCGGTCGTCTGCTCCTTATCCCGTCTTTAGTGGACTGCTCCGATCTCTCACCTCTTGATAGACAGAATATAAAATATACATTTGACAAGATATTTGACATGCAAAACTTTGAAAAATAGGTAAATTTAGAAAAGAATTTTTGAAGAAAAGGTCACTGCCAACTGTCATGTCACGAAAAGCCTTAGATGAACACATTCGATTTCTGACATGGCTTCTTTGACGCATCACAATTGTCTTTGAATTTTCTGATCAGGCTGAGGATCTTCAGGGCTTTTAACGACACTTGATGAAGTTTTTGAAAGCGATCTAAAAAATTTCTGTCCCAGTTAAATGTCGTAATGAATCAATAACTTGGTAGAACTCCGAGAATTTTTGAGATCTTCTCAAAAATTCTGTCCCCAGTTGAAATGTCATACTGAATTACTAGCTTTTTTAGAAAAATCCTGAGAATTTTTTGAGATCTCAAAAAATTCTGTCCCAGTTGAAATTCCTAATGCTTAAGATTCTGACTTGTTGGAGGTGTCTTCTTGTTTAGAATTTTTGAGTTCCTCTCAAAAATTCTGTCCCAGTTTCCTTTATGGGAATATGACCGAGCCGTTGTGGCGCCTACGTATCCCGTTGAGGCAGGAATCAGGTCAAACGTAGTTCCCCTCTCGGGAGATAAAGAAAAATATAAATTTAAATAAGAAAATGACCGAGGCCGACATAGGCCGCCTACGTATCTCATTCTTGAGAATTCAGGTCAAACGTAGTTCATTACAAAAGGAGAAATAATCTGACAGCAAAGATAGGAATGATTACAAGCAAAGGATGCAATTACATACAAAAAGATGAAGAAAGAGGATTGAATCTCTAGACATAGTGTTTTTAGTCGTCAAATTGTAGTAGGCAATGTTTGTGCTAAATCTTGACACATTGTCGCATGACCAGATGAATATGTTAACATATTCTTTGACGGGATGATGAGCTCACTCCTCTGTGTCTCGACCAAATGGATATTGATTTTGACTTCTCTGGCGTTTTTGTCTTCTTTCAGATTCACAGTTTAAACTGGCTTGAATTGTTCCGATTTTGACAAATGGCTCGGATATCACGGTCTCTTCATCATACTCTTTGAACGCTTCATTGGTATTCACCTCATTTTGTTCATCAAGCTCGTGACATGACATAATATGACAGGTTTTAAAGTTCTTTTACTAAAATCATAAACAAACATCATTAGATAGGAAAAATGAAGCGAGTAAAGTAAACTTCCATGATAAAAGAGGCTTTCATTTAAAAGAAAGAAAACAATAGGAACTTTGGCATAGTCACAAGACAGTTTGACCCCTTTTTTTTCAAAATATTACGAGAGAATTAAAGCATAACGAAGTAAAACAATATAAAAAGTGGGCCTCGAGCCTATATGGACTACCACCAATTTCAGGAATAATATAAAAATCAACTTTGTCTATCAAGATGAGTAGAGAATCAGGAACAAAGTAGATGTCTAATTATCATTTGCTCCTCCGACACGACGTCTTGTGTGCTTAATTTCACGATCAGCGCAGCATCCTCTCCTTTGAACCAATTCTAGATTCCTTTCCCTAGACCATCGTCCTTATCATGATTACGCACTGGCAAAGACTGGGGCGAGTGAGGCAATGATTTTGACATAGTATGCTCGACCTCATTCACTTTCTCAAGCATCAAAACGGGAGCTTGGTGAGTATCATGATCACATATTCAGACTTCTTTGTTTTGCTTGAAGAAGCTATAATTTTCTCACCATGATCAAAGTTTGCCGGCATTACAGCTTCGTCCATACGCCAATCTTTGTTAACTTCCATCGTATTAGTAGTCACCTGCTTATGAAGGGGCAGGGGATTACTATTGACACTGGGAGTAACAGTCTGAAGAGTGACCACCTTTTGATCAATCAAGTCCTGAATCTTGTGCTTCAAGTTGATGCAATTTTCGGTGGTATGCCCAACGGCTCCTGAATGATAAGCACATTTATGGTTTGCTCTATAAAATTTTCCCAAAGGATTGGCTGGTCTTCCTTCTACAGGATAGAGCATACCTGCGGCTTTCAATCTCTCAAAAAGTTGGGTTCGACTTTCAACCAAAGGAGTAAGACTCGGGGAGTTCTCTTCAAGAGATTTGGACGAGAAATGTTGCAATTATTTCTCGAGGACAAAGGTATTTGACAGTAGTTTGGAGGATTTTGAAAAGTAGGTGCTGACATTTGGAATTTTGGATATTGTGGAGCTTGGTAGCTTGGAGGGATATTTTGATAATTTAGCAATGGAGTTTGGTAACTTGGAGGGATATTTTGGTAATTTGGTCATGGAGCTTGGACATTTGGGAGATGTTTTGGTAATTTGGCCATGGAGCTTGGACATTTGATGGGATATTTTGATAATTTGAAGCCTGGAAATTTGATTGGACGGGAAAAACTGGGTATGGATTTTGTGGAGCTTTGGGATAGGCATTGGATAGCGAATGCGAAGGACTGTCGAATTTGACATGTTTTGATTTTAGTTCGGATGAAATGGAAGACACAACTTTCCTCTTTCTCCTCGGTAGAACTGGAGGTCTTGTTTGAGTAGCTATTCGGGCGATTTTTCCTGTTTCAAGACCGTATTCGATAGCCTCACCAACTTTAACTATCTCACTAAACTTTGCTCCCATGAGGGGTAACATCTTATTAAAGTAATCTGTCTCTTGAATACGTAGGAAGGCTTCGCCGATCTCTTGCTCAGTCATAGGAGGTCTAACCTTTGTAGCCTCTTTCCTCCAACGGTAGGCATATTCTCGATAGCTCTCAGTAGACTTCTGTTTGATTTTCTCCAAAAAATATCGATCAGGAACAATTTCGATGTTGTAAGCAAATCTTTCAATAAAGGCATTGGCCAAAGCATTCCAACTGGACCACCATTTCATTCCTTGAGAAGCAAACCAATCTAAAGCTTCCCCACTCAGACTTTGGCTGAAAAGTCGTATCAACATAACTTCATTTTTCTCAACCCCCACGAGTTGGTCACGGTAGACTCTCAAGTGAACTAGGGGATTGCCGTCTCCACTAAAAGTGTCAAATTCCGGTACTTTGAACCCTTCTGGGATGTCCAAATCCAAACGAGTGTTCAGATCTTCATAATCCAACCATGCAGTGCTCGGCACGTGGTATAATCCCTGGATTGCTCTTGTAGTCTCTTTTCTCATGCCTGACTCAATTATCTCCTTTTGGGCCCTCCACTCTTTTTCCTTCTCCTTGTAAGGGTTGGGTTCGGAATATGTGATTAAGGGAAGGTATGTTTCTTCTGATACTGTTGGGGTATGAAAAATGGCTTTTGGGGATGTAGGTTGAGTAGTTGGTGGATTCTGAATGTTTGGATCAGGGTTCTGATATGCGAATGGGTATATTTGAGGGTTGTGAGAATTTATCTGAAGAGGAGGTGGTGTTTGTTGTGATGTGCAGGCATGATGAAAGTTAGGAGTGGTTAAGTCGATGATAGGAGCTTTTTGGAGAGGAATAACAATTGAATCTTTTAGAGCATGGTCGGTGGTTGAATTCGGAGGAGGAAAATGAAGTGGAGGCCTTTCATCGTCTGGAACATGAGTATTAGTGGCGATGGCTAGATTCACCGGACCTTGAGTCCTTTGTATCTCAGCCCTCATTTCAACAATCTGTTGTATTAGTTGTACAATCAACTTGTCCTGTTCAGCAATTGCGGGTTCTATCGAGATAACTCCAGTTAAACCATTGTCCTCATTGTTCTCAGTCATTTTTTCTTTCCCTTTTGACAGACTTTGGTCGGGGAAGGAATCTTTATAATTCTTAGACCTCGTAAAGTAGGAATGTCCAGTCATTTTCTCAACACAGATCAATTCTAAGTACCTGTCGAATAAAAAATAACTCAAAAGATAGACGTGTTAGTCCTTGTTCATAACAAGCAATGCAAAATACCACATGGAAAGGGAAATACATAATAGTTGTATTGTTCGAAGACATACTAACCCATAGATATAGGAAAATGACTAAATAGGCCGAATATTGCCTATTTGATTTGGGATTTGTGAATCAAGAAGATGTTTTGCCAAGCTTTTCTCGCATCTTTTGAAATTTATAATTCTTTTGTAAGAATGAAGGAAGAAAAATAAGTTTTTCTATAATGAGGGATCGGGCCTTAGAAGGCTGCCTACGTATCTCGCAAATGAGAAATCAGGTCCTACGTAGTTCGACCGGCTTGAATATTCGAATGAAAAATTCTCCTCTTGTTAGATAAGAGAGCAAAAATTTGGAAGTGAAATTCGAATTTTGTTGAGAAACTCAAGACTCGAAGAAGCAAAAATTTAGAATTTTGGAAGTAAAGTTCGAATTTTGTTGAGAAACTCAAGACTCGAAGAGTATTTTGGATGAACTTTTGATAGTGACTGGGATTTTATGCTTAGGAGGCTCTAAAAGATTTTTTTTCTTTTGAAAGAAATGGGCTAGAATGTCTTCGAACAAATCAACATAATCACATAAACAGTTATAGCAGGTAGCACGGAAACAGTTATTGCGCGTCCTAGAAAATAAGTGGCCCTTTTGTGCCGAGGGTTGGCCTATCGATTTGAAGGATGTATCTTGTCATTTTAAAGTATTTTCTTTTCAACACAAATATAACCATAAAATATTATTAAAATAATTATTTGATTTTAGTTGTCTAGCTTAAAAAGAAAAACTTATTTTTTAATTTTATTTTGTCCTAATTTAAACTTTAAATGCTTAAAATAATTTATTAGCATGATGTAAGAAAATCATAGTTGAAAAAGCTGAAGAAATATAAGGAAGCAGCCAAATCAGACACGTCAATGCTAGCCACCTCAGAAAAATTAAATTAAAAATTTCACAAAATATTTGTTATTGGACCCACGTAATAAAGGAGAAGAAGCAGGTAGTTGAAGCAGGCTAGACAATCGAAAGCTGCTCAAGCAAGCAGCACGACCGGAAGTTGCTCAACTAATTGCTTATATTTTATATATATATATATATCTTCTCAGAAAATGTCAAATAAGTTTAACGACTTATAAGTATTTTGAGGCTCAATTGATTTATCACTAAGGTAATATGCCTTTTTATACAACTTATAGAAGTACTTATTAATTAAAATTATAATCGTTGATAGTTGAATATGAAGAAAGAATTAATATTCGCATCATTCGAAATATACATAATAAATTATTAAATATTGTCTAAAAGAAAAAATAGAAATACAAACTTCATATACAATAATACGTGGAAGTTTTTATTTCTTACATATTTATTTCTATGTGAATCTGTAAATAAAATTGTAATAATTTAATAATATTATTAATAACATAAATCAAGTTGTGAGATGTTAAAAATCTTGCAAATGACAACCACAATAATTATAATCCCGTACTTCATAAAATATATTGTTGGTCATAGTGAAGAAAATACTGAATGAAACAAAAATTTGTGACTTTTTGAATTTATCTACTTTAAAGGGGGCTTCATTTGAGTTTGAGAAAAATATATATATTTATTCAAATGATAATTATATGAAGGAGTCTTTATTACATAAAATTTACATTGATTATATATTTTTAATTCTAAATAGAATGTAATGTAATGTATATGAGTCCTCTAAATTTGAATTGAATTGAAATAAATATTATTTTAATAATATTTTTTTTAAGTGGATCGAAGAAAAAGTTAGAATATCATTCTTCTTAGCGCACGAATCCGTGAAATTAACAATTGAATTTCATTGCAATGACCCCACTCATCTCCTTGTGAGGGAGATTTTTAACATTTCCTTTTTATATCTTAATAATAATTTTTTATCAGATGTACAGAATTTTAAAGTGCTACATTCATTCATATTATTCCTAGCAATTTGTATTGTTCCGAAATTATTGATGTACCACGATCTTTTACATAAAATTAATAATAGTGTAATTTCGTAAATAAAGTTGGGTCAGGTGATATATGTGTGGTCTTATTTTTATAACACGAAAATAGAGAAATTATTTTTAATACAACATCAACTTGAGTAAAGCACATCATAAATTAAGTATATATAGAACAAATACAATAGAGGAGAGGTTATGCTGAAAAACAATGCAAACACTACCAATAATAATAACAATAACAAATAATTCAAAAATCAATCAAAGAAAACTTTATGTAATTTTTTGAAATGAAAAAAATAAGATGATAGTATAATAATAATAAGGCGGAATGACCTAATAGGCCCCTGTACTTGGTCCCGTTTGTCACCTAGGATCTTATACTTAGAACTTTGCCAACTAAACCCTTGTACCCACTCAAAACCTACATTTTAAACACTTTTTTCTGACCTGGCATCCTAAGTGGCATACCAGGCCAGGTGGGTGAGTTTCACTCCATTTTGGAGCGTGAAGGGTTTGTAAAAACCCCTAACGGTCATCTTCTTCCCCAAAATGCCCAAATATTATAAATCTCCATTTCTTCTTCTTCTCAAAATTCTTCAATCTTCTTCTAGTTTTTGTCTCTCCAAATGAAATTTCTTCTTATTAGCCATAATTTCTTCTTGAAAATTTATTTTTTCTGCATAAGTGGGTTTTTTCTGCAGGGTTGTCGTCTTCTTCTTCTCAAAAGGACAGTTGTTGATTTTTTTTATTACACGCCTTTTTTTTATTTATTGAAGTTTCTTCTTCTTCACAATGACAATTTGTGTTTGTTATTGTGGACTTCACGCTGAACTTAAGATGTCAAAGACATCAACCAATCCTGGAAGAATGTTTTGGGGTTGTCAAAGATATGCAAATGGTAATGGATGTGGATTTTTTCGATGGGCTGACGAAGTTGATCTTACATACCAAGTTCATCCTATATATGAAGAACAATACTACATGAATAACCCATCAAGAAATGCTGACCATGGAAGACATGGAAGGCATGAAAAGCATGGAAGGCAGGGAAGGCAGGGAAGGCATGGAAGTCCCGAAAGGAATGGAAGCATTCCGCCTATTGATATTAGTGTTATTGTGATTGTTATTATTTGGTTTTTATGTTTTGTACTGAAAATGGGGTTGTGACAGATTGTTCATTTGAGTATTATGATGATGAAATATAATGTAATGAAAAAATTTAGTAGACTTATAATTACTGTGTTTATGCATAATGTTAAAGTCTATATTTAATCTCTTAATGTTATGGAGGATTTTAATTGTGTACTGAATGTAGAAGAGAGAATAGGCAGCTCAGTCACCTTAACTGAAGTTAGGGACTTTAGACAATGTACTAGAAAATGTGAACTGCATGATCTGAAATCATTAGGAACTTTCTTCACTTGGAACAACAAACAAATAGAAAAGAGTCCAAAGTAAAATTGATAGGGCATTGATTAATAGTGAGTGGCTAGATCAAATGTTAGCAGCTGAAGCCCACAACAAATTTACAGTGATTTAAGTCAAAATCAATCTACACAAAACATAAGTTAACTGTCCCAACCCATCAACATTAAATAAGTTTAAGCTACACAAAAATCAAGCTAAAATCAATACACAAAAACTATGTGTCTTGAGTGCTTGGTGTGGACTGAGTTATTCCAGACTGGGTGCTTGTAGTGGCATGAGTACTTGTAGAAGAGTTGACTCTTTTGTAACTTCTTTCTCGTAGCTGTCTTTGAGTAACTGCAGCTCCACCCTTCCACCTAAGTCCACTGGGTTTGTAGCCAAGGTCAATATTGGTAGGTACTGAACTTTTTAATGCAGTACCATGTAACACTCGATCAACATTTCCAGACTGATAAAAGACAATAATGTTATCAGTTAAAGACAATAATACTATCAGTTAATACTATCAAATAAAAGTCCTTAAATGATAATACTTACCCTCTCTATCACACTGTTATTTTCTCCAAATAGGATACCATAACCAGCTGTTCTTGGCCTTTTATATCCAGCATTTGCTCCACCTTTTTTACCTGTGTTACTCTTCCTTTTTAAGCCACCAACAACATTAGTAGATTGTTGGCTACTGAATTGAGTTGTTTGTTGAGAAACATTTTCACTAGCATTTCCAGATGTTGTTGCACTTCCAGCATTTCCTACACCAGCAGTTGGGTGCATTTCAACAGTTGCATCAGCAGTTGCTTCAGTTGAAGTTCCAGTTGTGGAACCATTTTTCTGGATACACAATATTGAAAACTGAATTAACAAGCATTGGCAAAAATAAATTTCAGCAATAATGTTGAAGAAGTGAAAGAAAAACTTACAATAATTGGACATCCTTTCTTGTTATGCCCAAAATTCTTGCAGACTGAACATTTCATTTTCCTCCCCTTTCTTGTAGCCTTTCCAAACTTCTTTTTAATAGGCTCATCCTTATCTTTTCTCCTATTTTTCCTTGGTCTTCCTGGCATAACAATGATTTCAGGTGGCTCAATGGCTGATTTTGAACTCTTTGGCCACATCTTCATGTTTGTCATAGGTTGAATGAAGTTAGAGTAGGCTTTCAGATATGTCTCCTTCTTGTACCAGTGGTTAACAAATGACTCAACATCTAAATTTTTGTAATGCATTGCAGTAATTGCATGTGCACAAGGAATTCCCTTCAGTTGCCAAGACTTACAACTACACACCTTCTTTTTCAGATTAACAACATTCTTATATGGTGAATCCATAATCTCATAGCCAGTATCTCCATTAAATTTAACCTCACAACTAGCTGCATGTTCTGCATTTTCTCTAAGAACTTCCATAGCTATAGGTGACACATCAGTTACCCACTTTTCAGAAAACTCTCTCATTTGAGTCATTCTTTCCATGACTTTGACTCTAATTTCTTCTAACATAGTAATGATTGATTTGAATCTAGCTGCCAAGATCCAACTATTGAATGTCTCACACATATTATTCTCAACTATGTCACACTTGCTATGTTCCTTGAAAAATGCCCTACACCATGCCTCTTTGTTGTACTTTAACAAAGATTCAACAATTCCTTTTCCAAGTAGACTCATTTCATCAAGTTTATCTTGTAAATGAACTTCAAATGGAGCCCTAGCAACTTGCCAGAATTTTTTTCTTTTCTCTTCACCCCTCCACTCCTTCTTCCAGTTGGCCCAGATATGTCTGGCACACCATCTATGCTCAGCATTTGGCAATAAATCAGTAAGTGCTATGTGAAGACCCTATTAAAACAAATAAAAAAGAAGGAGAATAATCAGTATAACACAACTGCTTTTACAACAAATAAAAAGGAAGCAGAAATTAATAACAATGTGTTATTATACCTTCTGCATATCAGACATGATTGTGAGTCCTTCACCTTCAGTTTGTGTCAACTCTAGATCATGTTTGATGCATTTAATAAACCAAGACCATGTATCCTTGGATTCTTTATCAACTACTGCCCATGCTACAAGATACATTTGATTATTTCCATCCTTGGAAATGCAAGTCAAGAGTTTACCTTTACAAATGTCTTATAAAAAGGCACCATCAAAACCAATTATTCTTCTACACCCCTCCCTCCATCCATTTTTCAGTGCTTCAAGACAAATATAAATGCCCATAAATACCTCTTTTCCAGGAAATGTATTTTTGGATGTCCTAACAACTACCGTACTTCCAGGATTAGTAGCCTTCAACTCCTCAGCATAATCATACAATCTAGCAAATTCCTCCTTGAAATCACCCATATGATCATGTAGAACTTTTACTTTTGCCCTTCTACAACTTGTTTTGCTAACATATAGCCCATATTCCTTTCTTATCAACCCTTGAATTTGATGGAGTTTGATATTAGGCTCACTCATGATTCTGTCTTTGTAAGTCTTACTGATCCACTTTGGAGTACATAGCTTGTTTCTTGTTCTTTTACAACACTTATGGACAGGATAATATGTCTTCACAATGAAATTTCCACTATTTCCCTCAATACTTCCAAGAATATGCCAAGGACAACCATTCTTACACTTTGCCCTGATTCTGTCCTTTTCATTAGGTTTCAGCTTAAGGTTTACACCCTTTTGAATGGAGTAAGTTTGAAGTGCTTCCCTAAACTGAATATTATTCACAAAAATCATATACAGCTGAAATAGAATCTTTTTGGCAGTTGGGTCAAAATAAACCTTGGTACTGGCATTCCTAGCTGGTGGATCTACAACGTCATCAGATTCAACAGGTACCCTTTCATCTTCACTAATTTCACTGCCAGGATCTGAGCTATCAAAATACAATTCATCCCCACCCAATTTTCCTTCATATCTTCCCCTCTTACCCTTATTAAGATCCTCAAAACCACTATCTATACCTACAGGACCAGAAGGTATCTCCTCTACATTTACCCTAGCAGCCTTATCTTGTTCTTTTTAAATATTTGACTTTCTAGCTTTAAAAAACTCCTCATCCAAGTTACTTAAATCATCAATGTTCTCATCAACATCAAAGAGTGAATCAGAATCAGATAGTGTATCACTTTCATCAGAAGTTTGAAGATGGTAAGAAGAAAAGACATTATCTTCACCTTCATTTAAGTCCTCAGCACTCTTCTGATTTCTTTCTTTGTCTGCTCTAGGCTGCTGCTGTTCATTTATATTCACATCAGCAACATCATGACATGGTTGATCATTTTGATCAGGTGGCTGACAAGAAGGCACATCAGTTGCTGGATCATTTTGATCAGGTGGCTAAGGAGAGGACACATCAGCCCTAATATTTTGATCAGGTGGTTGAGGAGAGGACACATCAGCCCTAATATTTTGATAAGGTGATTGAGGAGAAGACACATCAACCATATCATCTTCATCACATGGTTGAGGAGAAGACACATCAGCCCTATCAGTAACAGCAGGTAGGGACAACTGACCTTTTTTAGGAGTTAACAATTTGGCCAGTTCCACCTCATTTTCATCCTCAACAATTAAAGGTGTACTAATTTGATGTACCACATAAACATCAACAAAGTCCCCACCTTTCAATCTGTTAATAAATCTCAAGACATCCATATCACTATTTAACATGTGAAAACGACCTCTTTTATTAACTTTGCACCCAAATGTTTCAACTTTTTCAACTCCCAATTCATTAGCTAATTTATGAAACAACATGATATGGAGCTCATCTACATCTACATCTATTTTTTCAGGATCAGTAATTCCATTTATATACCTGAGTCGAGGATCTGATAAAAAATAGCCTCCAAAATGCATTTGAAGTGTTATAATTATTGAAGCCATATTGTTACCATGCCTGCAAAATCACAATCAGTAATTACTGACTGAATACAACAAAAAGTCCCAATTTTTTACTTTAAATAAAAAGCCCTAATTTTTAAGTAATTTCTTACGAATAACAAGAAAAACCTATATAATAATACAATTGGACCACTAACAAGAACAAAATTCAACGCAATTGACAAATTTATACTTATTCGTAAAAAAAATCCTAAAATCTGACCATATTTACGGCAAATGCCATTGAAGGCATAAAACCTCTACAAAATGCTATTACGCTCTGAAGGAAAGCAAATTCTTCCAAGAGAACAAAATATCAGCCAAGAGAACACTGCATGCAATTTTTTTTTCAAGAATCTAAGTTCAGAAACATACACTTACTAAGTCCAACACGAAAAGCTTCTCAAATAAGCAGACAACAAAAGGAGAAATCGATGTTGAATAAAATGTTGGAAGAGAGATCGGTTCTTCTTCGTATGTGGAAGAAGGTACTAGAATCTCGGCATCGACTTGCCGCCTTCTCCGTATGTGGAAGGAGCGGGAAGAGAGAAAGGTTTTCACACTATTTATTCAAGCCTTTATTCAATAATACGTGGACATATTATATGACCTGGAAATTACGTGTCAGCGTTTGGAACTCACGCACTAGGCCTAGTCAGAAAAAAGTGTTTAAAATGTAGGTTTTGAGTAGGTACAAGGGTTTAGTTGGCAAAGTTCTAAGTATAAGGTCCTAGGTGACAAACGGGACCAAGTACAGGAGCCTATTAGGCCATTCCGCCTAATAATAATAACGACGGCAAAGAAATCAAACAGTGCTTGATTTATCACCCACTATTCCTCTATCATGATCTTCAACATTTATATCTTTATCTATGATTTTATCCTCGATAGTTATAAATAAGTCATGTCTTATCTAATAACCTCTTTCTAAGATTACTTTAGGATAACTTTATAAAAAAAAAAGATTACTTTGGGATGCCTCTGCCTTTTGTCACACACGTCATAGTCAATGTCTCACGCCTCTACATTGAGACATTTGTGCATCTTCTTCTCATATATTCAGACTATTCCAATCTCTCCTTCCCAATCTTGTACACCACAAGAATCACTCACACCTTGTTCTTGCATTCATAATCAATCTCTCTTAGTATATTCACACATTTATCTTAACACCTTCATTCTCGCTCTTTTCCTCTTCTGGACATGTGAGTTCTTAATCGATCTAACGCTTAATTTTATATAATATAATCGAATTACTTATCACTTTATAAAGCTTACATTTACAGTTTGATAACATTCTCACCGCATAAATATACTAAATATGTGAACTTTCATTTCTTATGCCCTACTTTTGATATGGCAATATGCTGTCATCGTTGATCTCCCAATTTTTTCAAAAATAATCTATAGTTTTTGTCTTTTCTCACGTAATATTTTATTAAAATTCTTATATTTTGTTTTGATGGTTGTTACGTATTATTTCATAATGTATTTTGATATATTGTATTGTGTTGTGTTGTATTGCATTGTACAATGTTATTTTAATTAGTAGATTATTTGAATTAATTTACTGTATCATTCTCTGCCAAAACTTACAATAAAATAGAAAATAAGGTAGCGCTATTGTGAAAATATAAGGTACAAAATGAAAAAAAGATTATTAAATAATAAGTAAAGACAAAATAAGAAGAAAATATTAAGATAACAACGTGGTCACACCAAGTCGAACGTTACATAAAATGAGATTTTCATTATTTCCAGGGATGGTTTTAAATGATAAGATAAAGCATAATTTAAATAATAATAAAATAAATATTGTATTTGAATTAACAATATAATAAAATGGGACAACCATCCAAATAACGTGTTAAGTTTCGTTTGGTTCAATTTGGAAAAGGCTTAACTCATAAATAAACACCTAAACTTGTCCTCATTTTTCACTTAGACACCTAAACTAAGACAAGTTCCTAATAGACACCTCAACTGTTTAAGATTTGATCCCATTAAACACTTTTATCCTACTTGGCACTCTCTGCAGTCCTTTTTCATGTTATTTGTACTTTTTTTTTATTTTTCAGCCAAAAAAAATTTGGACCGCAACTATTTATTTTTGGGTGAAAAATAAAAAAAATAGTACAATTAACATGAAAAGGACTACGGAGAGTGCCAAGTAGGATAAAAGTGTTTAATGGGATCAAATCTTAGCAGTTGAGGTGTCTATTAGGAACTTGTCTTATTTTAGGTGTCTAAGTGAAAAATGAAGACAAGTTTAATTGTCTGTTTATGAGTTAAGCCTTTGGAATATTATATCATGCATAAATAATACTCTCCGTTCTTATTTTATGTGGTATTTTTTTTTAATTCATCCCTCAAAAAATATCACCTTGCTAAAAACAGAAACATTTAACTTAAATTTTTTTTTTACATGATTTTTATAAATAATAACCGCACAATTTCATTTTTTCTTTAAAAATATTATGCCAATTAAAATAATGTGACGTAAATATATTTTTCATGCTTGTAATTGATTATGAGAGCATATAAAATGGAGTGGTATACAAGTCAGGTCAAGATTCACCCTGATCGAAGTATACTCTGGAACCCTTATTTTTCCTTCCGCACTCTGCCCTGTTTCTTCATTGAGGTATCATCCTTTACACTAATCTGTATTTTTTACCCAACAATCTATTTTTTGCCGATTGGCAAGTTAATTTTGAGGTTATATTCGAATAAGTGTTAATTTGCAGCATCCGACTCCAATGTTTAAGAACACGTTCCAATCAGGATTTCTTTCCATTTTGTACAGCCTTGGGTATGTAATCGCTCAGATTTGCAATTTTGACTCCTCTACTTGTATTACAGATTAGTTTTTTTTTTCCCTACAGGAGCAAGCCTCTTCAGATTTGGGATAAGGAAGGTAATTTTCTAAGCTAGTATTTAGGTTGCACTTATTTTGACAGAGAATCAGTAATAGGATTCATGTATGAGCATGTTGCTATGTGGGTTTGTGTTGAATTGGTGATTCTGGGTTTTTCCTTAGGGACTTATTATTGTGTAATTTTGACCCTTTCAGCAGAAAGAGGGGTTTATGCGTAAGCGAATGTTGTGTTTTGACATATAAGTGTTTTTTGTTGAGGATCATTTTTGTAGTACAATTTGTTGGTGCGGAGTAGCTTTGTCAGAGCATTCAAGAGAGGATGACCGATACTGGAATCAGTTGTATTGTTGATATGATGTGGTGATAGTTCTGTTGTTTGATTGCTGAATCCTCAAATCTTTCTTGGACGATGTAGCTAGGAAAATACACCAGGGAGAGCTTTAATTTTGCCTTATTAAAAAAGAATTCATTGTTATATGATCAGTATTTAAATTCACTATGAAATTGATTGGTCCCTAAATCATATTAGTATTATAGGGATTTGTGATTTGTTTCTCATTGCAGGAAGTTTGACATACTTGAAGAGTTAACTTTTATTGTGGTTTCACCCTTTGTTTGCTTTTTAATTCTTAATTTCTCTCTGTCTAGAACATAGTATTTTCTCGTTACACCAATGATACAACTGAAATTAAAAAGATCTCTCTATATGTATTCTGTATCGTTCTCGCTATTATGGGAAATTCTCCTATCCGGCTATCCTGTTCATTCCATATTCCAAAGTAGACATGATAATGCCGTCTTCCATGTTGCCTTTCTTTCATTTGTACTCCTGTACAATCTTCAACACGTGATTGCTTTCTCTATTGTCCTTGGTAACATCCACGATATATTAAACAATGAGACTACAAGTTCTCACAGTTACCAAACTAAGCTACCATACAATGCAACAAGAGATGATTTGTCGCTCTCTGGATTTTTTACACAGGCCTGATATGACACCAACTCGCAAAATCCTCGGTTGAAATAGAACCCGCTCTGCAATTGAAAGAGAGCTACTTTATTCAGAGATTTGCTGTTGCAATTTTCCAACACCTCCATCCTTTATCTCCTTTATGACAATGCAAATAGAAAGGTTTTACAGGAAGCAGTATGCTTACCTCTTCCTTATTCCCTGTGTGCAGTTGTCGATGGACATGTCAAACGGCTGCAAGATGAAGATATCCAATCCAATGTCCTGGAAATTATTGGGTCAAATGTCCAGCAAGCATATATAACATGTCCTGCAGATCCTAATGCAACTCTTGGCATAAAGCTGGCCTTCTTAGTCATGATAGTGAAGAATGTGAAGAAGTACTTCACATTTGAAATTCAGGTTTTAGATGATAAAAATGTCCGGAGAAGATTTCGAGCTTCTAATTATCAAGTCTGTAAGTCTTTCCAGGATATATAGATTTGTTTATGACTTATTTGTGTCATAATTTGGATATTTTTTTGTACAGGTAGTCTTGCCAACATATGTCATTAGTTTAAGAAAGCTGCTGACTGCTGTCCATTTATGATAATTGATAATCTTAGCATTTGGAAGGAGCTGTAGTTGAGTTGAATGATCTTCATTTATTCTATGTTTATTTGTTTATGAGCAAAATCCAATTTCTTGTTTTACCTGTTAGGAGTCTATGATATGAAGTCTTGCTCTTTTTGGTGAGCTTATGTTTGGCAGCATTTTTCTGGACTTATAACATACTATCATATGTTAAACTTTTCTATGGTTCTCATTGTTCTATGGCTTAAGGATTCTCCTAATAAACTCTAAATGGATACACTAATTTAAATAAAGTGTGACGAGGAGAAAGTTAGCGACCTGTGCAGTTTGAAAAAAATATAGGAGAAAATCTCTGTTTCCAGACTAAAACGAGGTATAATATAAATTCTCTAGCTGTTGCTGCGTTCCGTTTTTGCTTGGATGTGGACCTCTTCTCCATAACTGTTGTTTGAAGCATTCGCATATGACAGGCAGCTGTTTTTGTGATATAGAAAATGCGCTGTTTGTTAAAGCTGAATTAGTGAGGCTTAGATAATTAGTGCAACATAAGTGGGTAACAAAAGAGGAAAACAGTGCTACTAATATTTTTTGTCAACCCTTGACCTCGAGATATTGCAGTACTCCGACTTCAACTTTGTTAGGTTTCTTCAGTTACTGCTGAATAGATCTGCTGACACCTCTACTTTTGGAGTCAAATTGTGTGGTATTGGTGAACTCTTTTGACAAGCTGTGTTAATACTTAGTTATTAGATCTCATGAATGCCAGAGTCTGAAACTTTCACCTCTATGTTGCAGGCGGTCACACGAGTGAAACCCTATATTTGCACTATGCCCTTGAGATTGGATGAAGGATGGAATCAAATCCAGTTGAACCTTTCTGATTTGACCAGACGAGCTTATGGAACCAACTATGTTGAAACACTGCGAGTTCAGGTTCATGCAAATTGCAGGCTAAGGAGGATATATTTTTCTGACCGTCTGTATTCAGAGGAGGAACTCCCCCCAGAATTCAAACTTTACCTTCCAATGCAGGTGAAAGATACTCGGTGCTTGCTTTGATTGTAGTGTTGGGACGTCACTACAACTTGTTTCATTCTTTTAAGCCTAATGTTCTTTTTAATCTTGTTGACTGTAGAAATCTTGAGGATCTTCTCTTGAAACCAGTAGACGAGGCACTTTGGTTGTCGACATTCCCTGCTGGCTGGTATATTAATCTTGGAGTGAGACATTTTGATGTTGATTACCCTTGGGGGTAATTGAATTAGTTTATTGTGCTGGAAGAGCATGTGGAGTTTATGTTACTAGAGTACTTTGTTAAAGCTGATTTGGTGTAATTACTGGTGCATCATGTCTTGAATGATGACTTAGATAGAGACATTGAAACACTAGAACTGCGTCGGCGAATGATCAAAGCTAAAGATGTAATTATTCCCACTTAGGTTTGTTGACTCAGCCTCGTATTGGATTGACACGTGTAAAGACGTGGGCGGCTCCACGCAATCAAAACAAATGTGATATCTACACTTGTGGCTCACGATCCTTTTGCTTTTGGCATATTTCTTTCCATCTATATTGGTCCACGTGGCACATCTTTATTCCCCCAACTTGCATTATATTCTATGAATTATGCTTATGCTAATTTTATCTTTTCTATTGTTTTTGCTTTTTACTAAATACACAAGAAAATAATGTGAATTTTCTTTTGATCCATGGTAACATGCAAAGGGTATTATAGTCTTTCATGGACAAAAATAATTGACAATAAAAAAGGTGGATAAATCTGTATCCAGTTGCTGTGAGGTAATATTGCAAAAAATGGAAAATAAATAAATATACACTTCCAAGTCCCAAAGCTCATTTCTTTCCAACACAAACAGAAAAATTCTATCTTTGCTTTCTCCTCCATTTTTGTATATTTTGTTAAAGTTCTCTTCCTCAAAGGTAACTTATTTTTTTGTTTGGTTTTCAAGATTATGTTTGTGACTTTGCTGTTTGAGGTTGATTCTTGAGCTGGTTTTAGTGCTTTTGAAGTCCAATGGTTTCATTTATATGTGTGATTTTGTTGGTTCACGTTTTGTTTCTTCTGTTTTTTTGTTCATAAATTTAGAGAAAAGCTTTTGTTTTCAAGAAAAGAAGCACAAAGACTTCATCTTGGGCTTTGATCTGTCTATGAGTTTGTTCTAATCATAATTTATGGTTCACATAAGTTGATCTCTTCTGTTTTATTATCTTTTAATGTTATTAGAACTTTATGAGCTGCTCTGAATTATTCTCTTTCTTCTTTTTTCTGAAGCTGACATAACCTTCTGTTTTACTCTCTATTTTTTTTAAATTTTTTTCTTAATTTATTTATTGGCTAGAATTCTGGATGGAGGTCTAGTTCTCAAATTTACAGTAACTTGTAACTTGTAATTGAAATTTGAGATGAGAATTTCTGTCTCTCTCTTTTAAATACTAGAATAGAGTGGAATTGACAGCATCCTTTTTTCTCCATTATTTTAATTGGGGGTGGTGGGGAATAGGCTACAGGGCGGTGAATCAAACCTCACCAACAAAGAGATAGTTATAGTCAACAAACTGTTCAAATCGTCAACCAATTGAGCTATTGCCATTCTCGATTCAGTATCACTTTCTTGGGAAATGACCAAAAACTAGGGGAAATAAGATGATCATCTTTGTGTTTTAGGATTTATGTCAAGGGCTTGGACTATGTTGCACTTGTATTTATCTACAGCTGAGAAATGAGATGAGTAACTTCAATCAAGCTTGGGGGATCATTAAGCTTTCTCAGTTGTGTTCTATCTTGATTTCTCAAATTTGCCTTTTCAGTTGTGTTCTATCTATGGCTGGCAGTGACATCGGAACTGATACAACCGGACCTGCATTAATCGGTATCGGGACCGGAACCGGTAGGGGGGGGGGGGGGTAATTTTTCCCGGAACCAGTGGTACCGGGAAAAAGTACCCTTACCTTACCGTTCCGGTACCAACCGGACCCGGACCGGACCGGATCGGACCGGCTAACCGGAATTTAAAAAAAAATTATATTAAATTAATTGTTTATATTTAAAAATTTAAATTCAAGTTTAAAATGTTAAAGGTTAAATTAAAATTTTAAAATGGTAGTATTATTATTCATTAATCATTATATAAATTTTTAAAATTTAAAATGAAGTTTGAATTTAAAGTTGTTATAAGTTTGAAAGTTTGAATTTAAAGTTTTATATAATATAAGTATATAACTAAAACATTTAAAGTGTAAAATCAATTTTTTCAATCTTTCTACTATAAAAGTTTAAATTTCTAATTTTTTAAATATAAAATTATAAAGTTTAATTTTTAACGATTAAATTTTGAATGTTTTTTTTTATATTTTAAACTTTAAAGTTAATAAAAATTTGAGAAATAAAGGGGCAAATATATTAAAAAGAAGTCAAAACTTAAATTAAGATTAAGTGAAGATAATAAAAATAAAAAAAGAAATAAGGCGAATAGCCTCTAATTTTATTAGGTAATTTTAAAATTTAAATTGCACAATGTAGAAAGGTAAGATATTAGAAATCAACCTAATTTACGCAGCCACCTTCTAGGAAGGGTTCTGTTTCAACTAGGTATTATTTATTGTAAATTTGTAATACAATAAAATTTAATCACTAATATCTTAACCTACTTTGAAACTCTTGTCTAAGAGTTTCTAACATTTCAAGTGTCACATTTTCTGGAATCGGCTCTTGAGCTTGTTCTTTCAGAAATTCCATGCCGTCTTCGCTTGATTTCGATGTAACATTATCGATATCGGCTTCAAACTGAGAAGGCAATGTCAGACGCCCTAAATTCCTCCGCTCCGCATTTATCCAGTCTCGAAATAAGACTGAAACTTCCAAGCTATCGCCTGCTAGTGAATGCCTATAATTTCCTAATTGGAATCTAGCAGCACTAAAAGCGCCTTCTGAAGCCACTGAAGAAGCTTGAATTGCCAGGACTCACGAACCACCCGTTGAAGTCTTGAAAAATTTTTTCCACGATTATTCCACCACGCCAAAAGCTGCGGCTTCCCCTTCTGCGTCCTTGATGCTTTCTGGTGCCTGGTTAAGATATTCATCAAAATCGTTGTTTTCGTTAGCTTGTAGTCCAAGTTGTAATTCTATTATTACGTCAATATCATCATCGTATCTAGGCCTAGTAGGTTGTGGTTGGTATTGTATATTTTGTACTAAATTATATTGTTCTAAATTATATAATTTCCTAGCTTGTGGTCTAATGTTACTTAGAACTGCGTCTAAATTAAGTGATTTATTTTCTCCGTCGTATTCTATTTCTAAGTCTCTAAATATACTAGTTACCATTCTAGATACACCGAATTCTTTATAAGCATAATTAAATAAACAAACAGTTAAATAAATCTGAGGGATTGAGAAAAAGTATTTCCTAAATTTTTCAATTATTTTTTTAACAGGTTCACTAAATCTTGTATTATTTTTAAACGAAACTAATTTATTACAAATAACACAAATATTAGGCAACACAGAACAAATAGTAGGATAGTAAAGACCGGATATTTGTTTAGTTGCTAAATAAAAAACTTTTAAAAAATCAACTAAATCTTTAATTTCAACCCAATCATTTTCATCTAGCCGGAAGGTGTGATCTGAATTATGTGCATTCCAGAACATTGTAAGCGGTCTCCTATATTCGTAAGCAACTTTTAACATTTTGTAGAATGAATTCCACCTAGTTACTACGGATTTAGGAATTTTTCGAACAGACAAATTACATTCAATGCAACGCTGATCAAATTCTTTACGCCTAGCCATTACTTGACATTTAAAAATAAAGTGGCATGCGGCTTCTACTTTATTACATCCATTTTCAAATAAAGAAATACTATCTTTAACAATTAAATTATAAATATGTGCAACACATTTAATATGAAAACCATCTTCATAAGTTGGACAAATAACAGGTTTTAAAAAATCTACAACACGTTTATTATTACTAGCGTTATCTAAAGTTACACTAAATATTTTTCTACTTATACCAAAAAATTATAAAACATTAAGAATAGTTTGCGAAATATAAGAACCTGTTTTTCGAAATTCACAAGTTTTATATCCTAAAATTCTTTTTTGCAAATTCCAGTTATCATCTATCCAGTGGGCCGTAATTGTAAAGTAATCGTTATCGGTTACACTGATGAGTCATGAAAATACGACTTTTACGATACTTAAGACATAGAATTATTGTGCGTTCTTAAGCGTTGTTGTTAGTTTAATAGGTGTGTTTTGATACTGTGCAGGAAAATAACAAAGGCATGGATAATTTAGGAAAGCACAAGGAATGAGTGGAAAACAACGCCAAGTGCAGGACCACGGAAGGTCCACACGGGCTGTGTCACGCTACACGGTCTGTGTGACCGACCGTGGCACCACACTTGGTGCAATGAGCAGAAAACGGCCTCACATGGACGGGCACACGGGCCGTCTACCTTCAGACGGTCTGTGCCACGCGCCGTGTGACTGACGTAACTCGGAGAGGCTCTCGTCGAAATTTAAGGAAATTGTGCAAGGAAGTTCACACGGACCGTCAGACGGATCGTCTTCCACCAGACGGGCCGTGTCGGGTACCGTGTAAGTGACGTTGCTCAAAGGGCCTTCATCGAAAATATCAGAATTTGTGCAAGTGGAGCCACACGGAGGGACAGACGGCCCGTCTCACGCAACATGGGCCGTGTCACGGGCCGTGCCGACGCAGCAGCTGAGCTAGACGGATCAGTTGACAGGCCGTCTAGCCTCAGAAGGTCCGTGTAACGGACCGTGTCCTGTGCCGAGTCTATTTTTCCTAAATTGTATCGGATTAGTTTTACTTAGTATAAATAGTATATTATTTTATTTCATAAAATACTTCTGTTCTGACGGCAGAAACAAGAGAGTAAGAGAGAAAAACATTAGTTTGGGTTTGTAATACGCGTAATTCGTGATTGTGATCATCATTCGAAGATTGTAACACGGATTCTTGTTCTTTCAATTGTAAGTCAATCATTATGTTTTCATCTTATTGTTGTGGGCAAGTTATCAATATTATGCTAGGCTAAACCCACAACTGAGTTGTGGGAACCATGACGATTCAATAAGATAACGCAAACTGGGGTAATTCGTGAGAATGATTATTGCATGTATTGTTAAATTCTTCGTTCTAAAATTCTCCTTAATGAGTCGACGCGTTAGGGTAAGCCTGTATTCGCTGCATGCCCGAGAGGGATGTAGTGATTGGGAAAAGAGTTTAACAACAGAAATTCGGGGTTATGAACCTAGTCTAAGTGCTTGAGACTGAAAGGTGAGGGTGCTCTGAGATCAAAAACAAAGTTTAGAATAATATACACTCTGCGACCGAAAGGAGATGAGTGAAATATCACTAGGAAGGACCGAAATGTGAATTAGAGATTAGCTAAGTTGTTGGATCTTTCATGCACCATTAAGAGCGAGTTTACCAATCCAGTTTAGTTATCGTATTAGACGTCATGGGGAACATAACCCTAGCCTCTCTTTACCTGTTTGAAAATAAGAATAACGCCTTTGTTAATTATATTATAAAAGTATTTAAATTAAATAAAGCAACCTCCCATTTACTTCATGCATGTTTATCTTGGGAATAACATTTACATCTGTAAGTCGGTACTAATAGATAAATTTTTACGTGTTCCCTGTGAGATCGACCTCAACTCTGGTTGAGTTCTATATTTGACTAACGACCGATTTACTCTTCTATCCGGAGTGTAATTTGGGCGTATCAAATTTCGGCGTCGTTGCCGGGGAACGCGACAAAGAACTAGTCTATTAGTTGCTACTTTCAGCTAGTAAGTCTAGTCCCTGATTTTACTTTGTTTCTTGTTTTTGTCTTCGTAGGGAATCAGCATTGCATGCCAAGCACCCAAAGCAAGGGCGAAACACTTATTCCTTACGATCCCGAGCTTACTAAATCAATTCACAGAATGAACCCCCAGGACCGTGAAGCAGCAAGGCAGAGGGAGTTGGCAGTGAATCTTGCTGATAGAGAACAGGATGGGTTGGGTATGGATGATCTTGCTGATAATGTGGTACCACCCGCGGCACCACTTCGCCAGGTACCACTCGTACCACCACAACAACACCAACCCCCATTGAGACCTCAAGGCCCTCAGTACCCACCAGCAGCGCATGATGATGATGATGGTGCTGGGACCACTGGGGCAATAGTACTACCACCTCTGCCTGCTGGGGTCAAATTCACTATCACTAGCACCATGCTGCAGATGTTGCAGTTGAAGGGGTTGTTCACTGGAGCTGCCACAAAGGATGCAAATCAACACTTGCTGAATTTTTTGGCTACCTGTCAGTCGTCCGAAATTCCAGGAGTTAGTCAGCAAGCACTGAGGTTGCGACTATTTCCACTTTCTCTGTCTGGAGAGGCAATAAGGTGGCTGAACGAGCTCCCCCACGATTCCATCCGTACATGGGGAGAACTAAAGGAAGCCTTTCTGGAAAGATTCTTCCCTGCTTCACGGCAACTGAAGCTCAAAGATGAGATCGGGTCTCACGAACAAATGCCGAATGAAGCGCTGTATCAGTCTTGGGAGAGATTCAGACAAAAGCTCAAACAGTGCCCAAACCATCATCTCACTGACGAACACTTGAAGGCAGTCTTCTACAGGTCCTGTAACTTCGTTACCAAGCCAATCATTGATGCAGCTTGTGGAGGGTCATATATGTCCAGGACTTTCCTGGACATAGTGGTCATCTTAGATCAGGTGGAAAAGAACAACAGGGCATGGTACACCAGAGAGGCAGACTGCTCCGGGATGGTATTTGAGATGAGTGAGGAGCAGCGCAAGAAGGAGGAAGAACGGAACCAGGACATGGCCCATATGCGCACACAAATAGATCTGCTGTCAAAGAGGTTCCTTGGTGGGGGCACTGAGAAGGTCAAAGCAATGGAAGCACTCTCCAGGTATGATGATCAAGGCAGTGACTACGATGAGGAAGCTCAGTTTTTGGGTAGTCAGGGGGTTACCGGGGTTTCAACTCTGGTAACCAAGGTCGGAACTACAATCGGGACAATTACCAAGGGAACTGGCAGAATAGGGATGGCTACAGAAACCGTGACCGCCAAAATGAAGGTGGCGGCAACTCTAGGCTAGAGGACATGATGACAAAAGTCCTAAGCAAAGTTGAGGCCATTGAGGCAGGGGTGCGGGATGTAAAGAGCGAAATGTCCAATGTTAGGCAGCTGGTAGACTCGCACTCCACCTCGATCAAGCAGTTAGAGCAGCAGTTGGCGCAACTTTCAGTGGCATTTAACCAGAGAAAAGCTGGGTCACTCCCGAGTGATACAGTGCAAAACCCGAAGAACGATGGCCACTGCATGGCGATCACCACGAGAAGTGGTAAGGTACTTTCTAACCCAGTTGTTGCTAATGATGCAGGTCAGGTGAAAGCAGGTGACAGGATGCATAGCCCCATGGAGGGTCAGGTTGACAATGGGGGTGATAGACCCGAGGCTGCGACAGTAGAGCCAGAGTCGCCCAAGCAGGCAATAGAGACGAACACCTCCAATTACCCAAATCTGCCAGCCATCCCGAAACCGCAACCGCCATTCCCCCAAAGGCTGAAAAAGAAGGTGGAGGATGGCAAGTTCCAGAAGTTCCTGTCCATGTTAAAGGAGCTGTTTGTGAACATACCTTTGGTGTAAACACTTGAACAGATGCCTGGCTACGCTAAGTTCATGAAGGACTTAGTTACTAAGAAGAGGACAGCCACGATTGAGCCAACTGATAATTTACACCACTGTAGCGCCATCGCTACAAGGTCCTTGGTCGAAAAGAAGGGAGATCCAGGGGCCTTCATCATCCCGTGCACAATTGGTGCATATGACTTTGCACGGGCTCTTTGTGACCTTGGTGCCAGCATTAACTTGATGCCGTTGGCAGTATATCAGCAGTTGGGCTTGGGAGCCCCCACACCCACGACCATGCGGCTACTGATGGCAGATAGATCAGTGAAGAGGCCCATGGGGATCTTGTGTGATGTTTTAGTTCGGGTTGGCAGGTTCATCTTCCCTACCGATTTCGTCATCCTCGACTGTAAGGTAGACTTCGAGGTACCAATCATCCTTGGAAGGCCGTTTTTAGCAATTGGCAGGGCACTAGTAGACGTAGAGCGCGGAAAACTCACCTTCTGGTTAAACACCGAAGAGGTGAAATTTCAGTATATGCACTTCCATGAAAAGGCCCAAAGAGTTAGCTGTGATGTCTGTCATGGATTTTGATGACGAGGGCTCCTCTGAAGTCTCGATGGAGGAAAAGATGACAGTAGACGCACTGGCGGCAGTGCTTATGAACTTTCCAGAAGATGGTGTTGATGGGTACAAAGACACCATCTATGCATTACAGGGCATGGGCACCAGACCATTCGTCCCTCGGAAGTTGGATTTGGATTTGAAAAACAGGCCAACACCACCAGTGAAACCCTCTATCGAGGAACCGCCCGCTCTGGAGCTTAAGGAGTTACCTCAACACCTCAGGTATGCGTTTTTAGGTACTAATAACACTCTTCCTGTGATTGTGGCTGCAAATCTTCAAGCAAGTTAGGTGGAGGCACCATTGGGGGTCCTCCAAAAGTTCAAGCGAGCTATTGGGTGGACCATTGCAGACATAATCGACATTCCTCCAGGCATCTGCACTCACAAAATCAAATTGGAGGATGACTGCGTGCCCAGCATCGAGCATCAGAGAAGATTAAATCCACCCATGCAAGAGGTGGTGAAAAAGGAAATCATCAAGTGGATGGATGCTGGAGTGGTATACCCCATCTCAGACAGTAAATGGGTAAGCCCAGTGCAGTGTGTCCCAAAAAAAGGGGGCATGACAGTGGTGGCGAATGACAAAAATGAACTTGTCCCGCTGAGACCTGTCACCGGATGGCGAGTGTGCATGGATTACAGGAAGCTGAACAAATGGACTCTAAAGGATCACTTCCCCATGCCGTTCATGGATCAAATGTTAGACAGGCTAGCTGGGCATGGGTGGTATTGCTTCCTCGACGGGTATTGAGGCTACAATCAGATATCGATCGCCCTAGAGGATCAGGAGAAGACTACCTTCACTTGTCCCTATGGCACATTTGCTTTCAGGAGGATGCCATTTGGACTCTGCAATGCGCCAGCCACTTTCCAGCGGTGCATGATGTCCATCTTTTCAGACATGGTCGAGGACACCCTCGAGGTATTTATGGATGACTTCTCGGTAGTGGGTGATTCTTTTGATGATTGTCTGCGGAATCTAAGCAAGGCACTGCAGTGCTGAGAAGAGGCCCAGTTGGTCCTAAATTGAGAGAAATGCCATTTCATGGTCAAGGAGGGCATGTTCCTTGGCCATAAGGTGTCAGATAAGGGGATTGAGGTGGACAAGGCCAAGATCGAAGTCATTGAGAGATTGCCACCTCCTATCTCAGTAAAAGGGGTCCGGAGTTTTCTTGGGCATGCTGGGTTCTACCAGAGGTTTATCAAGGACTTCTCCAAGATTGCACATCCATTGTGCAAACTGTTGGAGAAGGATGTCAAATTTCAGTTTGATGATGCATGCTGGCGTGCCTTCGAGACCTTGAAGCAGAAGTTGATCTCTGCACCTGTAGTGGTTGCACCAGACTGGGGTGCCCCGTTTGAGGTGATGTGTGACGCAAGTGGAGTTGCTGTGGGTGTTGTGCTGGGGCAGAAGCGCAACAAGATCTTCCATCCCATTTACTATGCCAGCAAGACACTAAACAAGGCTCAAAGGAACTACACTGTGACTGAGCAGGAGTTGCTAGCTGTGGTGTACGCATTCGACAAGTTTCGAGCATATCTACTAGGCACTAAGATGATCGTACACACTGACCACGCAGCACTCCGGTACCTCATGGCCAAGAAAGATGCCAAGCCTCGATTAATCAGATGGGTGCTTCTGCTACAAGAGTTCGATTTCGAGGTACAGGACCGTAAAGGCATAGAGAACCAAGTGGCAGACCACCTGTCAAGGTTGGAAGACGCAGCCCAAGCCAATGAGTGGTTGAGCATCGATGATTCATTTCCCGATGAGCAGGTATTGGCCGCTTCTGCGGACTTAGTCCCTTGGTATGCTGATTTTGCTAACTTCCTGGTGAGTGATATTATGCCGGAAGGCCTTAACCCTCACCAGAGAAAAAAGTTTTTTCATGATGTGCGCAGGTATTTTTGGGATGAACCATACTTGTTTAGAACATGCGCAGATGGGGTCATCAGAAGATGTGTCCCAGAAGCAGAGATGTTGAGCATCCTGGAAGCCTGCCACTCTTCTCCAGTGGGGGGGCATCATGGTGGTGCCAGGACGGCCAAAAAGATCCTGCAGTGTGGGTACTTCTGGCCCACCATCTATAAAGATGCCCATGACCTTGTGCGAGGGTGCGACCAGTGTCAGCGCCAAGGAAACATTTCAAGGCGACAAGAGCTACCAATGACCCCTATTCTTGAAATTGAGCTATTTGATGTATGGGGCATTGACTTCATGGGTCCGTTCGTGAGCTCTTTTGGGATGAAGTATATCCTGGTGGCAGTGGACTACGTACCCAAATGGGTGGAGGTAACAGCGTTGCCAAATAATGAAAGTAAAAGCATGGTACAGTTCCTGAGGCGGAACACTTTTGCCAGGTTTGGGACACCCAGGACTATCATTAGTGATGGGGGCTCCCACTTCTGCAACAAATCCTTTCGGGCTGTCCTTGCTAAATATGGGATACGTCAACATAAGGTTGCCATGCCTTATCATCCGCAGACAAGTGGGCAGGTTGAGGTATCTAACAGGGAAATCAAGGAGATCCTGACCAAGTCTGTGAACGCCACAAGAACGGACTGGGCGCGAAAGTTAGATGATGCGCTATGGGCCTATAGGACAGCTTACAAGACGCCCATTGGTATGTCACCATATCAGTTGGTGTTTGGCAAGGCCTGTCATCTGCCAATTGAGTTGGAGCACAAGGCGCTCTGGGCTCTTAAGGCCCTGAATATGAATTGGAAGGAGGCAGCCAACATGAGGATAGATCAGTTGAATGAGCTGGATGAATTTTGTCTCCAGGCCTACGAGAGTGCTGCCCTATACAAGGACAAGATGAAGGCTTATCATGACAAGCTGATTGCACCAAGGAGCTTTGAGGTTGGTGATAGAGTGCTGCTCTACAACTCCAGATTGAGGCTGTTTCCAGGGAAGTTGAAATCAAGGTGGTCTGGCCCATACAAGATCGCACAAGTGTTTACTAATGGAGCAGTTGAGCTAGAGACGGATGACGGGCACAGCTTCAAGGTCAATGGGCAGCGCGTGAAAAAGTACTAGGGAGCTGCAGATGAAACCTCTGTGATTGAGGTTCTCCATCTTGACGAAGTCTGAGTAGTCGAGACAACAACGTCGAGCCGTGACGTTAAACCAAGCGCTTAATGGGAACCACCCATAAAAAAAAAAACAAAAACATTGGCTTATGCTTTATATTGGCTTGTATTCTTGTCTCAGGGAAGGATACACATGGTGAAAGGAAGCCTAATCAGGCGTGCGGGCGAAGGAACTGACAAAAATTCTGCAAAGGAGAGTCACACGGGTATGTACACGGCCCGTGCAGACTCAGACGCGCCGTGTGACGGTCTGTCTGGTGGACGTGCCCCAGGTAAGTTCGTCCAGCCGCCAAGGTAAATCACACGGTCCGTGTGATCTCGAACGGACCGTGTAACGGACCGTTTGAGCACAGCCTTGGCAAGAGTCACGCGTGCCGACACACGGCACGCTACACGGTACGTCCAACGTGTAACGGTCCATTTACCAGACCATTTGGGCGTGCGCCTCGGGAACAGACGCGTGCCGCCCAAGGTATGAGACACGGACCGTGCGACGTGGCATGACCCGTTTTTCAGAGCGTCTTGGGCCGCATATCCTTGGGTATTTATACCCTCTTTCCCAATTTTATTTTTCATTCACTCTCTCTCTCTCTCTAACTCACCCCACACGCCTTCTCCTCTCTTCCTCACACCACCATATTTTCGTCTCTTCTCACACGATTTGTGCAAT
Organism: Solanum rostratum; assembly: GCA_029948455.1. NCBI lineage: Eukaryota > Viridiplantae > Streptophyta > Magnoliopsida > Solanales > Solanaceae > Solanum > Solanum rostratum. Next base: position 54,273,224 of record CM057055.1, read on the forward strand.
CCGCTCACAATCCGTCACAATTTCCTTAGGCAAATTTTCTAGTCCAAAGTCCACTTTTCTCTCTCAAGTAAGTTTTTGTTTTGGGTTAGTTGTTCTTTAGTTGTTGCTTGAAATTTTTCTTCTAGTTTTGTTCCTTTGTGTGATTCTATGTATATACTTGTTGATTGTGAAGTCTATGACTCTCTTGGGTTCAATTTCTTAATGATTTGGTGATGGGTGACCCAAAAACTCCATTGTTGCATTCTTGAACTCTTGAACATAGAGTCTTTGTGATTTTAGGGTCCTAAAATAGGATTAATGTTGTAGGAGGTGTGGTACGCATAGTATAATAGCGGATCTTGAGTTTTTGATGCAATGTTTTGTGTATGAACATGGATTCTAGGACATTGGGGCTGATTGGGGGACGAAGGCCGTGTCACGGCACGTTACACGGTCCGTGTGGCATCACACGGGCCATGTCGTTGGCCGTCAGTACCGAGTTCCATGATTCGCGCCAAGGCATACCACACGGTCCGTTCGCACGGATCGTCTGACCCTACACGGGCCGTGTGACTGTCCGTCCCAGGTCCCTTGAAGTTTGCCACCTCCCATGGCCTTCACACGGGCCTCTGCACGGTCCGTGTACTGTCACACGACCCGTGTGAAGCCACCGTGTCATTATACTTCATTTTTTTACGGACTTCACTGTATTTATCCTCATTGATTCCAATATGCATTCTAGTGCAAAATTCCCTATGATAGACCGGGTGACGCCACTCTTAAGGGTTTTTTTCACTTTATTAACACAGGGGAAGTCTGAGTACCTGTTAGTGTGTCATCCTAAACATTCTGACATGATTAATTTTTTTTTTTGTATTCCTTGCGATGTTTGCAGGTTAATATGGGCCCCCATCTAAGACCTTGCCAACCTAGGGACGAGCATGAGTCACGTCTCCGGGACTCCATCACTGAATCCTCAAGCCAACACCAGGGGAGTGACTCAGGTGATGACTCCGTAGGTGGGTCAGCTGTGCAGATCACCGGCAATGTCTCCCCCACCCCCTCGCATTACCCGTTCACATGTAGTGAGACGCTATATAGCTTCCCAGTCTGAGGAGGAAGCTCCGGAGGTGGGGGTGGAGGGGCAAGATGCCCCGGAACAGGAAGACGAGGCCGGCACTCCCGACACCACAGAGCACAATGCTGCGGGTGAAGATGACATTCTGCACCTCCGTGACAGCGACGACGAGGCTACTCACCAGGCGGTGGCCCGGACTTTTGACCCGAAAACCGCCAAGTGGCTTCTGGTCTTCTTGCGCAGACGGTGGACAGTCCCCGGGGCAAAAGAAATCTATGTAAATGGCATCACTAAAGGCTCCGGGGGGTATCAGGGGAGGCCGATCATTCCGGAGATGCGAGTCCTCGTTGACAAATTGGATACCATCCCGGAGATACGCAATGCATTTGCTGCTTACCAGTTCGGGTGGATGGCCAGCCCTCCCGGGTATTATGGGCCTGATATGATTGCCGAGTTCTACTCAAGCTACGCTGCCAGTCTACTTGCCTCCATCGAAGGCAACCTGCCCAGAAGAGCGAAGAAGCGGCTTGCTACTAAGTTGTCCCACCGGGACTATGTTACCATCCGGGAAACTCAGGTAAATATCTCGGCAGAGACAATCAACAGGTTTTTATTTGGCCCAGACTACCGTGACCCACCAGATGGATTATTCATTGCCAGGTATATGAACATTACTGATGAGGTTCACATGTCGGACTCGTCTGAACGGGCCAAGGAGTTGAAGTGGGTTGCGGAGCAGATTGCGCTCCAAGGAGCGGAGGCAGCTTGGGTGACTAACCCCAAGATTCCTATTACCAAGGCATCCCTCACATTTGTCGCGAAGTTTTGGTATTCGGTGGTGCGGGCCCGACTACGACCCACGGTGAACGACAACACGCTCCAACTCTCTCATGCTTCGTTGGTAGCGTGTTTGGTAGCCCGACTTGGTATTAATGTGGGTCATATCATTGCCATGGAGATCAAGGACCGCGCCCTATCGGAACGAGCAGGTATGTCATTCTCATGCCTGATTCGGGCACTTTGCAAGCAGGCCCGTGTCCCCACCACCCACTACTTAGATAGAAAGATAGCTCCAACGGGTGTGGTGAACATTGCCATGATCAAGGACATAAACAACCCGTTGTATCACAGCAAAGCCCGTCAGCTTGGGATTCCTACACAGCTTCCTCGGGATCCTCCGCAGCAACCCTTGTCATTTGAGGAGCCCCTCATGGCCCCAGACCGGTACAGATTCTGAGCAGCCCGGGGGCAGTGGCACAGCACCTCAGGCGCATCAGGGATACACTTATGTCCCCTATGACCTTCTAGCCCACATGGTAACAGAACAGAGACAAACACGGGCGATTGTCGACCAAATGGTGGTCAGGGTGCCTCAAGTGGTACAGGCTCATGTGCAGCTGGTTGAGGACCGTCTCCGCGCCGAACTAGTGGGCCAAATACAGAGTTTGCAGGAGCAGGTCAATGGAGGGCTACTTCGATCGCATGTTTGGAAGTATGTCCGATGATGAGAGGGCGCATTTGGTGCAGACGATGCAGGATATGAAAGAGAAAATTGCAGAGCTGTATACCCGGTATAACATCTCGGTGCCAGCTCCGGCCCACCGCGAGATTCGTTGATATCACTATTCAGTGCCCCGGTGGAGCCGAGCCTGACCGAGGGCTGGGGCGTACCAATCGTCCCACCTGCTGCCCAGGTACCTCCTCCAGAGGCTTCAGATCATAGGGAGAAAGGTAAGCGTCGCAACCAGCGCACTAGCGCTCCAGAAGACCCGCAGCGTGAGGAAGCACGGAGGCTGCGCAAGGCATTGAGAGCTCAGCATCGGGAAGCTGCAGCCCAGGAGGAGCGGGAGCGACTAGCCTACGGGGCTGCACGGATAGGTGCTTCTAGGAGTGCCGTGGGACCAGATGCTGATGCTGCCGACCCGGACCCACCAGTCGGATCGGGCCATGATGACCCGCCTGACGCCTAGGGCGTCTCAGGTATGTTCCACTCCTATTTTTGCTTTAATGTGTATTATGGTGCGATGAGGACATTGCACTGTGTTTTGCTGGGGGTGGGGCATCCTACCCTGACGAGTTTTTCTTGCCATGTTTCTTTTCTCTGAAGGTGTAGTATCTAGTAGAACTGACATGTTTAGGTTTGTTTTGTTTGTATAAAGATAGGTGTTTATAAGAGTCTATAGTAACCCCAATTTTTTTTGTAAAAACAATAAGCCTAGAAAGTTGTGTGTGCTTGCAACCCATATTGACTAACTTTGTGATCCTCTTAAAGCACAGTGTACATTGTCTAGTTGGCATCTTGAATATGAGGCATGACTGTGTTGGTTAGTGCTAAATTGTGGGGGATATGTGCCATGTGTGTGAGAGTGTATTTGCTTAAATTCGATTGACACACTTGTAAGCTAGAACTTGCCTGGTTAGTCCCCCTAAAACGATTGAATGAGTGGATTAGGATAGGATCTTAGGCCATTTTTGTTGAGAAGTCACTAAGCCTAAAACAAATCAACCAAATGAAGTTTCTCCCTTTGAACCAAATGATTGAGCCTTAATAGACCTTTTCTTTCTTATTACCCGATTCATGTTTCCAATCTATCTGCAGACCTGTACTCAGGCCCTGGTCCCTTTAAGGACATTGTGAACCTCAACCCGGGCCAAAGACCTAAGTTGAGGGTGGCTTACACCGGCCCTGGTCCTTGAAAAGACGTTGTGAACCTCAACTCAGGCCAAAATCCTAAGTTGAGGGTGGCTATTGTAAGAGAGGCAGAATAATAAAGGAGGGAAAGAGTCGAGTAATGAGAAGAAAAGATGGACTGAATAAAAAGGGAAGTCTGGGGCGTGTGAAGGAATGAACGAAAAAGGGAACCACGCCCATCCGCAAAGCAAAGTGGTAAAACAGGGAAAACAAAGAGTTTGAGGGGCCGAAAGTAGAGGCTGAGTCAAAACAGGGTCTTGGAACGAAAAGTCAGTCACTTTAATCCTATATATCTACCTTACCCAAGCCCGAGCCTACGTTACAAGCCGTAAAAGCCCTAAAGTGATCCTAAAAAGGTCATTCAAGAGTCAAGGCGGTGAAAATAAAGGCAAGCATATGGTCTAAACTTGTGTGTCAGTTGAAAATCTTTTTGAGTGTGAGTGTCTACATTCCAGTCTCTGTATTACATTGTTACATTATGTGTGAGACTTCTTTGTAGTGAGGGGCACTATCACCAAGCTATTTGGTTGCTATACTAACTGGTTCATCTTTATTCTCGGACTTAATTAGGGCCAACGGGATATGATGTAGTGCTTAAGCTGATCTGATAAGAGTCCGTTGGGTTGTGAACACAGTGCAAGTATACTTGTTGAGCATGAGTTTGATGATTAAGGGGTTGCTATTTACTTCTTTTTAAGCGCTTGTCTTTGTGTGTCGTTATGTGTTTTTGGTCATCGTTTGAGGACAAGCAATGGTTCTAAGTTGAGGGTGTTGATGAGTCATGAAAATACGACTTTTACGACGCTTAAGACATATAATTATTGTGCGTTCTTAAGCGTTGTTGTTAGTTTAATAGGTGTGTTTTGATACTGTGCAGGAAAATAGCAAAGGCATGGATAATTGAGGAAAGCACAAGGAACGAGTGGAAAACAAGGCCAAGTGCAGGACCACGGAAGGTCCACACGGGCCGTGTCACGCTACACGGTCCGTGTGACCGACCGTGGCACCACACTTGGTGCAACGAGCAGAAAATGACCTCACATGGACGGGCACATGGGTCGTTTACCTTCAGACGGTCCGTGCCACGTGCCGTGTGACTGACATAACTCAGAGAGGCTCTCATCGAAATTTAAGGAAATTGTGCAAGGAAGTTCACACGGACCATCAGACGGATCGTCTGCCACCAGACGGGCCGTGTTGGGTACCGTGTAAGTGACGTAGCTCAAAGGGCCTTCATCGAAAATATCAGAATTTGTGCAAGTGGAGCCACACGGAGGGACAGATGGCCCGTCTCACGCAACATGGGCCGTGCCGACGCAGCAGCTGAGCCAGATGGACCAGTTGACGGGCCGTCTAGCCTCAGACGGTCCGTGTAACGGACCGTGTCCTGTGCTGAGTCTATTTTTCCTAAATTGTATAGGATTAGTTTTACTTAGTATAAATAGTATATTATTTTATTTCATAAAATACTTCTGTTCTGACGACAGAAACAAGAGAGTAAGAGAGAAAAACATTAGTTTGGGTTTGTAATACGTGTGATTCGTAATTGTGATCATCATTCGAAGATTGTAACACGGATTCTTGTTCTTTCAATTGTAAGTCAATCATTATGTTTTCATCTTATTGTTGTGGGCAAGTTATCAATATTATGCTAGGCTAAACCCACAATTGGGGTTGTGGGAAGCATGACGATTCAATAAGATAACGCAAACTGGGGTAATTCGTGAGAATGATTATTGCATGTATTGTTAAATTCTTCGTTCTAAAATTCTCCTTAATGAGTTGACGTGTTAGGGTAAGCCTGTATTCGCTGCATACCCGAGAGGGATATAGTGATTGGGAAAAGAGTTTAACAACAGAAATTCGGGGTTATGAACCTAGTCTAAGTGACTGAGACTGAAAGGTGAGGGTGCTCTAAGATCAAAAACAAAGTTTAGAATAATATACACTCTGCGACCGAAAGGAGATGAGTGAAATATCACTAGGAAGGACCGAAAGGTGAACTAGAGATTAGCTAAGTTGTTGGATCTTTCATGCACCATTAAGAGCGAGTTTACCAATCTAGTTTAGTTATCGTATTAGACGTCATGGGGAACACAACCCTAGCCTCTCTTTACCTGTTTGAAAATCAGAATAACGCCTTTGTTAATTACATTATAAAAGTATTTAAATTAAATAAAGCAGCCCCCCATTTACTTCATGCATGTTTATCTTGGGAATAACATTTACATCTGAAAGCCGGTACTAATAGATAAATTCTTATGTGTTCCCTGTGGGATCGACCTCAACTCTGGTTGAGTTCTATATTTGACTAACGACCGCTTTACTCTTCTATTCGGAGTGTAATTTGGGCGTATCATACACTACGTCCCATATCAGAAGTTATTGATAGCCTACAATTATTATAAGCAAATAAACATCTAAGGTAGTGTACATGGCGTGCTTGAAAGTCAAAAACAACTTTTTTTATTGTATTTCTAGAAAAACCATTAAAAGACGGGTTATAAACAATTTGAATATAATGGACAAAACTGGGATTTTCAGCAAAACTAAAAGGCAAACCAGTAACAACAATCATTTTAGAAAGCTCATCCAGGTCACGTTGTCTACTATAAGGTCTATGTGTACTAGGACCGGAAATATTAGTAGGATTTAGTTGCGATTGCACCATATTTGAACCTCCCACCGATTCATTGGGAATAGGAGGTCCAATTTTTTTGGCGTCCGCAACTGCTTGGGCATGCAAAAATTCCAATTTACAACAATGCATAAGGTGATTTTTCAAATGACCCGTCCCGCCCCCCTTTTCCGAAGTTTTATGGTTTAAAACGTGTTTACATTTGTTATAAATTGCTTTTGTTTTATCTTCATTTTGCGTTAAAAATTGCCAAACAACAGATTTTTTTGCGCGTTCCGTCTTAGGCCTATTAGATGACGAAGGTTGTACGGGGGGAGCGGGAGCGGGAGCGGGAGCGGGAGGGGCGGGGGGGGGGGGGGGAGTAGTAACACTATATGGGGGTTGAGTTTCATCGTCATCAAAAATATCTTCGTTTTCATTAATTTCAAAATCATCTTCCGGTAAATCTTCGTTAAAACCAAAACGTTGTTCAAGAAATTCATGGTCTAATTCCGTGTTAGAGTCAATATTAAAACACGTGTTGTCTACGTGAGTAGAATCTTCGGTATTTAATCTAAGTGGTGGTTGTCTTGTAGACGAACTACCACCGAATTTTTTACCGGTTAAAGCTTTTTTAATTCCACCAAAAAATGTACTTTTTCCCTTTCCTTTTCCACCGGAATCCATGTTAAATTTAATTAAACAAATTATGATTATATGCAAAAATTCAAGTTTATGAATGTAAAAAAATTAATTCAAGGAGACAACAAGTGAAAGTAATCAAATAAGTAAAATTAGAAGAACAAATAAGTAGGATTTAGGAACGAAGGTACCAAACGTCTGTGTAATAACAGACGTAGAAGCCGAAATTGATGAAAGTTGAAGCTTGAATATGCTCCAAATTGATCCACCAAAATTTGCTCCAAAATCAATTAACCAAACTAAATAATATTTTTGAATAATAATTGGGAGAGTAGATAATTAATATATAATATATAATATATAATATATAATATTTGAGAGTAGTATGTAATATGTATATAATTATAAATTGTAATAGTAAGTGGAGAGAATTGGATTGAATTGAGAGAATTGAAGTGAAAAATTATGAAAATTTTTTTTTTAAAAAAATAAATCGGAATTACCGGCCCGGTATCGGACCGGAATAGTAATATTAAAAACTAACGTTAAATAAATCAAAAGCTTATGATTTAATTTTTAACGCCGCAAATAAGGGCAAGAACGTAAAATGATGGGGGTTTACTCATTTGTTGAACGCTGCACAATCATTTAAAGGGTGTATGTGGTGCTCCTCACATGCAATCAACCTTCTTTGCCATACGTTTTGTTTCGTTTTATTTACATATATATATATATAGAGAGATATTAAAAAAGTAAGATGAGAGTAAAAGGCAAAAGTAAGGGATAATAAAAATAGTTCCTCGTATGAACTACGAATTAATAAGGAAATATTTGAGGTCATTAGTGAGAGAAAGCACAAAGAGAATTCGAAAATTAAAGTAAGAGCCAAGAGAAGTCAATTTTCTTTGAAGTTGGAGCAAAATATAGAGTCAAAAAATTGTCACTCAAAAAAAAATTAATAGAAAAAGATCACCACAAATAAGTAGGAAGAAAAAATCTCTAAAAATTTATAAATTGTTCGATTCAAACGAAAAATTAAAAAAAAAAATCATAATTTCTCAATAAAATATAATTTTATTTATCTCAATTTATATGACATATTTTTTTTTTCTTTTTTAGCTCAATCAAAGATCATATTTCCAAATGTTTTAGGTTCAATATATGTCCATGAGGCCCTTAAGTCTCATACATTTGATCAGATTGTTCTCTTTTTATCCCTTTCTTTACCAACAGTAACAAAGTCCGTGCTGCCACACTTGATAGGGAAGTTGCTAATTTCCTTTTCACTTTGTGCCAAAAGAAAGAAAAAGTGCTTTAATCAAAATTGAATATGCCTCTATATGAAGGTGCAACTTGGATAAATATTTAGCTTTTTGGTAAGAGAATATTATACTACTTTTTGCATGAGCATTCAACTATTTATGGTAATGATGTCTTCTACCTATTTTGGGTAAGTTAGAAAGCCAATACAAACTCAACAAATTTATATTATAAATGAGGATTGTTCTAGAGTTAGTAATTCCCCCAATGAATGTCAGAAAAAGAGAATTGACATACAGCAAAATTCTTGATTCATCAGAAAGTATGTTCTTTGCTCCTTCCTTGATTCAATTATGGATACACGTGAGGATCCCTGGGGCTTATAATCATGGACCTACATACATAAATTAGTATATCACAAATCTCATAACCTTGTTAAAGTATATAAACCACCTCTGTTGGGTCACATTCAATTTCCAAAAGGATTAACCGCCGGTGGACAGACATTTTAAGTCCTTACATAAAGTTAGTACTTTTAGGGTCTCTTTGGAAAGCTATCTAGTAATTGGAATTGGTATAGTTATATTAGGATAATAATTATTGTGTCCTATTTGTTTATCATAATATGATTACACTATAATTATAAGTGTGTTGTTTGATTACACAAGTGTAATTACAAAGTTATAATTATTCTAGAAGTGTCTGCACCATTCTATCTACCCGCTCCCTGCATAGCAACAGGTGTTGCCACAACCTGGGCCAAGGTTTGTAGGTGGAGCTCAACGTTGTTGATGTCAGCCTGAGGTGGCTGCTCAACTTGGACAACCGAATCAATAGGTTCATCCTGGTTTTGCTATTCTGACTGGTTAGCTCCCTATCAAGCAGGATGTCCCCTTTCTCTGACGGCTCTTTGTAGTGGCATGATTGCAAATCTGAACTACGCATGAGGTATGAATTAGAAGAGAGATTCGTAGAGATAAACTCTGTACAAAGAATTCAGAATAAGAAAGAAGTGTAATCATTTCTAATGTCCTATATCCTCTTGCTTATAAAGTGTGGTGCACAACACACCCATAAACAAGACTCTACTAGACACAGCTTCATAGACATCCTAGGACTTTTCAACTTTGTATTCTAATACCAAGTTTGTCACATCCCGGGAAGGTACCCTTGGCGTGGTCGGTACTTGATGAACCACTTGGCCTTATCATCACATCATATTCCACAGCAGAAGTAAATACTCAAGTGAAGGCTATGTATTAACCAAATAACTGAATCTTTATATCAATAATAGTTTTCAATGAACAAAAATTGGAAAGTAAATAACAATCAAGTACCAATATTAACATTATGAATCCTATAATCCAAGTTTAGAAGGTGTCAAGACAAGTCTCGGGCCACCTCAAAAGAAATACTACTAATCAAGGCAAAATAAAAAAGGCTCCTCCAAATAGCAAGGAGGGTTCACCAAGTCTGAAATGTAAAGATTGGTCTTCAACAATGCACCTATTAAGGACCTCTATTACCTTTATCTGCTTCATAAAATGATGCAGACCCAAATGGATATCAGTACATTGAATATACTTGTATGAAAATGGCTATAGAACAAGTATAGTTCAATACAATCAATCTCAATAAGCTCAAACAATAAAAAATTCAACCGAAGAATCTATCCCATCCACACAATTAAGGATCCAATATTTTATAATAAAATAATGCTCCTAGAAGAAGCTCTAGCATGCGATTCAGTCAAATTATTATGCACAATCAGGAAGTCTCTCTAACTGACAATCATTACTTATGAGCTAGTGATGATATAACGTTTGCACTGTCATTGCCACATTCATCCAATATTTTCCAAGATAAGGGGTGATCAACCTCTATTGGATCCACAATTAGTGTCCATTATATGCAATATATAGGATAGAAATGTATAGCCTTTATCTTACGCTAGCTACATAGCTTATGGGATTTCAGTGTTACTGACTCTCACCCTCTATGGTGCTTAGGATAACTCCCAAGACACAATATGCTCATATCATTCAAGTGTTTCAAATCTCTAATCTAGTCTCAAAGGACTCAATTCAATTCCCCCAATGAATGTCAGAAAAAGAGAATTGACATACAACAAAATTCTTGATTCATCAGAAAGTATGTTCTTTGCTCCTTCCTTGATTCAATTATGGATACACATGAGGATCCCCGGAGCTAATAATCATGGCCCTACATACATAAATTAGTATATCATAAATCTCATAACCTTGTTAGAGCATACAAACCACCTCTGTTGGGTCACAGTCAATTTCCAAAAGGATTAACCGCCAGTGGACAGACATTTTAAGTCCTTACATAAAGTTAGTACTTTTAGGGTCTGTTTGGAAAGCTATCTAGTAGTTGGAATCGGTATAGTTATATTAGGATAATAATTATCACTCTAGTAATTATTGTGTCCTATTTGTTTTACATAATATAATTACACTATAATTATAAGTGTGTTGTTTAATTACACAAGTATAATTACAAAGTTATAATTATTCTAGAAGTGTCTGCACCATTCTATCTACCCGTTCCCTGCCTAGCAGCAGGTGCTGCCACAACCTGGGCCAAGGTCTGAATAGCAAGGTGGAGCTCAGCGTTGTTGATGTCAGCCTGAGGTATCTGCTCAGCTTGGACGACCGAAAAAATAGGTTCATCCTGGTTTCTGCGATTCTGGTTGGTTAGCTCCCTATCTGGCAGGATGTCCCCTTCCTCTGACGGCTCTTTATGGCAGCATGATTGCAAATCTGAAACACGCATGAGGTATGAATTAGAAGAAAGATTCATAGAGATAAACTCTGTAGCAAGAATTCAGAATAAGAAAGAAGTGTAATCATTTCTAATGTCCTATATCCTCTTGCTTATAACACGACTTCATAGACATCTTAGGACTTTTGAACTTTGTACTCTGATACCAAGTTTGTCACGTCCTGGGAAGGTATCCTTGGCGTGGTCGGTACTTGATGTACCATTGCTAATTTTCCAATAGAACCACTTGGCCTTATTATTACATCGTATTCCACAACGGAAGTAAATACTCAAGTGAAGGCTATGTATTAACCAAATAACTGAATCTTTATATCAATAATAATTTTCAATGAACAGAAATTGGAAAGTAAATAACAATCAACTATTAATATTAACATCTATGAAGCCTATAATCCAAGTTTATAAGGTGTCAAGACAAGTCCCGAGCCACCTCACTAATCAAGATAAAATAAAAAAAAGGCTCCTCGGAATAGCAAGGAGGGTTCACCAAGTCTCAAATGTAAAGATTGGTCTTTAACGATGCGTTTATTGACGACCTCTATTACCTGTATCTGCTTCATAAAATGATGCAGACCCAGATGGATATCAGTATATTGAATACACTTGTATGAAAATGGCTATAGAAACAAGTATAGTTCAATACAATCAATCTCAATAAGCTTAAACAATTAGCAATTCAACTCAAGAATCTCTCCCATCCACACAATTAAGGATGCAATATTTTATAATAAAATAATGATCCTAGACGAAGCTCTAGCATGCGACTCAGTCAAATTATTATGCACAATCAAGGAGTCTCTCTAACCGACAACCATTACTTATGAGCTAGTGATGATATAACGTTTGCGTTGCCGTTGCCACATCATCCAATACTTTCCAAGATAAGGGGTGATCAACCTCTATTGGATCCACAATTAATGTCCATTATATGCAAAAATATAGGACAAAAACACATAGCCTTTATCTTACGCTGGCTACATAACTTATGGAGTTTGAGTGTTATTGATTCTCGCCCTATATGGTGCTTAAGACAACTCCCATGACACAATATGTTCATATCATTCAAGTGTTTCAAATCTCTAATCTAGTCTCAAAGGACTCAATTCAATTCAATTGACAGCTCAATCACTCATCTTTGATCTAATAAAAAAAGGTAACAACACTTCAAACTCAAAATCATACATGCTTTCAAGACTCATCAAATCAATCAAGATTGGACTCCAGTCAATCATCTCCAACATATAACAACATATAAATATTCTCCTACTTTAATCATGCTCAAATTTACTCATTTAGGATATTCGCAAATCATATTATCAATTTGATTAATGTATAAAGTGTTACATGGAATTATGATACTAGATTTCATGTCAACCAATACAACTAAATGCTCAAATCTCATATAATCAGCATGTATGCCATCAATACGTTCATAAATATGTATGAACACTAGAGTAAATGTAGACAACTTGAAGATTAGGATTATCAAAATTTTCTAGTCAATCTATATGCACTAGTTCGACTCATATAGATGAAAGGGCATGTGGATGAACTCAATCCAATACTTTAGGTAGCCATACTTGAAAATTGAAGAACAATTGAAACTTGAACAAACTTTCGTTGCATGCTTGGAACTCGAACTTTTCTCCCTTCCTTGGTGCTCTCAGAAATTGTAAGTGTAGATGAAGAATTATTCACTAAGAGTATTGTTAAAGGGTCCAAAATAACCCCAAAACATGATGGGTTTTAATTAAAAGAGGTCGGAAAGGATAAAATTGCGCTTCCAAAAATTTATCAAAGTGAACTATGACCATGTTCACGGGCCATAGTTCATTTTGCGGGCCATAGACACGGCTCGTAAAATGAGGTCTGCAAAAAAGGGTTAGGGCTTTATGAGTCCATCTATGATCCATAACCCAATGTACAACCCGTAGGTGGACTCGTACATTGTCACCAAACTTAGAAAATATTCTAAGTCACATGGGCAATCATGGACTCCCATCTACGGACCGTAGATGACCAATTTAATTTAATTCTTCAACTTCGCAGGGATGCTCAAACTTAGATTAGGTGGAATAAATTAAAGGGTGTTACATGGGTGGGGATAGAATAGGTGAGATAAATATTTTAAAAAAAATTTAAAATAATGATTTTTTTTTTTGCAGAATATTAATACTTTAATCTTTAACTTTTAACTAATATTAATAGTTTATTTAATTTTTGTTTATCCATGTGACAATATTTTTTCCAATAAAAGAGAGTATATTACACACACTACTGAAGTGTATTTCTCAAACTAATAAGTGATAGTTTAGATATAAAACTCACACTCCCGATAGTCTGCAAATGAAATTAAAAAAAAGTGATCGTTTAGGTGTGCGTTTTACACTTATCTTTTAAATTATTTCTATTTTTTTTAAAAATAAACTAAAAATAAAAGAATACCATATAAAATGAGATATAACGAGGAATGTAATGGTCAAAGTGACTTATTAATTAACTAATTTTGCCCACATTAGTAAAAGAGAGAGAGGGAGAGAGAGAAAGAGATCCTTTCAGCATGAATGGTGAGATTGTTTATAACAAACTAAAGCCAGCATGGTCAAAGACAGGCAAGTACTGTTGATTCCAATGTAATTTTGAAGAGCAGACAATGTGGTACTTGGTACAACATATATAAATTGATAATGACCACATGCATCAAACTTCATAAACTTTCTGACACTCAAAAAATATTACCTTAAATTTATTTGTAATCTTACCCTTTTGTAGCAAACAAGTCAGACCAGCTAGGAGAAAGGTACACCCCTAAGTCCTAATATTGTCTATTAGAGATTCATATTTTGTAAAATATAGTTTGGTGTGTGTGTATGTATTAAATTCTATGAAATTATATTCAAATATTTTCTTTAATCTTCTATGCACATTGATCGATTTCTTAGCTATATATGAGATCGAATTTTTTATTATTCCTCAATAGCTCGATCAGTATAAAGAGGTTGATACTTTGGTCATACATAGTGATCAGAGATGAGATTAGGAAATGGACTAGAAAAATTATAGATAATTTTTTTTCAATATATTAAATTAAATTATAGATCGAAGAAAATTATTTCTCGATAATTGTAACTCACAATACACTAAAGCTAATTCTAGATTATTGAGGCGCAATTTTTTAAGTAAAATTCATATATAAACATAATTATAAATTTCAAAAATCTCAACTTTCATAAATTTAAATTTATAAATTTTAGCTTCAAAATATTTATGATGAGATCGAAGCTAAGTACTTCTTGGAAAATAAAAATAAATGTGTACCTTTTTTTTTTTGTTTTCTCATCCAGTGTTCAGTACCTGCCCGACAATATTCAGATTCGTGCCGCGTAGAGCCTCATTTGAAGGGAATCATATTTTTCCATTCCCAGAACTTGAACTCAAGATCTATAATTAAGAAAGGAGCAGCTCCATCCCATCCTTTGGTGGAAACAAATGTGTAGCTTGATTAAGTGTAGATAAATTTTCACGTAAAAGAAAGTGTTTGAAGGTGGGATATGTCCATGCAAAGTGGTCTCTCAGTCACTGCCAGCTGATACATACGAGTGTGCCCCAATAATTCAACTTTGAATTGACACACACACTATATATGTGTATTAATATATTATTCCACTTCACTAATTTATCGGAAATATTATTATCATTTTATTGCAATTTTTGAAGTTAAAGATGAAGACAGAATTATGTTTGATTGTAATTTTTGAAAATAATATTTGATTGTTTGAATGTAATTTTTCCGGAGAACATAACATATAATTTAAAATGATATTTTTTTGTAAAATGAAAAAATTAGAGTGAAATTTTTTAAAAAGGAAAATATAGTGTGAAAGTAAAAATACGATTTTAAGTGTAATTTCTAAAAGATAAAGTAAATAGCAAAATAACAATAATAACTACCATAACTATATAAGTTTGTAAGAATAGATGATAAAGTACTCTTAACACCACAAAAGCTAGCTTAGAAAAAAAAAATTGTCTAAGCTTTATAAATAGTTCGAAATTGCATTCATTCATCGTTGTGGGACATTCTATTCAGTCAAACTATTGACACATGAATATTTTTATATCAAATTATTATCTGAAATATTTTTACTGAATTTTGCATAATTCAAAAACTTTTTTTAATTCAGTGATATTTTTTTTATTCCTTTTCTATTTTATAAAAACTACTCAACTCTGATTGAAGATGTTTAAGTGGAAAAGAAAATAGACTTTTTAATTCTTCTCATAAATCTTTATTAACAAACTTTTTAATTTAACTTTTAGAACTCTCTTTAAAAAGTTTAACTTAATCGTTTTCCAAACAACCTACCTAAAGTCATTTGCTTATCACTATCATTTCAATTTATATGTGATAAGTATAAAATTTAATTAAGAAAATAAAGATATTTGTAATTCTATTATAATCTAAAACAAGTTTTAAATTTTTCTATAATTATAAATTATTCATTTAGAGTAAAATAAAAAATTTAAAATTATGTTATTTATAAATAATTTTCTTCATTAAAAAGACTAAAAAGAAGTATTCTACATTAATGATTCTTTGAAGTTTAATTAGTTAATCAAAGAGACTGTCAGTCAGACTTAATTAATTCAAAAGGTTGAAAATCTGAGACTTGAATGTCCCTTCTTTGACTTTATCCATGTCTGGATATGGTCTAATTGTAATTCATATTATTAATTTTTTTAAATATATATAATTGTGTATATTATGAGTATGTTATTGTTGTTTTTGTATATATAATTGTATAGTATTTAATATAGGTTTTTTAATTTGCTTCGTGGAGGAATCATTAAAGAAAAAATGGCTATTATAATGAATTTCTGGTTGATTTATATTATTCATATCATTTTGTATAACTTCTTGTAAATTGACATTATATTAAATCTATATAAATGGATGAGGGTGGTTGATTGTAGATAGAATCAATATTTTCACCAAAAAAAATTTAAAATATAATGAAAGCGAACCTAAAAAAAAAATTTTAGAAAGGTTCAACATTTACTATTACATATATAAAAAAATAATTTACTATATATACACGTAAAATAAAAAGGTAAAAAGTATGCTTTAAAATATTATCCTTTTTTTTTCTTTCTGTTTTTTACGAATTGGAGTTATGCCAAAATCAATGTGCTTCACTAAAATGTCCAATTTTCAGCAAATGACCGTTGTGTAATTTTTTGGATTTAAGTGTAGCCCTATTTTAGTGCTCAATCTTAGGGTGTGAATCAATCATTTCGGTTTGATTTTATGTATTATTGATTAGATTTTTTATTTTTAAATATGCTAAATCAGTAAAATATTTTTATCGGTGTTTGATTTATCAATTTATGATGTTTAGCGGTTTGATTTTCAGTTTATCCAATAAAAAGATACTCATAAAATAAATATATGACTTCTCTAACAATTTGACGCAATACGATGAAATACAGTAAAATAAACAAATCAATTGAATAATAAACAACATTTGACCTCATATTCTAATTTATTTTTCAACAAAAGGATTATACATTAAAAATCAAGAAAATACATGACTTACGAGTATCCATTTAGTATCAAGTGGTGTTAAATTACTAATCTTTAATATTTATGAAGAGATAAAGTAATAAATTATTATAGTCTTAATAGGTTATCGATTTACCCGATACTAAAAATCGAAACCGAACTGATAACCCAATAAATTTAATTATAAAATTATTAAAAACCCATTAATCTAATAATTCAACAACAATAGATCAATAATATTTTTTTTCAATTCAATTTATCAATCGATTCAATTTTTATCCCTACTCAATCCTTGGCTTATAAATGATGAATGAAATAATATTTTTTGGGTGGGCACACTTTTTTAAAGTTACCCTTCATTCTGAAACTGTATGAGATTTTTTTATTAAATTATTTATACTGATTATTAGGATATGAAATATGAAATCACGTTGATATGATTCTTTTTTTTGTTGTTGAGTTTTTTAAATTATAGTTATTTTCTTATAAACCTGAAAACTATCACAAATTGCAAAAATGTTATAACAGCCAACAACATGCCTTAAAGTAGAGATAACATGCCTTATGTTATAAGAATTTATCCCATGTGCTAACATGCATGAATATTGTAACACCTCAACTTTTTTTTAACTAAGGTTGAGTCATCCTTCATATTATAGGATCAATTCATAAGTATTTAAAGTATATTAGATGTGATTTAGAGTTATAATTGATCTTTTACATCAAGCCAAGTCCAAAGAATTTCTAGTGTCTAAGTTTTCATATGAGTTGATGCAAATGTCAACTTCAAATGACCATATCTCCTAAAGTATAATGCGTTAGGTGACCCATAATATATCAAATTAAATATCTTTGAATTAGCTTTCCAACGCATCTTATTTCGCGTTAAACGGAGTTCGGAGTAGAGAGTTATGACTATTTTACTGGAGACCTGCAGAACTGTCTGAAGGTCCGCGACGGCTCCGCGACGCGGACCTATCGCGAACCCTCTCTGGATAAGCTAACCAACATTCCTTTATTTTATTTTGAGGGTACTTTTACCCTAAAGCCTTTGGGGGTCTATTTAAGGTCCCAAAACGCATAATACGTCAGTTTCATAAGTCAAAAGTCAAAACCCTCTCTTTCACTCCTAAACATAAAACGCTCAAGAATCATCAAGAAAGTCATCAAGTTAGGATTAACTTTCAAGATTCTTCATCAAGGTGAGTTATTCTTCCTAAGCTTTAAGCTAATTTCTCTATCTATTCATGAAATCCCTAATAGAATCTTAAATCCTAACCTAGGGTTTCAAGAAAGCAAATTCAAGAATCCCAAGAAAGGATTCCTTGATTCTTCTTTCCATGGATTAGGGTTCTTTATCAAGAAACTCTAAAGATTTTGAGTTAAGAAGTCAAGAATCAAAAAGAAGTTCTTCAACAATGTCTTTTCAAGTTCTTCCATTCTAAAAGAACTATCGAGGTTGAAGATTTTCTCCAAAAAACGATTATTCATCAAATTTTGATTGTGATATCAAATTTTCAGGTATGTAAGGCTACTCTGAAAACATGGGAATGTCCTCCCATGTACCCCTATGATGTAGGTATGGATTTCCTAATGTGATGATGATAGGGTAACAAATTGAAGTATGAATTAGTAAATACGATGTAGAGAGTAATTGGCATTGTTGTATGCATATACATATATATTTCATGCATTGATGATGATCGTCATAAAAATCCTCATGTGTTTTTAAACTATTTTCATGAAAAGCATTTAGTTGAAAACCTTATATCTATTGTATTCTAGAAAAGCATGCATGATGAACATGGGTGTGTGTGTAGAGTCTAGAGCAATGATAAAATAATGAATGATGAATGATGAGCATAAGAATGTGTAATTGTCTTTAGGTTGAGAGTTAAAGCTCCTAATCTAGTGTTCCTAGAGTCTATGATGATGATGATGTTAAGGTCATGAATGAGAGGATGTTGATGTTAATGTTAATAAGGTGAGATGATGACTGATGTTAATGTCTCTAAGTTGAGAGTCAAAGTTTCTTAACTAGTATTCCTAAAGTCTATGATGTTGAAGCAACTGCTAATGAGGTGATGATGATGATGTTAATGTTAATGCAATGAGATGACAATGATATCAATGTAAATGAGATGCTAATGATGATGCAATGTGTCCCTATGGGGACTAATGATGATGTAATGTGCCCCTATGGGACTAATGATGTTAATGTTTTATGAGCATGTCAAGTTCTGGGAGGAGTATTGAGCACCAAAATGGATAAAAGTGAGTCCCACTTGAGTCCATTAACTACGTGGCCGCGTAGGAAGAGAGGATTGAACAGCAATGCGGATGGCTCCTATCTTGTCCCAAATGAGGACTAATGTTATATTTTGTGGATCCACTAATGTTATGTCCTTTACCCTGGGCAGGGTAATGGATGGATGTGGCAACGACATCGCTTCGTTGTATCATCACTGGCTCATAAGTGATGGTTGTCGATTAAAGAAACTCCCAATTAGGCCTCTCAGAAAAGGTTTCCCTAATAGTACTCTAATGTAAATGTTAATGTAAAGGCCAATGTTAATGCAAAGGTCAATGTTAATGTAAAGGCCAATGTTAATGGAAAGGTCAATGTTAATGTAAAGGCCAATGTTAATGCAAAGGTCAATGTTTATGTAAAGGCCAATGTTAATGCAAAGGTCAATTTAATGTAAAGGCCAATGTTAATGCAAAGGTCAATGTTAATGTAAAGGTCAATGTTAATGTACATGTCAATGTTATTGTTTCCCTGATATAAACGTTAAAGTCTCATGATGATGTACGTTATGTTCGGATGATTCTAATGATGTGATTCAGCTATTTTACATACCAGTACATTCCACGTACTGACGCCATTTGGTGCTGCATCGTTTTATGATGCAGATACAGGAGCTAGAGGACTTCAGCAGCCGCCCCGTTGAAGTCAAGTGTTTGCAAGTTCTGACTGTGGTGAGCCTCCCTGTTTTCGGAGGAAACCTTTATTTGATGCTATCCTATTATTTTATTGAGTCGGGTAGCCATGGCATGTCATGGTCCCCTTTTTAAACGGTTTAGATAATGTTAGAGGCTTCGTAGACATAATGATATAGTCAAGGTGAATGTTTTGATAACTGAGCAATATTTCTTTGTTTGGTTTTGATGACCAGCTTGAGGTTTGGCCATTGGCCCACTACTTTAACAGTGTTATTTACTAATTTTCTTTCGCTATGTTTAAGACGAACGATGTGATGAGGCTAAGTGGTTCGCTTGGGGGCTAGAAATAGTCTCTGAGTGCTGGCCACGCCTAGGGTACCCTCCCGGGGCGTGACAAACTTAGTATCAGAGCACAAAGTCAAGTGTCCTAGGGAGTCTATGAAGCCGTGTCTGGTAGAGTCCTTATTATTGGTGTGAAGCGCGCCACATCCATAATGGGGAGGCTATAGGACATTTAGGATAAGTTTCCCTTCTTTCTGATTCTGATCGTGCGATAGAGCTATTTCCTAAGAAATCTGCGATGCTTCGTGCGTTGCTCTAAGTCGTTCGACTATGCCTCGTCCACGAGGTGATAGAGACAGTAATTTTCGAACTCTTACAGATGGGATCCTTTGAGATAAAGTAATCAGAATGGTATAGAAACTGTCTAGGCTTAAGAGAAGCCGACTGAGATGCGAAGTTGATTGACTAGAAAAAGTGCACTATTAATCATATGAATCGTGCATTTGAGTTATCTCTAGAGGTACCTAAACCCATTTGTTTTTCAAAACTATCTTCCGAGGTGACCCATGAGAGAGAAACTTATGTCTCTAAAGAGTTTGATGTTACCACCTTAGAGTGAGATGTGAATTCTTATGAACCCTGAGTAGAATCTAATTGTCCCAGAGCTAGAAAGATGATGATGGAAAGAAAGGGACGAGATGACAAGAATGATGGCTGATTTAGGCTCGTAGTTCGAGTTACATATTTATTAGGTAAATAATGAGGTAGTGAGTCAATTGAATAAGTTTGATGAAAGAGTCGTGAGTACTCTATGATTTTTATGATATGGTGTAGAAGAAGAGTTATTGTCAGAATGTGAAAGAGCGTGTTCAAACTATAAGGAAGTTATGTTGATGTGTTGTAGTATTCATACTATTGAGGGTGAAGTGTAGATGTCGAATAGAGAAAAAGAGTGCTTTCAATGTGATAGATCTAAATTAGGCTTATGATTTTTTTTAATTGTGAGTTCATGAGACTCATCGAGTTATGAGGTTAGACAGATAAGAAGAGGCTTGAGAGATGTATCCATGGTTGTGTAAAGATGTGTGAAGCTCTAAGTTATAACTGCTATAAGAATCTAGATAGTATATTTGAGTTATCGATGTGGAGTAGGCTGATGTAAGTAATCTTTGTCATCACGAGTAGCTAAGCTGATTTGGGGCTTATCGATAGATGATGATGAGTTTTCTATGATAGATAAATTCTTATGTAATTAAATTTATGGGAGCACAGAAGTTGAGCGCCAGCAGGCAAAAGAAGAGGTTAGATTGTGAGAGTTGTGGGAAGTGGTTATGTACGCCATAAGAACAACAAACATAGAGAGATTTCCATAGAGACTGGAAGGAGCTAAGAGTAATAACGTTGAAAAGAGTCTGAGTGGCTAGCTATATGTATGCGACTATAGCATAACAGAAGAGTTTAAGATATTCTTGTGGATAATGATTCCTTGACCATGTGGAGGTATATGCTTATAGCCTAGTAGAGGAAATCGATTTATAAACTTAGAGTAATGACCTTGAGAGCTAAGGAAGAGTTGATGTAAGGCCCGGTAAAATTACCAAAGTACCCCTAGAGGAGAGATGTGCACATAACACGTCTTCCGATGCTCGGATGG
This sequence comes from Solanum rostratum, assembly GCA_029948455.1. Taxonomy (NCBI): domain Eukaryota; kingdom Viridiplantae; phylum Streptophyta; class Magnoliopsida; order Solanales; family Solanaceae; genus Solanum; species Solanum rostratum. The sequence goes on from CM057055.1 coordinate 54,294,739, forward strand.
CGAATCCGAGGCCGGATTTGTGATCAGCACAAAAATTTGAGTGGGGGAAGGGTCTCGGTCGATTTTTAGAGTGACCGAGTGAAAAGATAATTTTTCGATCCGAACACCAAAACAGTATCGGTGCGCGACAGAGGCGCGTCGCGCACCTGTAGTGGAGTGACACTTGCATTTTTTCAAAACTTTTCGACGGGATTGAGAAAATTCGTTTAGAAAATTTTTGCAGAAAATGTACTATTCGCGACCAGTCCGCGTCGCGGACTGAGTCACTTTGAGGTTGGAAATTTCAAAAAAATTACTGAGGGGTATTCTGGTCCATTCCTAACACCTTATAAACTCCCTATACGGCTAATATAAGTCGTTTTAACATGAAAAGAGTCTAAAACCCCATTCTAAGTCCTTTTCTAACAATTGAATAGGACTAGAGCTTGAGAGAAGAGGAGAAGAGCTTGAGATGGAGGAATTCAAGAGATAATGAGAGTTCTTAATTCTGATGATGATGTGATGTCATTTCCTTTTAAGGTTATAGATGACGAGGAGGAGTTAGAGAAATCGTGAGGAGTCTGATAGATAGGTATTAATATTAGTATCTCCCGAGGTAAGAGTTCATCCGATCGAGGGTGTGAGCTGCTATGATAGGCTTAAATATGTGGATGTTATTATGCAAATGTATTAGAGTGATGAGGACGAGCAGTATTCTCTAAGTACAGGTTACTGTGGAGTAAGAGTTCTTGATTCTGATGTCATCTTACGCGTGTACTGACCTTCGGCTTATTATGCCATTATTGATGATATGATGTAGAGCATCAAGTTTTAGAGGTATAATCATGCTTATTCTGCATGGAGAGGTAGTAATTTGGGGGTTTTGTCAAAGGGAGAGATGATGAGTTCCTCCACGTCCAAATAGTGATGTTGATGATATTAGACTGAGAGTGGGGGTAAATGAGAAAGAGTGAATGTATCCTTATTGTGATACCAGTATTAAACTTGTGTCATGAAGGGATAGAGATAGGGATGAGGAAAGAGATGAGATCATATGATGCGCAATTGATAGGTAAGAGTATGTTGATGTGACTTTGAATGAAAGTTCATTGAATGATGGAGGTAGAGGTGATAAGTTGCCTTGAAAAATTCTAAGACATAATCAATGTGGTTGTTATTGTGCGAGTATGCATAATAGACTATTGAAGACCTCATAATAAGTGTTTCGAGTATAGAGTTGAGTATTGAGGATTAGCTTTGTATGAATATGATCACCTTAAGAATAACACCTTAAGGCTTAGAACTAGGCCCGAATGAAAGAAGAAGAGGTGGTTAGATAGAGGTTTGAATAAGAGCTATAAGTTTGCATTGATGGGGTAAAGTTCCATGAAAAGGAGCAAAAAAATTATGGTGGGGACTTGAGCATGAGAGTATCCTCAGAGTCTTGTTTATATGATGTTCCTATTCTTAATTTGAGTTGATGGCTTCCTTCCTGAGTTCAAAGGACTGATTTATGAGGTGTCTAAATGATTCAAATTGATTGAGTTTCGACGTTCCATTCGTGCCTCATGAAGAGAATGTAAGATGTAATTCCCTTACTCTTGATTTAAATTGAGTTGTCTATTTGAGTTAATGTGTCCATTATGGAGATGATTTGAGATTGATGACGAGTTAGAGTTTGATTGATTGAGTGAGTTTTGAGAAGAGTTCTGATCCTTATTCGTGCCTTGATGTCTACCTTACTCATCATTCGAGGACGAATGATCCCAAGGGGGAGATAATGTAACACCCCAACTTTTTTTTAACTAAGGTTGAGTCATCCTTCATATTATAGGATCAATTCATAAGTATTTAAAGTATATTAGATGTGATTTAGAGTTATAATTGATCTTTTACATCAAGCCAAGTCCAAAGAATTTCTAGTGTCTAAGTTTTCATATGACACTACAAAAAAAACAGCAAATAGCGACGAATATTTGGCGACAACCACATTTTCGTTGCAAATTAACGATAGATTAGCAATGAATAATATGTATGTTGCTAAATAAATGAAAATATTAAAAATATTCATATTAACAACGAATTAGCGACAAGAAATAATTATTCGTTGCTATATTTTGGCGCTAAATTTTGGCGCCTTATGAAAAATATTTTATTAAGATGTAGCGACAAATTTAGTGATGACATATTTATTGCTAAAGATTAGCGACAGATTTAAAGACGACAACTATGTCGCTAAAGCATATTATTTTAAAAAGTATATTTGCAAAGTCATAGCAACAAAATAATTCGTAGATACTTTTTTTTTATATATAAAAATAGATACATATAGCAACACACCAATAATCCGTCGCTAAATCCATTGCTATTAAAATTAAATAATAGGGTTTGTCACTGGAAAGAGAAAAGAGAGGTCATAGACTAGAGACAAAGCTGCGGCTTCCTCGTTCTCTTCGTTAAAAACATTCATTGGAAAACCTTCTCTCGCTAGTTTCTTCAAAAACAAAGCTGCGGCTTCCTCGTTTCTCTTCGTTTCTCTTCATTTCTCTTCGTTTCTCTTGTTGAGACAAAGGTTCTTGCAGTTCGGGGTTCAAATAACTCAAGAAATTTGGGGCTTCAAACAAGCACAAGTGGTGGAGTTGCTATCTTCTAGACTAGAGACAACCACAGGTCATAGAGTTGTTTTCTTCTCATATTTTGAGGTATGAATTTATTTTCAAGTAGTGCATGCTTCAAAACTTGATTTTTCTTATTTTAGTTTCTGATTTGCTTGAATTAATCTCGAGCTTGTGGTGTATTTTTACTTTTTTGATGATGTTAGAAAAGAAAATATTCAATATTTTGGAGATTTAGAGATGGGTTTAAAATCTTTACATAAAAAAACTAATAATTTATCACTTGCCTAGAAGGTGTTTGATGAAATTCCTGTGCTTTGTAGGATGTGTGATGCACAGTGGATTCTAAAATTCGAAGTTAGGGGTGTGTATTTATAGGTTCAGTTTTGAACATTTGTTATAAAAAAATGTAGGGGACTGAAAATAAGTTTTACATATTTATACTATAAATCACATGTGTGAGTAGGTAAATAAGACATCTTATAATTAAGGGGCAGAACATTTTCATGTTAGAGTGACATTTTCATCTTATAATTAAGGGGCAGAACATTTTCATGTTAAAGTATTGTAATATATTTATTTTTTGATTGCTAGAGTGACATGTTGTTATAGGCTACATATAATACTTACAACATAATTAATATGAGTGTCGAATAAAAATGAAGTTGTCCATTTATTGTAAAACATTGTAAAGTTTATCCTCTTCTTGGGCACTATGATGTTCCAATATCATATTTCAAACAAATGATGCCTACGCCCTTATATTTCAAATTTTAAGAAGAGAAATTATAATTGTTTTGTTTATTTTAACATTTTTAGGAACATGAATCTAGAGCGTGGTTGGATGTATGATAGGTTGGATGGCCGAGGGGGCATAAACTCTAATTTTGTCATCGGCGTGAATAACTTTATTCAATTTGCATGTTCTCAACTAAATCGCATGAGTGGTAACAACATTAGATGTCCATGTAAAAAATGTCATAACATTAAATACCTGGATGTTGAAATCGTTAAATATCACCTTTTTCATTTTGGATTTGTTGAGAACTATTTTATTTGGAAACATCAAGGGGAAAAAGATTTGCTTGAGGAGACTTCTTCTGGTAATGATCTGAATTGTGGTGCTCAACCTAAATTGGGGAATGATAATCCATATCTACAAATGATTTTAGATACAGCTGGTCCAAACTTTGACCATGGTTCAGGTTGGCAACCTTATAGTTATATCAACTCTGAGTTCTCCCATCCTTATGAACCCTCAAATGAGGAGGAGCCTTATCATTCAATGGAGGAGGAACCTAATCCCGAGTCTCAAAAGTTTTATGATTTGCTACAAGCTGCTGATGCCGAATTATATCCTGGATCTTCTCTTTCTCAACTTGCACTTGTCTCTCGCATGTTGAATATTAAAATGGAGAACAATATGTCACAGAGAGGTTATAACCAAATGATGCAACTGATGAAAGAGGCTTTACCTGAAGGAAATATTGTACTTGATAGTTATTACCAGACAAAGAAGTTAGTGCGTAGCTTGGGTTTGCCGGTTGAAAAAATTGATTGTTGTGAATCAGGGTGTATGTTGTATTGGGGTGATGATGAGCATCTTACATCTTGCAAGTTTTGTGGGTTTCAAAGATATAAGTGTCGTGTTGGCTCTCGTAAGAGGAAATTGGTCCCTTACAAAAGAATGTACTATTTTCCTTTGACTCCTAGATTGAAGAGATTATATGCATCCCATGCTACAGCCACTCACATGAGATGGCATCATGAGCACACAAAAGAGGATGGTGTAATGCGTCATCCATCAGACTCTGAGGCTTGGAAACACTTCAATGAAACTCATTCCTTTTTTGCCGTTGAACCAAGAAATGTAAGGTTGGGATTATGTACGGATGGTTTCCAACCATTCAGTCAATCTGGCAGGAAATACTCTTCATGGCCAGTGATTGTGACTCCATACAATTTACCTCCAGGGATGTGTATGAAAGAGGCTTATATGTTTTTCCAGGACCAAACAATCCAAAACATAAAATTGATGTTTATCAACAACCATTAATAAAGGAATTGACTTTGTTATGGGAGACTGGTGTAGAAGCATTTGACATCTCAAAAAAGCAAAATTTTTTGCTAAGGGCAGCTTTGATGTGGACAATTAGTGACTTTCCAGCATATTCTATGTTATCAGGATGGAGTACTGCAGGTAAGTTAGCATGTCCTTATTGTATGGAGGAAACACAATCCTTTAGATTACAACATGGTAGGAAAACAACTTGGTTTGACTGTCATAGAATGTTCCTTGATCAACATCATCCATTTAGGAAGGATCGTAAAAATTTTCTTAAAGGTCGTACTGTCAAAAGACCACCACCACCCTATAGAACTGGAGAGGAAATTCTGAATCAAATTTGTGAGTTGGGGAAAAGAAAAGTTACAGAATTAGATGCAGAAGAAGTTAATAAAAATATATGTAAGTCTTGTGGATGAAAAAAGCGAAGCATCTTTTGGGATTTGCCTTATTGGAGTTCTAACATGATTCGGCATAACCTTGATGTCATGCATATTGAGAAAAATGTTTTTGACAATGTGTTTAACACAGTTCTTAATATTGATGGCAAAACAAAAGACAATCCACAATCTCGTCTTGATATGATAAATTATTGTCATCGACCTCAATTGGCGAAAGATACTAGTGGAAAATATCCCAAAGCTGTATATACAATTGACAAGGAACAGAGAGCTATATTGTTTAATTGGGTGAAGAGCTTAAGGTTTCCAGATGGGTATGTTTCTAATTTGGGTAGATGAGTTGATGGAAGGGTCAACTTCAAATGACCATATCTCCTAAAGTATAATGCGTTAGGTGACCCATAATATATCAAATTAAATATCTTTGAATTATCTTTCCAAAGCATCTTATTTTGCGTTAAACGGAGTTTGGAGTAGAGAGTTATGATTATTTCACTGGAGACCTGCAGAACTGTCTGAAGGTCCGCGACGGCTCCGCGACGCGGACCTATCGCGAACCCTCTCTGGATAAGCTAACCGACATTCCTTTATTTTATTTTGAGGGTACTTTTACCCTAAAGCCTTTGGGGGTCTATTTAAGGTCCCAAAACGCATAATACGTCAGTTTCATAAGTCAAAACCCTCTCTTTCACTCCTAAACATAAAACGCTCAAGAATCATCAAGAAAGTCATCAAGTTAGGATTAACTTTCAAGATTCTTCATCAAGGTGAGTTATTCTTCCTAAGCTTTAAGCTAATTTCTCTATCTTTTCATGAAATCCCTAATAGAATCATAAATCCTAACCTAGGGTTTCAAGAAAGCAAATTCAAGAATCCCAAGAAAGGATTCCTTGATTCTTCTTTCCATGGATTAGGGTTCTTTATCAAGAAACTCTAAAGATTTTGAGTCAAGAAGTCAAGAATCAAAAAGAAGTTCTTCAACAATGTCTTTTCAAGTTCTTCCATTCTAAAAGAACTATCGAGGTTGAGGATTTTCTCCAAGAAACGATTATTCATCAAATTTTGATTGTGATATCAAATTTTCAGGTATGTAAGGCTACTCTGAAAACATGGGAATGTCCTCCCATGTGCCCATATGATGTAGGTATGGATGTCCTAATGTGATGATGATAGGGTAACAAATTGAAGTATGAATTAGTAAATACGATGTAGAGAGTAATTGGCATTGTTGTATGCATATACATATATATATTTCATGCATTGATGATGATCGTCATAAAAACCCTCATGTGTTTTTAAACTATTTTCATGAAAAGCATTTAGTTGAAAACCTTATATCTATTGTATTCTAGAAAAGCATGCATGATGAACATGGGTGTGTGTAGAGTCTAGAGTAATGATAAAATAATGAATGATGAATGATGAGCATGAGAATGTGTAATTGTCTTTAGGTTGAGAGTTAAAGCTCCTAATCTAGTGTCCCTAGAGTCTATGATGATGATGATGCTAAGGTCATGAATGAGAGGATGTTGATGTTAATGTTAATAAGGTGAGATGATGACTGATGTTGATGTCTCTAAGTTGAGAGTCAAAGTTTCTAAACTAGTATTCCTAAAGTCTATGATGTTGAAGCAACTGCTAATGAGGTGATGATGATGATGTTAATGTTAATGCAATGAGATGACAATGATATCAATGTAAATGAGATGCTAATGATGATGCAATGTGTCCCTATGGGGACTAATGATGATGTAATGTGTCCCTATGAGACTAATGATGTTAATGTTTTATGAGTATGTCGAGTTCTGGGAGGAGTATTGAGCACCGAAATGGATAAAAGTGAGTCCCACTTGAGTCCATTAACTACGTGGCCCGCGTAGGAAGAGAGGATTGAACCGCAATAAGGATGGCTCCTATCTTGTCCCAAATGAGGACTAATGTTATCTTTTGTGGATCCACTAATGTTATGTCCTTTACCCTGGGCAGGGTAATGGATGGATGTGGCAACGGCATCGCTTCGTTGTATCATCACTGGCTCATAAGTGATGGTTGTCGGTTAAAGAAACTCCCAGTTAGGCCTCTCAGAAAAGGTTTCCCTAATAGTACTCCAATGTAAATATTAATGTAAAGGCCAATGTTAATGCAAAGGTCAATGTTAATGTAAAGGCCAATGTTAATGCAAAGGTCAATGTTAATGTAAAGGCCAATGTTAATGTAAAGGCCAATGTTAATGCAAAGGTCAATGTTAATGTAAAGGCCAATGTTAATGCAGAGGTCAATGTTAATGTAAAGGTCAATGTTAATGTACAGGTCAATGTTATTGTTTCCCTGATATAAACGTTAAAGTCTCATGATGATGTACGTTATGTTCGGATGATTCTAATGATGTGATTCAGCTATTTTACATGCCAGTACATTCCACGTTCTGACGCCATTTGGCGCTGCATCATTTTATGATGCAAATACAGGAGCTAGAGGACTTCAGCAGCCGCCCCCTTGAAGCCAAGTGTTTGCAATTTCTGACCGTGGTGAGCCTCCCTGTTTTCGGAGGAAACCTTTATTTGATGCTATCCTATTATTTCATTGAGTCGGGTAGCCATGGCATGTCATGGTCCCCTTCTTAGACGGTTTAGATAATGTTAGAGGCTTCGTAGACATAATGATGTAGTCAAGGTGAATGTTTTGATAACTGAGCAATATTTCTTTGTTTGGTTTTGATGACCAGCTTGAGGTTTGGCCATTGGCCCACTACTTTATAAGTGTTGTTTACTAATTTCCTTCCGCTATGTTTAAGACGAACGATGTGATGAGGCTAAGTGGTTCGCTTGGGGGCTAGCAATAGTATCTGAGTGCCGGCCACGCCTAGGGTACCCTCCCGGGGCGTGACAAATATAGTGATTTGAGACACATGATATTTTTCCAAAGGTGTAACTCATAAACAGACACCTAAACTTGTCCTCATTTTTCACTTAGACACCTAAACTAAGACAAGTTCCTAATAGACACCTCAAATCTGAGCAGTTGAGGTGTCTATTAGGAACTTGTCTTAGTTTAGGTGTCTAAGTGAAAAATGAGGACAAGTTTAGGTGTCTGTCTATGAGAACAAGTTTAGGTGTCTCTTTATGTATTTGGCCTATATTAAAAATTGAGTTCCCAGGGGGAGGAGCTAAAGTTTCTATTTGAGGTGGTATTTGTATTTTATCTCTATTAAATTAATAAAACATGAATAATTTAGGATTTTGATGTATTAACTCCTACTCTTTGATTGAATAATGTAAGTATCAATTTAATATGATTTTTTAAATTACGTAACAACTTGCTTATTTTAAATAAGGAAAAATTTGATGAAAACAATTCACACCTCTTAATTGTAAAATATATATATATTTATTTATTTATTTTGTACTAAATGTAAAGATTAAAAAAGACATATAATAAGGACCAAAAGAAGTAATATTTCATATCCTTTTTCTTTTGCTCTTGTTTTAAATGTTATGAAGGACTAGTAAATTGTAATCAGGAAATCCAGATAAAATTCACAATATAATCGTGGCTCAATTTTCACTTTAATTTTGAATTGACCAATGTCATTTGTTCTAATTAAATCAAGCAAAATATAAATATATTCTCTTTGTTTTAAAGAGAATGACCTACAAAGTTATAAAAATAAAAAAAAATTCTTAATTTTATGATCTTAAATTAAAATTATAACAAATTAACTAAAATATTTTTTAATCTTATGATCTAAATATGCTACAGTAAAAAATTAAAATAAAATTATTATAAAAAATAAATTTTTAAGAAGTAGATGATTGTTTTATAAACCAACAATCTACATTAACTATGTATAAAAATTTCAAAATCCATTAACTAGATTGAGTAGTAATTATTGGTCATGTCATAATGATTGCTTAAAATGTTACGTTCAGAAAGAGAGCAAATGATGACATGAATTGACTTAGGAGGAAACTGAAATTATATCTGAAAATGTCATTTGTGACATGACTTTTTGTGTTCACCTAGCAGTAATAATTAATTTCTGCATTTTAAAATACTTGTCATCCTTAGTTTTTATCCATAGTTAAAGCTAATAAGCTGTATTAATTTCAAATTATATTTTAAAATACATTTTTTTTACTCTATTAATTAATATTAGAAGAACAACAATATGTAATTCTGATGAAATGAATTTTATAGGATGAGTTGATGATGAATATTGTATCTAAAGTGAATCCTTAAAAAATGACATGTAAACTTCCATTGTAATTTAATTTAATTTCCCTATCAATTTTAATTAGAAATATGGTCATGGTTTGACCATCATATCATTCAAACAAATTCAAAAAGCTGTTTTCATGAGATATTTCTATAAATTCAATGAGCATTTAAGAAAATTGATTTTTAAATTTATCTAATCAAATATAACTTTAAAAATATTTAAATAGATTTTCAAGAAGCAAGAATTCTTATAGGTTAAAATATTTCATCTGATTATGTTATCTCATCTTATATAGAGATTGTGATTTGACTATTTTAGTAAAAAAAAAGGGAACAAAATAATTTTAAAATTAACTAATATCTCAGATTAAATACAAAATAAATTGATCTCAATTTTTTTTTAAAATTATTATCCTTATCTGACATACAAAATTCCCCTTTTAAGATATTTAGAAATAGTTCCTAGATTTGGAGGATTTGTTTAATTTTTTTAGCTATTGACTTTGGATTATATCTTTTAGCAAAGAGGAGATGCCGGGGATTGATTTTTTACATTCTGGTCTTCCTCTTCTTATTTTTCTCTCTCTCTTCTTTTTAATTTTTCACTCAGTGTTTGGTGATAATATTTAAACATACTTCGTTATAAAAATATGGACGATCGTTAGCAATATATTTACCCAACTAAGAGTGGGGATCGAATCCCATAGGGAATAGGTTGAAACAACTCTACTAGTTATCCTATATCAATTGTATTTCCATAAAACAAACAATATGAAAAAGTAAAGATGGGGGGTTTTGAACTAAGTAAGATCCTAACTACGATTATGAAGGCAAACTTAATAAACTAGGGCTTAGACAGTTTGATAAAAGACTAGGGTTGCGGTCCCCATGACATATAACTTAGTAATAAGCATTTAATGTAGATAATATTGTCCATTGTATTGTATGCATAATCTAGCGAGTTAGGTAACTTCTAATCACCTCCTGGACTTTCTTAGAAGTATGTCATTCATCTCCTTCCGATCTCAGAATGTTTGCATTACTAACCCTTGCTAGGGATTTCAGAGTACTACCACCTCCAGATCTCAAGTGCTAATTAGACGAAGTTGTGACCTTCGAATTTCTGTTATGATATCATTTTCCCAATTACTACCTCCCTTCGGGGCAAGCAATGAATACAGGTAGGTTCTTAATACATGCACTCATCAGCAAAAATATTTAGACAAAGAATATCACAATACATGCAGCACAATTCCCAATAAAACCCTAAGTTTTGCTTACTTTGTTAAAATGTTATGTTCCCACAACCCTAGTTACGGGTTTAGTTAATTGAGCTTGAAAGAATTGGAACACAAATCATATTATAATTCATATATAAATTACTTACAAGTAAGAACAAATCAATTCTTGAATCACACGAACAAATGGAAATCAAAAACGTAATTTATCCTTTGAACAATCACCAAACTCGCAGCTAAAATTATCGTTCCTTTGTCTCCATGTCCAGGCGTTTTTTAGAAGGAAAAATCAATGGAAAAATAATGTTTCTTTTGTGTCTTTGTAGACCCAAAACGAGGGCTACAATGTATATGACAAAAACAAATAAAAGTCCTATATATAATACGTAAAATCTAACCTAAAACAATTGTAGGAAAACTATCCTAATCCGTGTAGAATTTTCCAGTTGCGCATGGTTTCACAGTCATGACCACGGCTCTTGGTCATTTTCATGGCCGCTTTGCCCCTTCCGTGGTGCTTCACTTCATGTTAAAACTGTCCAAATCGACCTCCTCTTCACGGACACCTTCACAACTCGTGAAGAGATCCACAAGTCGTGGACCTTCCCTTGCAAGCAAAACTGTCCAATGTGCCATGGTGTTTTTCACGAGCACCTTCACGACTCATTGACTGCACCACAAGTCATGCAAGGGGTCGTGGTAAATCCCTTGGCCACAAAATTTATTGCCTTCTACTGGACGCCCATGTCACAATCCGTCAAGTTCACCACGGACCGTGAATGGCTCCGTGGCATGCAACTTTGCTTCATGTTTTTGTCTGTTTTGAGCCTTATGTGGTCCTCACCTCTTGTCTAAGCTAAGGTCCAGCCTCACACCTCCTGAATCCAGTCTCTAGATGCCTTAAATTCCCAGCTTGTTGTCATCCATATCCCACCAATTTGTTACTCCAATGGTTATCAATAGTTGCAACTTCTAAGTTTCGTGGCTACATTCAAGGTGTCCAGTCCTCGTGTTGTTAAGTCCCCAGGCTATACGACATGTTAAAGTTCCTCATGAATGATTCTTTGAAACATATTTGCGAATTTAGACCAAATCAGTCTACTCGGCAAATCCCAAGAAATCTTCGTTTTCCTACAAAATCAACATAATAAGTACATTAAGCTTAAATGAGCTCAAAAATAAATTGGGTCATAACCTTGCATAATTTGACCCATTTTTTTTCAAATGGTCCACCTTCCTTTGCTCACCCCTTACTCAGGTACACCCCTCCCCTATCATCCCCCACGACTCAAGTATTTAAGTCTGACTAATAACGTCGATCCTAACTAAAAACAAGCCGCATCCCTTGATCTTGAATAAACATTCGAAACACTAGAGATGAGAATACTCAGTCCTAACTTGAGACCCAAATTTAACCTAAACACATGAGACCCAACCATGACAGGGGACACTAAGACCAAACTTCAATTCAAAAGTCGAGACTGAATTTTATCCATAACTTGATCCTTGACCCCCAATTCTTACCTAATACTCGAGCCCCGACATTGAACCACTCAAGTATCGACTTGGACTAAGTATTTGAGACTTAATCTGACACAAGAATCTAAGACCCAAATGTGATCAAGAACTCGAAACCTGACTCTAATTTTGACCTAGAACCCAAGACTCGATCCTGACCTTGACTCGAGGCCTAATCCTGAAATTGAAACTTGATATTTAACTTAACACCAAGACCTAATCTAAACCCTAACTCGATACCCAAGACCCTAGAAACTCCTCAAGGCTTAGCTTTGTTCTTGGACTAGAGACTCGATTCGATGTAGAGATTCAACCCCAACCTTAACTTAAGATTGATACCCAACTTTGATCTAAAATTGGATATTTAACCTTGACTCGAACTTTGAGATCCAATCTCATATATTGATCCAAAATCCAAGACTCAATCCTAATTTTGCTCCAAAATTGGAGACCCAGACCGTTCCTTGAAACTAGAGTCTTATTGTAGACGTATAAAATAATCAAAGTAAATCTTAAAAAATAAATTCAAATTATATTAAATCTTAAAAAATAAATTCAAAGTATACTAAATCTTAAAGGGGGATGGAATTGGGCTAATACTGGCTAAAATAAAACCTACTTTCAACACGGTTGATGCTAGATTGAACAAAAATAAGTTTAATATGAAATTATCTTGTGTCTAGTTTTTAAAATTTATAAAACTATCTTATTAGACATACATCTATACCATATATACTAATTCTATCTATAATTCAAGATAATTATGTATATTTTCATTAATTAAGAATTTTTTACCATATTTTAAGTTAGATATATAGAGATACATTATTTTTAAAATTAGTAGAAAATAGAGTCTTTAATTATATGTCCACTTAATTCTCTCCATAATTTGTTCATTCCCTCCAAATCAGTTCACTCTCTCTCCTAAATTTCTCCTCCCACAATTTTATTCACCATTCTCTTTTCTTCTTCTCCTTCACACAATCTTTTTCTTTTAAACTCGCCTTACAACTGCACTTTTCACAAGCACTACTTTAATTCTCTTCTTTCACAGTTTGTTACATAAATTCATCTATATATATATATAATTTCAAAGATCGATTTCATCGAATCGGTGAATGTGTCCTACTTTGAGGTTTAGTGTTACTCGAAAAATGGCATAAAAATTGCACGACCTAATATAAACCAAATTATTTTGGAAATAATAAGTGGAAATTTATGCATGTATTTGGCACACCATTGATGTATCTGAACATTATTGAGTTAAAATTATATATATCTATATTTTTTTATCAGTGTATCAAATTAATTTTTATGCATGTGACAAGATATAAGCATGTATCTGAATAAGAGTGTATGAATCTTACAAAATGTACATGTTTCTGAGTTAGGACATAATGTATCTAATTTTTATCAATGCATCTAATAGAATATATACTTGTATCCGAGTAAGAGTTTTTGTATATGACAATAGATGTTTCTAGCATGTATCTGGTACATTATTTAGTTTTTAACAATGTATCTAATTATATGTATATATATGTATATATATATATATGTATATATATATATATACATATACATATATATACATATATATGTGTATATATATATACATAATGTATATATATATATATATATATATATATATATATATATATATATATATATATATATATATATATATATATATATATATATATATATATATATATATATATATATATATATATATATATATATATATATATATATATATATATCTAATAAAATTTTATGAATTTGAAAAAATGTACATGTCGAAGTTAAGAGTCTAAACTTTGGTGAATCACAAAAAAAAAGGGACTTTTTTTTTAAAAATTTTTTTTAGGAATTGTGATAAGCCACATTTTCTAAAGTTGTTATAAGTGTTATTTCCTCCTTAATTAATAGCTTTCAATTATATTCCTTCATTAAAAATACTTATTAATTAATGACTTTCAGTTATGTTCCTTAATTAGACACACTAATTAATAAGTATATATCTTACATGCATCTGAGATACATGTATCTGGAAGAGACAGAGACACATATTCGAAGTTTAACTTTCAATTATGCCCCTTAATTAGACACACTAACTAATAAGTATATACCTTACATGCATCTGAGATATATGTATCTGGAAGAGAAAAATACACATATTCAAAGTTTAAATTATGGTAATTAAGAAACGTAATATTATAAACTAGAATAACTTTAAGCAATTAGCTTTTAAGGTAATGAACTTTTATGTAAGTTGTCATTTAAATTTTGTGCGGGTTGAGCAGGCCATCACTTTTTGGGCTATATTTGACACCCTTAGTTATGACCCAATGGGTATGTTCCAATAAGCACTCTGCTTTTGTTTAGTTTTGGGATTTTTCCCTTATATATATATACGAAATTAGACCCATATTTTATAAATCTATCGTTTATCAAACATAACAAGAGTTTCTCCAAATATATGCAAAATCAAAGTTTGAATCTCCCTCAAAGTTTCAATATCACTAGTGATTTCATGTATAAAATTTGTTTAAATTTTAATGAAATATGTATATAATTATTATATACAATGTATGAATTTTTCTCTCAAAAATTAAACTTCGAATTTTGCTTATGACTTCAAATTTTACTCAGCATTTCATGTACAAATCGTAATAAATTCTATATGAATTGGGTATATAGCTGTATAAATTTTATATGAAATATGTTTATAGCTGTATGGCATTATATAAATTCTTAATAAAATATATATATAATGTATAAATTTTATTTCAAAAGGTATATGAAATTTGATAAAGCATGTATAACATTTATATTAAGATTTTATTACAATGTATTTTCAAACATCTAAAGCAACGTATCTGAAGAACAAATTTCATAGGACTAATTATATATAGACTACCTATTTACAGTTTCCATTCAAATTTTAACAATTACAACAATATACAAACTTAATTAAAATACAAGTTTCACACAACTCAACATATAATCATAATACAATGTTAATACAATTCGACTATAACTTTGAATTTCAACAATCATGTTGTTAGCTTCAACATGAACTTGGAGAGGAGCATTTACAATTTAGAATGATTTGAATCCTCTGAACCTTTCATTGATTGACTTAGTTCACATATATACAAAACAATATGGCAGCTGTAATTATCTTGGCCATATGATGAACTCCAACTAACTAACCAACTCTAACTAATTCTGACAATGTAAATAACTACTGTGAGGCTCAACTAACTAATGGACTCGTAACCAACTAACTACCATTACATCATAATTGGGCATGCACTGCTAGTCTGAATCTTCAATACCCCTCCTCAAGTTGGTGGTGGTGATATCACAGCTAACTTGTCAAGTATAGCAGTGTGTTTGACACCAGTGAGAGCTTTGTGAGAATATCAGTAAGTTGATCATTTGTGGAGATGTGATGAAGAGATATGAGCCCCTTTTGCAGCTTATTCCTCACAAAATGGCGGTCCACTTCAATATGTTTTGTCCTCTCATGGAACACAGGGTTATGGGTAATGTGCATTGCAGATTGGCTATCACAAGACACTGGAATGGGAGATAGATCAGGAATGGTCAGCTCAACAAGTAGTATGTGAAGCCAAGTCAGTTCCCCTACCACCTTCCTGATGGACCTATATTCTGCTTCAGGTGATGACAAGGATATGGTCTCTTGTTGGACTTCCAACTGATGGGACTGTTTCCAAGTAAGATCAAGTATCCACTTACTGACCTCCTAGTATCTAGACATGAGGCTCAATCAGAGTCACAAAAAGCTTTTATTGCGCAATCAGGACCCTTTGAGAGATGAATTCCTAAGGTGGGATCCTTCTTCGGATATCCAAGCAAATGAAATGTTGCTTGTAGGTGGGGAATTCTTGGGTCCTGCATAAATTGGCTCAGTTGTTGAACACTGAAGGCTATGTCTAGCCTAGTATTTGTGAGAAAGTTCAGCTTTCCTATCAACTTTCTATAGTATGTAGGATCAAATAGAGGTTCTCCTTCCTTGGCCTTAAGTTTTACAGTGGGATCAAAGGGAGAGGAGAGTGATCCATTATTGAAACAATCATACTCCTTCAGTAGGTCCAGGACAAGTTTCCTTTGAGATATGAGTACCCCTCCTGTTGTGTCAAGTATCTCTAGTCCCAAGAAGTAATGTAGCTTTCCTAGATCTTTAATTTTGAATGTATAATCTAAGAAAGACTTGAGTTTTGTGATCTCAGTAGTGTCTATTCTTGTCAAGATCGCATCATCTACATATACTGCCACAAGCACTGTCAAATGTCCATATTTCTTATCGAACAATGAATACTCATGATGTGGATGGTTGTAACCCCTTTGAGATAGTGCTTCAGTCAACTTGGCATACCATTGTCTACTTGCCTGTTTTAGACTATAGAAGAACTTATTGAGCTTGCAAACCAGTGTTGGATCATCTACAACAAGGCCTTGAGGTATTTTCATGTATAGCTCCTCGTGAAGGTCACCATGGAGGAAAGCATTGTTGACATCAAGTTGGAACATATTTCATCCTCTCTTCACAGCACATGCTATTAGAGTCCTCACAGTAGTCATTTTAACTATAGGTGAATAGGTTTCAGTATAATCAACTCTGGCTTGCTGAGTATGACCCTTCACCACCAACCAGGCCTTGAAACTTTCTATGCTACCATCTGCTTTGTGTTTCACTCTATACACCTACCTACATCCAATGGCCTGCTTATCTTTTGGAAGCTTTACAAGGTCCCAAGTATTGTTAGGATATAACGCTTCAAACTCCTGATTCATGGCTCTTTGCCAGGTAGGATCTAGGGATGCTTCCTCAAATGATAATGGTTCACTATCATGATAAACATTTTCAACCAGTGCCTGACTGTTGGATGCAATTGCATCAGGAGAAATATGATGATGTCTGGTGAATAAGGTGGTAAGGGAAAAATTAGCACTAGGGGTAGGTTATGGAGTAGAGCTAGTGCTCTTCAATGTAGGTATAGAAACAACATAATCTTTTAAATGCCTAGGAACTCTGCTTACTCTTTCAGATTTTCTTTGTATTGCTGTGGAACTCATTTGTGGTAGGGAATGATCACTATGAATTGGTTCAGTAGATGTACTGATAGGTACTTCTGATGGATAGTGATGTTGAGATAATGAATCTGTGTCTGCAGTAATATCACTTATGTAATCATTCACACAAGTGTTGTGATCTTTCAAGTCAATGAAATCAGTAGGGGAAGGAATGGACTTAAGAATAGATGGAAAAGAGCATTTTTCTGATGACATACTAAAAGGAAAGATGTTTTCGTGAAATATCATATTTTTGGACACATGTATCTTTTTTGTGGCAAGACCCATCACCTTATCCAAAAGGATAACCCACAAAGATATGAGGGGTGGTTCTGAACAAGTTTATCTCTAAAGACCTTTGGTATAGTGGGATAACACAGGCATCCAAAGGACCTGACCTGATCATAATTTGGTTTCTTATCATATAACAGTTCATATGGGCACTTGTTTTTGAGGTAGTAAGGAAACCTGTTTATGGGGTGAGTGGCTGTTAACACACATTCTCCCCAATACTTTAGGGGGCAACTTAGATTGAAAGAGAAGTGCTCTAGCTGGTCCTAACAGATGTTTGTGTTTTCTTTCCACCACACTATTTTGTTGTGAAGTATGTGGACAACTTTTCTGATGAACAATTCCTTTGGCTAGAAAGAATTGAGTTGCTTCACTACTAGTGAATTCTAGGCCATTATCTGACTTGATATTTCTCACAGTGCTTTTGAATTGGTTCTCTACCATGTTTATAAAGGATTTTAACCCCTGTAAGGCATTATTTTTTGTACTAAAGAAGTGTGTCCAGGTAGATCTAGTATAGTCATCTACTAGGGTAAGGAAGTACTTGTAGTCGTCATAAGTGGGCACATGGTTGGGTCCCCAGAGGTCAACACAGATTAGTTCAAATTTGGAGTTAGTTTGGCTTGTGCTTTGGTTAAAAGGTAATCTTTGTTGTCTTGCCATTGGAAAAATGGTACAAAGGAAGGGCTGTTTTGAGAAACATTTGGCTGGTAAGTTAGGGATGTTCCTCATTTTGGCAAAGGGCACATGGCTAAGTCTATTATGCCACAATAAGTCCACACTATTTATGATATTCATGCAAAAGTTATTATCAAGCAAAGTATTCTTATTATTGAAACTGGATGTACAAATAAGAGGAGTAAAAACATGAACAACATGAGATTTTTCTTATTAGTAATGAACAATTCAAACTTGTCTACATAACAGGATTTCGCAAAAGAGAAATCACGCTTCTTATTCTTTCCAGGAACAAAAGCAGGACTATCAGTCAAATGACAATAACATGTAGGATTTGCATTGTCCACATTGACATTGTCACCATTCCTCAAGCATTTGGAACAGAGAAAATAGAGCCCATCCTTGCTATTACCAATCACCTGAGGCCTCTTCACTAAAGGGGCCTGTAATAGAAAAAATGCATCAGTGAACAATACTATGCATCTTAAGGAAAGGGTTAGTGAATGAACTGAATTAAGATTGTATTTGAAGGAAGGGATGTACAACACATTGTGCAAGATGATTTCAGGTGTGATTACTGCATCTCCAAACTCAGTTACCTTAACTTTGTATCCATTTGGAAAGGAGACTAACATAGGATAGGGCAAAGTAGTGATGTTGGATAGACTAGGTTTATTAAAGGTTACGTGGTTTGATGCTCCTGAATCTATGATCCACAAGTCAGGACTTGATTCAAAACATTTACATGAGAGATTTTCAAAGTCAATAGAAGAAGTGAAAACCACTATACCTGCAAAGTTCATGGAACTTGTATTGTTGATTGATCCATTTTGATCCTCACCTGCATTCTCCATTTGAAATTGCTGAAGTAAATTCATAATTTGTCCATATTGCTCTTTTGTGATTCTAGCATTCTGCTGGTTGTTGCCTTGTGGTTGTTCATTCTCATAAGCAGACATTGAGTCATTTGAATTCTCATACACATTGGCCACAACTCTCTTTCCCTTGAACTGTTGATTATTCTGTCTAAAATTTTGCCTATTGTTGTATGCATTTGATCTGTGACTTTGGTTGTTGTTATTTTGTGGAAATCCATGTAACTTGAAGCATTTGTCCTTGGTATCACCTAGCTTTTTGCAAAAATCACAAATTACAGCACATCTACTATTACTGCTTCCTGAGTGAAAGTTACCTCCTGTGTGATTATTGTTTTCACTAGTGTTGTTGTTCATTCCTGTATAGTTATTAACTTGGTAGTTTGTCCTGAAGGATCTTCCTCCCATAGCTGTACCATTACTACTCTCAGCACTTACATTCAAAGTTGTAGGATCCATGGGCATTCTGCCAACAGGTTTGAATTCCCTTTGCTTTTCTTCCTGGATCAACAAGGAGAAAGCTTGAGCCATGGAAGGGAGTGGATTCATCATGAGTATGTTTCCCCTTACTACTGTGTAAACTTCAGTCAGACCCATGAGAAATTGGATCAAACGTCTATCCTGTTCAGCTTTATAGAGACTATCCTTGTCATCACAAACACACGCACAAGTACACTGATTTTTCACATTCAAAGTATTCAATTCCTCCCATAATTTCTTCATCCTAGTATAGTATATAGTGACATCCAAAACTCCTTGTGTGAGATCACTAATCTCCTTCTGTATCTGATATAATTTTGCTCCATTAGTTTGATCAAATCTATCCTCCTACTCTTTCCAAAGTTCTGCTAAATCACTCACATACTCTATACCGCCTGAGATCTCTTTAGTTAGAGAATTCAGAATCCAAGATGTCACCATATCATCATATCTCTGCCATTAACGGAGGAGTGATAAATTTTCCTGTGGTTTTCTGCAGCTTCCATCAATAAAACCCAGCTTGTTCTTCACTGAAAGAGCTCGTGTAACATTTCTTCTCCATGATCGATAACCAGCTTCATCAAATTAAGTTGGCACCAACATCATACCTGGACTATCCGAAGGGTGTATATAAAGTGCACTATTTGTATCAATAGTGTTGTTCATGTTCGAGCTTGTTTCAGTGGATTCGCCTTCCTCAGTTGTCATAGTTAGCCTGACTTATGCTCAAGGATCGAACAGAAAATCAAAAGACAAAAAAGAGACCAATTCTACTGATCGAATTAGATCTGATAGCAACTTCTAAGAAGAAAAATGACAAATTCCAATGGAACTCGATTGAAATACGAGTGATCCTCACTGACCAAGCTCTGATACCATATTAGAACTCAACAATGAGAGAGAACTCAACTGATTAGTGAAGCCATAGTTGTTAGCTTCAACATGAACTTGGAGAGAAGCACTCACAACTAAGAATGATTTGAACCCTCTAAACCTTTCATTGATTGATTTAGTTCACATATATACAAAACAATTTGTCAGCTGTAATTAGTTTGGCCATGTGAGGAACTCCAACTAACTAACCAACTCTAACTAATTCTGACAATGTAACTAACTACTGTAAAGTTCAACTAAGTAATGGACTAGTAACCAACTAACTACCATTACATCATAATTAGGCATGCGCTGCTAGTATGAATCTACAATAATTCACCATATCATTAATTGTTTCATTACTGGATGGTGCATATTTCTTGTCAACAACAAATTCAAATTTGGCTACAAACCCTTATTATCTGAGCTTTGGTGTTGAATTTACCACTCTTAAGGTGTTATATGTTGATAATGTTAGTGCTACTAAAATAGATATAAATCAGGTGCGACATGAAAATACAAAACATATATAGGTGGATTGTCATTGGTCGTCGATCATCTCATCACTCTACAGTATATTTTTTCTCATGATCACCTTGCTGATTTGTTTACAAAGGTGATGACACGCATACGGCATCACTATCTCATCTCCAAATTGCTATTGTGTGATCACCAGTTTCAATGGAGAGGGAATGTTACGCAATCCTATAATTGTATAGTTATTACAAAAATACTCTTTCTTAGAATAAGACTTAATTATAGAGATTGATAGTTATAACAATATATACTCCTTACCAAAATAGGACTTGAACCTTACAATAGAGAATCTTAGTAGTTTAGTTGGTTCGCTTCTTGAATTCTCACCAAATTACTGAGAGTTAAATTCCCCCACTTGTACTCTCCTCCCTATTTCCCTTCCCCCATTTTGTTAAAAAGTCTTTAAACTCTAAAGTTGTATAGCTATAACTATTTCATATTATATTATTGAAAATACAAAAGATACTATTAAAAAAATCTCACATTTATCTAGCAAATACTCCCGATTATTTTATTTATTGTATGGACAAAATATCTTTAAAACCAGTGTGTCTTAAATACGCCTCAAACTAATTTCTATTTTCCTCTCCATAGTTTTTCCAACATCCCTTTTCCTAATATGCACATTTATGCATGTTTTCTTGTAGCCTATTTCGTTAATACTACTAGCAAGCATCAAACGATCTTGACCTACGAACATGAATCAACAATCATCCAACATTATCAATAATCGTCAGAATCAGAATACACATTCAATTTGTTCATTCCTTTTCTTTAACATCTACAAGAGAAAATTCCAACAAACGAACCTCGGCAGGTTTCTTCCCATATCTAATTATCCATCTTCTTCAGTTTTTCCACATTACAGCAAGGTTTTCTCCTTCATTCAAGAATATATCTGTATAAAATTAATCCTTGTCCAAAATGTAGTGCTCTATACTGTATTCAAATGTATAGACTCCTCTAAACTTAGCAAATGATGGAATTGATCATCTTGCCTCAGTACTGTACGAGTCACCAGCCTAACTGAAGAAACCAGTTACCAGTCTGCCTCTAGCCTTATGTACCATTTTCTATCCCTAGGCTATGTTAGTACTAGCGGATAATCATAATGTTTATGCATGGCTAAAATTACTTCTTTTTTTTTATATATTTCTTGTCAAGTTTACTTCTTCATATTTTGAACCCCCTTCATGAAAATTTTGGCTCCGCTTTGAATTCCTCCAACTTCATTCGCCATGTAATCTGTATCAAACCAATCTTGCTCATCCTCAATAATGCGACCATCAGTCACTTCTCCAAAGGGTCTCCTGGTACCATCATCAGCAGAATTAGTACCTTCATAGTTCATGGAAGGACTTCGGGGAATAGTTACATCCTCTCTAGCCTTGACACTGGGATCTTGACAAATGCATGCAGATGGATTTTCATGAAACTCGCCGCTGCCTGGCTTTACGTCCATTGGGTCTCCCATGAAACCTATTTGATGTTTTTGAACATGTGAGGCAAACTCTCCCCATGTCATGTTAATTCGATCAGTAAACAACTTATAAAGCTTCTTAGCATTTGGACGGATAGTTGGCTTGTGACCGAAGTATCTCCTATATACAACATGTAAAGGGTTCCAGTAAGTTGGTATCTCTAACTGAAGCTTTGATACTTTCAAGTTGAAAACAGCAAAGAGCATACCTTCTTCCGGCAAGCATCCGTGCCATATTGCCATTGTTATTTGAAACAAAGACATCACTCTCATCACAAACAATGAAATCTAAAGCAGCCATCCTGGAAGAAAAAGAAGAAAATGGTGCCAGCTCCTCCTTGCTGGCAAGTGTCTCTTTGGTATAAAAATTTGGAAAGAAAGACTTGAGAGGAGCCAACGTCTCCTCGCCTCCATAGATTTCCCCTGATGCAATATAAATATGAACATCATTACCAAAACCAAGTGCTCTAAGCATAAGGCTGACTTCCTCAGGAGTTAGTGGGCATTTTCCGTTCTTTCTTTCTTTATCTGGATTTCTTGCCTGCATTTTATGCCAATGAAGCAACAGCTTATTTAATATAAGTAATAGGAGCAACAAATGTCAATATTATCAGTTACAATAATAGTTAGTGACATACATGTAATGTCTTCCACCTCTTTCGTATTTCACCCAGTTCTTGCCTTTCCTTATCTCCTCCACCATAGTAGCATCCAGAGAATGCTAGCATATCTGATTCAAACCTACCATAAGAGAATAAAACTTCAGCTAGCATATTAATAGTGACACGGAGAAGTCCAGTCTACACTATCACAATCAACTTTTAAGTTCCTAGATGAAATACTCATTGAACTAAAAATCTAACACATAATATAGGTATTCTAGTTTAACACAATTGAATATGTACAACAGCAATAAGTCTGAGCTTTAGTATTACACTCTATCTACGGAATAAATTTGTAAGGGAGTTCAAATAGTCTGGATATCTGTTTCTAGTGATTGTCAAGTAAGAAAAGAATAATAGCTAAGAAGACCTCCTGAAAGTATCAAATAAGCACATTACCTTAGATGCAGCGCCAGGAAGTGCTTGCTTTTCTTTCTTATCCTTTCAACCAATTTTCTTCCCATTTCAATTATGGGATCAGTAAACCTCAGTGCATGATAGTTGACTCTACATCTCAGCTTCTGTAGCTCCAAATCCAAATGATTGGAGAGTCTGTAATCAAATTTTGTTAACTGAACAGCCTGCATCAGCAAATCAGATATACCAGTCTTTCAAAACTTCTAGGAAATAAGTTAACTTGCTATGAATGTAGCTAATTCATCTCCTAATTTCCATAGCAGAATTTCCAATATGAACACTATGATTTGAATCCGCATCAGGATATACACATATAATTCAACAAGAAAAACAGGATAATAACTTAGAGAGACTGCATGTTATCTTACGAAAAAAATCCATCAAGGAGTGGCACCATGTTAAGATATAAGACATAAGTCAAGCACAATGAAGTAACTCTTACATTAGACTGACTTACATGCTTTTTATTTAAAACGGGCTCGATACGAGTCTGATAACACTCAGCATTACACTTCCTTGGAACACGAGTTGTGTGTGGAGTTATGAGTTTATTTCCCATTCTCGGGAGATCCTTAATAATTTTGACATCCTTTGAGAGGTATGAAATAAACCAGTTGACATCAAAAATTTCAGAGAAGTTACTGCAAAAAAATGAATGTTTAATCCCCCAAAGAAAATGAATCCACTTAATGAAACAAAGGAATTAATGCTCAGAAAATTCATCCAAGGACAAATCATATCAAGTAAAACCTTGAATCCTTCCAATAGGATTGTTGGTCCAGCTTTGGAATTACAAGGATGGCATTCAAGATACGAGCTGCAACAACAGCATCAATAATCTGCATTCAGCAAGAATACAATTAAACTTGCATCATTTCAAGTCTCTTAAATGTAATAGAGAAAGAAAAGAGTTACACACTAAACATATGCTCATAGCATAAATCCATTGACATGCATGATTCACAGATTTAATTTCATTCAAGAAGTGATGTGACACCAAGATGGGCAGGGCGTTGCACTAAGCACTTGCTGGGCTTGACCACAAGGGTCTATTGTATGTAGCCTTACCTTGCATTTTAGCAAGAGGCTGTTTCCACAACTCAAACTTGTGATCTCTTGGTCACATGTGACACCATGGTAACATATGATAAATGTGGCATGAACAAGAAAAACTAGATCCATTACTTAAGGACAAAAGGATCATGAAAAAGGAAATAACTGGCTATCAATTTTCTTCTATTTCCTGGTGACTATGCATCAAATCAGTTTGCTAATTAGCTCTTCCGGTTTGAAGGAAGAACTCGTAAAATGAGGTAAACTTACTCAGGAGAAGACTTTCTGCTTCTTTTATTTAGATTTGGTGGAAGGTAAGGTAAAGTTTTCATCACAGTGGTTTTTGCTTGGCTGCTTACTCATATCAATAATTGGTGATTACCTAATCCAAACAAGGTTGCTGAGTGAAGACTCCTCATAGAATCCTGGTTATCCTGCTAGATATGGTTTAATCTACGGTAGGAAAACCTTGGGAATCAAGATTCATCATGTCAAGGTTGTATTTTAATTTATTTTCGATGTTTATTTCTCAACAACTACAAAAGTTGCTACCTGGAGTACTAAGTATTTACTCTAAGATGCACTTAAAACCAAGTATTCAAATACTAGAGCATCCTAAATGACAAAGATAGCGTCTCTTGCAAAATAGTAGTAACAACATATAACAGAAATAGCCATTTTCTTCAATAAGGTTAGGTAGGGAAGCGGGTCCACATTAAGTATGAAATTAAATAATCTTCTATCTAGTGTGTCTCTATGTAATTGACCTCTAACAAGTTATTAATCAGCAGTTATAAGACAAGAGCAATACCCCTGTTCTCTGTTGATTCAAGCCTCCACTAGTTGCAATTAGCAAGTACCTATTAGGAAGTGTATTAACCTCAGCAGCTGCAAAATATTACCAGGTCCCATATCAAACAAATAGAAATAGATGTAAAGGCAAATCTACAATTTGAATTTTATGAGTTCAGATTCGTAACTCTACCACCTTCATCAGGGTAAGTGCCATTTTCAAATAAACCCAACCTTCATCAGGGTAAGTGCCATTTTCAAATAAACCCATAGATCGCTCAGTGGATACGCCTTACAGAAAAATATGGCACTTACACTGATTCGTTAAGGCCATTATATATAGTTTGCTATGATAACGACTAGCCATATGAAAAAAAAAGCAGCAGGGTACATCTGCCCCACTTCCTCCAAAGTCCAAACCATGAAAATGAGCAAATCAATTTGAAACCAAAAACTCACTTGGGAACTCGTCAGTGGCACTACTGCAACCATAGTAGAAATTTGATTTCTTCGAATTCCATACGTCTTGGCTTAATCTCCCTCCTCCCATCTATTAACGCCCATGTTAAATTAAATCAACGACGAAAAATCAAATCAAATCAAAACTCAGGATCGAAATGTAAAATCCGTAATGCTCTCTCACCGGTTCCTGAAACGCTTGTTCTTCTAGAAGGTTCCTTCGTAGCTCTGTTCCATTATCGAACTACAATAGCAACACAAAAACTAATCAAAAACACCCCGGAGTAATTTTCGTAACGTAAATAACATTATGGATTTCTCACCGAACTGCTACGGCTGATGAAGTGATCATGACTACTAGTAATATGAGGAGATAGATTAGAGATCAACGCAAATAGAATGAGAACAACGCCAGATAAAGCTAAGAAAAAAGGAACAAGGTGGAAAATGCTCCGGCGTCTCCGAAACAGAAGAATGAACGGAAATCCGATAAACACCGCCCTTTCACGGTGATGTTTTCTGTTCTTCATGAAGAATCAATATCGCAACAACTCAGGCAGCTAACAATCTGCTCGGAGTCTCCGCCAAGACGATAACAGAAAATGTATTTGCAGTAACGTATGTTATATGGCTACAACAAATAGTAAGTACATAATTATCTCTTTATTTATCCATTAATTAAACTATTATCCCTTAATTAAATGTAGCCTCGACAAAATCGCACCTAAAATCTTAGTTGAGATTAGTCACATTTATCATGACACTCTATTTTGAACTGATCTGTAGGTAGAGATAACGCATGTTTACCAAAAACGGGTCAAACCTGCATGAACTTCATTTCTCCTTTTTGTTCCTTTCTCAATAAGGGGACAAAATATAATAACCCCTCCTTTAATTTTTTTATCTATTTTTCTTTTTAATCTTGTTTAAAAAGTAGACTGATTTTTTCTTTTTTTTTTTAAACTCTTTAATTTCTATTTTTTTTATGTGTATTTAAGTTGGTATATTTGATATATTTTTAAGAGAAAAAGGTAAAAAAAAATGTCCTTAAACTATATGAAAAGAATAAAAATGTTCTTTTGTAGTTTGATCCAAAAATGCCCTTATGGTCAATACTTTGGTCCAAAAATGCCCTTATTATAGTTTAATGGGTCAAAAATGCTCTTTTTCAAATAAATTTATTATTTATTTTATTTTTGAATATATTATTTTTCTAATAATATTTTTTTAAATATAGCAAATATTTATCCTACTTCAATTCGAGAAAAGAAATTTAAAAATGATTTTTTCTTTATTATCATTACTATTTTTATCGTTGTCGAAATAAAAATTAATGTTGGGTTTATTATCAACTTATATTTATGACATATATTATTTGTTACAGGGGTACAATGTTCTATTTTAGCTGATAAAATGAGAGAATAAAAAATTATTTTCTTGCATTTTTATTAGTTAATGTGATTTTTTTAAAAAACAAGAAAAGATTCTTTAAAAATAATATTTTTATTAGGATCACAATATGTTTAAAAATAAAAAAAAATATTTATTTAGAGAAGGGTATTTCTGATCAAGGGCATTTTTGTTCCTTTCATGTAGTTTAAGGGCATTTTTGATATATTTCTATATTAAAAGCAACATAATATATTTGATATATTTTTAAGAACATTTGATATATTTGATATATTTTTAAGAGAAAAGGGTAAAAAAAAAAAAAGGCCCTTAAACTATATGAAAGGAACAAAAATGCTTTTCATTTGTGGTTTGATCCAAAAATGCCCTTACTGTCAATACTTTGGTCCAAAAATGTCTTTTTCAAATAAATTTATTATTTATTTTATTTTTGAACGTATTATTTTTCTAATAATATTTTTTAATTAGCAAATATTTATCCTACTTCAATTCGAGAAAAGAAATTTGAAAATGATTTTTCTTATAATTACTATTTTTATCGTTGTCTAAATAAAAATTAATGTTGGGTTTACTATGATCTTATATTTATGACATATATTATTTGTTACAGGAATATAATATTCTATTTTAGCTGATAAAATGAGATTAAGAATAAAAAAACATTTTCTTGCATTGTTATTTGTTAATGTGATTTTTTTTTTAAAAAAAGAAAGAGATTCTTTAAAAATAATATTTTTAATAGGGTCACAATATGTTTAAAAAGAAAAAATATATATATTTATTTAGAGAAGGGTGTTTCTGACCCATTTGCTAACAATAAGGGCATTATTGTATCAAAATATAAATTAGGGGCATTTTTATTCTTTTCATGTAGTTTAAGAGTATTTTTTACCCTTTTTTCCTATTTTTAATTTTAGATTATAAGATTTAAAATTTTTATAAAGGGTCTTTCAGTAAAAACAAAACTTTATACTTAAACGATGTATTTAATGTAAAGATATAATCATTAGATTACAATTATTATTTCAACCCTCTTTTATTTTTAAGTTTTAGTGAGGTATCCGATGCGAAAAGGATCAAATATACCTCTGAATTTTATTAGAAGTATTTAATATACTCTTACATGGAAATATTTTAATAAAAAATAAAAAACATATTTAAAATTAAATTTATCACTTTAACAAGTTAACAACAAGAATAATAATAAACTATGTGAAATTTTATTAAGGGAGATATGAAGAAGGTAGAGTGTAAGTGAACTTTATCATTACCTCTCATAGAGGTAGAAGGACTAATTTCGAAAGGCCTTCGGCTACTGATCTCAAATGATAAAAGAAGAAAACATATCAATTATTTAGAAAATATTGTTAAGTCTATAAAAAGAACAATAACAATAACAAGTAGTATGATAATCGAAACATAAAAAACAAGAATCATAATACTCTCTCCATTCACTATTGGATGTCAAATTTTAGCTTGATACACTTATTAAAAAAACAGTATAGCGAGATTACCATTTTACCCCTATTAATTGATAAAAATATTTTTTAAAGTCATAATTCAAATTCTAATATATTTAATATTATCAATACAATGGCATGTGTAAGTGTTTCTTGATTTAATAATATTTATGTTTTTTCAAGAAATATTGCCCAGGTACTCTAAAGATGAATTGATCATCGAACATCAAGAAATTCTACATTTTTTAAAAATATTAACTTTTTAATTGAGGGTAAAATAGATAAAAAGTAATTGTCCTATCTTGATTTCTCCAAAATGACAAGTAAAAATGAAAATTTTAACATTTAATAGTGAACAGATGGAGTAAGTACTAGTAATCCTAAACCTTCGCAGAGCAAGACAATACTCTATCACAACGAACATTCTTTTCTCTCTTTATATATATATATATATATATATATATATATATATATTTGGAGTCATATTTTTCAATAATATGAAATAGAATATTTGAATTGTTTAGGTAATGATAAGATGACATGTGAACTATTTTTATGATGGAGATATGTTAACTCTAAATCATAAAATTGAAAAATATGTGATGGAGATATTTTCCCTTAATTTAATTTGAGAGTGTAAAATAAATGCACAGAATTACTTTGCTTATAAACAGCAAGAATTGGTCTTCATGTCTATCAAAATATGTTGAGTATATCACTCTGCTTATCAGTTATCACTTTCTTTTTGTGATAATCACAGAGTGGGTAAAAATATATTTTATCTATCCAATTTATGTGAAAGAGTTCGAAATATGATTGTTCAAATAATTTAAATTTGATTATAGATTGAGTTTAATACTTTTATTTTACTTTTACAATAAGATTTACTCACCTAAAAGTAAATGAAAGATACTACACATCAGTATAGGTAATTATGTTGATTTGACGATATGAAGTAGGGAGTTATTCAAAAAGTGAATTATTTCTATATTAAAAGCAACATAATTAGTATTGTGTTTTGTTATTACAAAAACAAATCAATATAACAAGAATGATTTTTCCCTAGTTTATGATTTCACTGAACTAATAAATCAATTTATATATATTTTTTGTGAAGAATAAAAAAAGAAATAACTGAGTTCTTTTTCACTAATATTTGTCCAACTCCAACCAAGAATCAAGCTCTATCATTTGGTGAAGTTTGTAAGCATTTGATGAAATTTAAAGTGATCCTATTTAAGTTATATATTTTACACACAAGGTTAAAAACAAAATTAAGCATACATTATTAAGGCAATTTAATCAACGAACCATTACCAAGTTCATATACATCATAAAATAAAATAACTATAACATTTGATCATATTGAAAACACAAGTTATCTGCGGATCCTATTCAAAAAATATATACGGGGCGGTGCACGGCGGGTCTAAAGTTATGTGAGGCGGAGCGAGTTGCGAGTTTAAAAAATCAAATCAAAATTCGAAGAAAATTAAATATTTGTAATTAGTAAAAATCAAAGATATAAACTTTGTATATTAAACGTTGACTTTAATTTATTTTTTTCTAAAATTTAAATTAGACATGTCCGGTAAATTATTAGTTGTTAAAATATTAATTTGAAACTTTTAATTAACGATTAAAAAACAACTGTTGAAATGCCAACAAAAAATAGTTAATTAGTGAAAATTAAAAAAAAAAATATGTGTGTACCGGTGACTTCTAGGTTTTGGGGTAGATTGTTCTTGGCTTTATATTGTGTGTTGTTAGCTACCTTTATGCATAGTTACTGGACAGGTACCGTAGGTATTGGGTTGACTTGCCTGTAGGTGGGATCTAACAGGCGTCATCATGACTTGAAAAGCTGGGTCGTGATATATTTACTGAACAAATTATACTATAAGACATAAACAAAGATAAAATAGTTAAACTCTCATTTTAATCAACATTTTCTTAAAGAATACTCCCTGCATTCACTATTAAATGTCAAAATTTTCATAATTTGATTTTCATTTTTAGTTATCATTTGGAGAAATCAAGATAGGATTTTTTTTTTTACCTAATTTACCCTCAATTTATTTACAAAGTTAACGTTTTTGAAAAATGTAAAACTTTTTTAAAATCTTCAATGATCAATTTATCCTCAAATACTTGTGTAATTTATAGAAATTGTCAAAACCCCTTGACTTAACCCAAAGAAGCATTTCAGTTATTAACTTTCTATGAAAAAAATTGAACAATTTTTATGGAAATATAAATACACACGAGGATGATTAGTTTATGATTTGGGGTGGGTGTTTGATGGATAAGCTATCAAATTTTATGGTGTTAGAAGTATATAGGGATAATTTAATATCCTAATTGGGACTAATTATTGGGTTGTAGATTTAATTTAGGGACTGAGATGTGACATCGGTTCTCCATAATTTATACTCTAGACGATTCGGAATACGAAAATTAAATTAATTAATTTTTTATTTGAATTACGAATATAAGATTTTTAATTTTTTTAAAAAAATAAAATCTCTATATTATAAATTATAACTATTAATAATGAATAATTTAGAATATTTAAAAATTATAAAAGAAAAATGTTGAGTTTGTCAAATTGTAATTGTGTATTGTGTCAAAAGGGTTAGTAATGTTAAAACGTATTAGTAATGCTAAGAATTGAATATTAGTTATGTTGACATGAACTAGCTAAGATTATTTCTTATTTAATATTTGATTTGATGTATTAAAAATAATATTCATTGTGTAATCTTTAAAAAATATTTGTTTATGAAATTATCCTCCACAAGTACAATAAAAAAGATGTGGAAAAGATATATATTTAGGAATAATTGTATTTTTAGCCATGTTAATAAAACTCCTACATTGGTGATATCATAATTTGCCATGTATAACTAAACCAAATGTGTATATTAAATTATTATTTTAAATTAATATTGGATATTAAATTAATATTGGATCTATAATTCTAAAAGTTTAATGGATTTAGTGATGATAAATTAAGAGTCAAATCAATCAAACTTATATTTTAGATTTTTTTTTTTTTTTTGTAATAGTGCATTCATTCTCTCATTTGGGATACGCCTCTAATATATAGTATGTATTATATTGACTATATATTACTCCCTCCGACCCTTAGTTCAATCTTTTTAGACTTTTTTCAATGCCAAAATAGTTGAACTGTTCAAAGTTCAAGATGAACGTTTGAAACATTTTTTTTCATATTTTCCCTTTTATTATTGAAGTTCTATATTTTTAAGGAGCTAAATTAAAGACTTCAAAAAAAACAATAATGAAAAGTATGATTTAAATTTTATTTTTAAATATTTTTCTTAATATACGTATATACCTCATAAATTAAGTTGAAATGAGACGGAGAGAATAAATTATATTATGCAATTCTTTTTAACGAGTCACAAAGTGTCTTTGTATAGTGTGAAGACGTGCGATACTCATTAAATTATGTCATTGCAACTTAAGCTTGAGTTGATCGTTGGAAATAGGAATCTATTAGTACACCAAACTTTTTTAAAATATTTTTTTGAAAGGTTTGGTCAACTGTTGAGGCCGTTGACACTTCCCATTCATTCATAATTAATGTTGAATGAATAAATGGTTGATCTTTCAATTCCAATCATTACTTGTTCTCGTATTTTATTCTCCCTTTTCGAATTTACTTCTCAATTTTGATTAATATAGTGAGTTTATTATTTTATTTTTATTAATTGATAAAATCTTAAATATATTTATTAAAACCAAATATTTTGTAAAGAAAATTATCTTTTTTTGATATGTCAAAAATAACAAATATAAATAGAAATTAAATTAGAAAAAACTTGACAAGTGAAACCTAATGAAACAAACTTCAAAAGATGATAAATATATAGAATAACAAACAAAAAAGGTATATTTAGATATATAATAATTTAACATGATTCAGTCCATCGATCCCCATTTGTTATTTGAAATGAGCAATTCAATATATATATATAAAATTAAAAGAAGAATAACTTTACAAAATTCACTTAAAAAAAAGAGGTTCACACAAATAATAATGTAACACTTGTACAGCAACATGATAGGGAGGGTAGAGTATTTAAAGCAAACCTTACATTCACCTCAGAGAGATGAGGAAGAAAGGTTATTTTCGTTAAACCCTTAATTCATGATAAAAACAATCTAGAAAAAGACATAATGAAAATACAAAGAGATAATAGATAGTAACAAAAAAAACATATAATAGTAGACCAATACTACAATAACATAATAGTCTAATCGAACTATACGAAATAACAAATATATATATTAACAGGAAGAAC
Source organism: Solanum rostratum (assembly GCA_029948455.1). NCBI lineage: Eukaryota > Viridiplantae > Streptophyta > Magnoliopsida > Solanales > Solanaceae > Solanum > Solanum rostratum. The sequence goes on from CM057055.1 coordinate 54,327,677, forward strand.
AAGAAGTTTGTTGACCATCTATTTTTTTTACCTTATTGATAATAGTTTGATTCCCCTATTATAATTCCCTCCCCTAATTTCTCTTCTAAGAAAAAAAAAAAAAAGAAAACTTATATAAATATACTATATTAAGAAAATATTTACCAATTACCATTTATAGCAATTACAATTTTTTGTTGAACACTTATAATACAATTTTAATACATATTACAGATATGTTTTGTTGATGGATAATATATTTATTACACACTTCAATATACATTATGTCAATTTCTTACTAAACAAGCACAATATATTTTTAAACACTTATAATATATTTATATTGCCTGCATAATTTACTTTTAATACAAGTGCACAGTTATCATAATATTATTAATATATTACTATAAATGATGAAAAAATATTGTTAGAATCAGTAATATTGTTAGGGAGTGGCATATCTTGAGGTGGATTTTGAGCCACAAACTTTCCTACTAGCTTTGACGACAAGTTGATTGTGTCAATGTGTTTGATAAGAAGTCTTCCGAATACATTTACTTGAAAACATTGACCCCCCTTTTTCTTTACCTTCAAAACATAACGAAGCGCAGAAGTTGACTTCCCTTTAAAAGACATGATCTTCCCTTTATGTGGATAGGAATCAAGCTCTTCAATATTTGCCTTGACTTTTTCACCAACCACGTTAGTTCTTTTGCTTGCAAGCTTATCAGACTTAGTCGATTTGACATCGTCAAGTTTCGGCCCCTTCATCTCGTAACTCTTCAAATAGAATTTTTCATCAGCAAAGTGCGACTCAGCTTCAGTGAAAAGATTATCATCAACACTATTTTCCTTTCATTCCGTCTTGAAGATACTTTAAACATTGATAATAGGAGGATAAGATAATTTTGTTCTCATGTACCCAGGGCCTGCCAAGCAATATATTATATGGCGTCTTTACATTGATCACATGCATCCATGCACTAGATTGAAAATCACCAATATGGACATCTAGCTTAATAGAGCCTATAGATCTCTGCCCCCCTTGATTGAATCCTTGTACTAATAGACGACTTTCACTAAGTTCCTCGGTCATGATGCCCAGTTCTTTCAATGTATGGATGGGCAGAATGTTAACTCCAGATCCTTCATCTATCAAGGTTCTATTTATCCTCTCCTCTAGCATATGACCCACCATATACAAAGAACGATTGTGTAGTTTCTCACCGAATAGAAGATTATCCTCTGTAAACATGTTTTTTGTATCACATGTATGGACTTCGAGTAGGAGGTAATATATGATTTTCAGAAGACAAGGGGGACACTTTTGATGGAGTTTCACCTATTGCTTCTTCTTTTTCCATGGGAGACATCCTTGATGAAGTTTCACTTATTGTCTCTCGTTTGTCGGCATGAAAACATGATGCCTCAATGTTGTCGTGGATAGTCTTTGTGTGAAACCAACTTTGTAAGAACTCCCCGAAAGTCACAAAACGTCGTGGTTTCTAGTGGTGATGTACTTCCACCTTTGCTTTCTTTGGATATTTGACTAGCTTTTGCTTCGTTGGTCTCCTCACTATCCTCCCTCTAGTCGGTTGCTTAGATGATTCTTTTTGGGAACTTTCCTTGTTACTTCTCCGCCTAGTCACGAGAATCCAGTCTTTATCATCATCTCTATCAGTTTGGGTTTTGTTGGGCTCTAATGGCTTCTCTTTATCAGAGGTATATATTTGTACTTGGTCAAGCGAGCCAAAAGTGATAGAGATTTGGTTAGAACTTGCTTTCTCATCATCAAGGACAATCTTCTCTTTCCTAGTCAATTGCATAATTTTGTCCTTGAAGACAAAATACTTTTCAAGAGGATGATCCAAAAGTCTATGATATTTGCAATATTTTGGATCGTCAATCTTTCCAACGTCATTGGGATGCTTCATCTCTGGTAACTCAATGAGCTTTAGTTCAACCAATTCATCAAATATTTGATAAACATCAGAATCCAGAAAGAGGTATTCTTTTCCCCGCATCTCCCTAAAAGTTAACTTTCGATTTGGATGCCCTTGAAAAGTGGTCTTCATACTTTGCTTCCTACTTTCCTTTGTAATGAACTTCACGGGCAATGCATTTTGATATTCATGGATTCCTTGTTGTCATTTTTTAGCACAAATTTTCCCCATTTCTTTGGTTCTTACTTATTCTTTCCTTTGTGAAGATCATGGACATGCATCATATCTTTTCCTACAGAAGACATGTTTAGTTCCATATCGTGAGTGCGAGTGGCTAAATCTTCAAAGGACTTTGGCTTGATTCCTTATAAGATGTAGAGAAGTCCCCAGTGCATTCCTTGGATACACATTTCAATCACAGATGCTTCACTAAGTTGTCTTTGTAATTAAGGATCACATACCTCCATCGATTTATGAGTCAATGACTGGTCCATCCTTCCTTTGGCGAGTATTTGTGAGTTCTACCATGCTCACTATTTGTCTTGTACTATAGAAGCGATTGAGAAACTCATGCTCTAGTTGCTCCAACTGTCAATGGAATGAGGCTCAAGATTTGTGTACTAGTCAAAGGCATTTCCTTTCAAATAATGGATGAACTACTTGACGAGATAGTCTCCATAGGTACCAGCATTGTTACACTCTCCACAAAGTGTGCAACATGTTTCTTTGGATTTCCTTTGCCTTCGAACTGCTGAAATTTAAGGTTGATAACCAACAGGCATTTTAAGGCTATCAATTCTTGCAGTGTAAGGCTTGGCGAAGACTTCATACTTGTATTTGATGGCCCTTTCGATGAACTCCTTCAATTGATCAAGTGGGATCATCCTATCCGCAATAACTAACATCTCCTGATAAACGGTGCTTGCTTCACAGGATTTTCAATCTCTTGAATTTCAATACCCTTTCCAGGTGCATGGATAGATTCCACATCTAGTAAGTTATCTACTTTGTACATCAACTTATCGATGTGCGATTCTTAATGCTGCACGTGCTTGGTCAAGCCTTCAATCATCTTTGCCAAAGTTGCAAGTTGTTCCTCCATAGATGAAGCATTAGTTGTCATCGCTTGCATGACTATTGGAGGCATTGAAGAGTAGCATAGATTATTGTGAAAGTTGATCTTCAGAGGGCTCACATTATGCGATGCATATGGAGAAGACTCAGTGGATGAGTCATGGTCTTTCTTTGTGGTAGAATTCTTAGAACTAGAGACCTCAAGTAGCGGTAAAGTCTTTTTGATATTTTCAGCAACACTACTTTCTTCTTCTGAAGCATTTGTTAAGGACCTTTCTCCCTTTGGGGTTGAAGATCCAAAATCAAGAGTTGGTGCGGACAACATTCTCAGTATTTGTTGTCCTAGCATAGTAGTTTTGCTCCTTGTAACCGCTCTGACACTTCTAAAAGTAACACTAAGGATTCCCTCCACTTTAGCAAATAACTTGGAGTCAACAACCTTAGAGGAAGTTGATTGAGAGATCTTTTTTAAAGTCATTTCAATATTCTTTGATGCTTAAGAAGTTGAGATGAGAGGTAGAGATTGTCCCACTGAGTATGCCAACTTATTTATAAAAAAATTTAAAGTGATAGAAAATAAATTGCATTCACAAATAAAATATGAAGAAATATAATTTTATTCATAAACGATGTGGGTACAAATCTGTCCCTCCCTTGATTTTTCTCTCATAAGATTTATTCATGATCCAAGGGTCGTTAGTGGCGTATTTCTCGAACGTAGGATGATTTTGACCTCCTTGAGCCCTATTTGATCTCTTTATGAATATCACCAGATTTAGAGGATATTTGAGATGTTTTTTCAAGAGAATATAATACCTTTTATATAGCATAAATTAGGATTTAGAATAAAGTAGCCTCCAAGAAATCTTGACTAAAATAGAGCTTATTTTGTAGAGTCCTACAAAATTTCAATGTCTACAAATGCTCCCTGCTTCAAGGCTTGTCGGAGTGTAGACTTGATGAAACTCGAAGATAGGACTTGAAGTACTCATTTTTCCACCATTGTTGGCTTCAGATTTGTAGATTTGATTTATGAGAGAAGAGATGGAGAGCAAATTTGGTTTCACTGGGTGTGCCAGTTTGTTTACAACAATCATAGTATTTTATTTCGTGTGAGTTCTACAATCTCTATGAATCCTCTGATTCGCCTTTTCAAATATAGATTCAAGGGTTTTTTAGCTTGATCTTGAATCTTGAAAAACTTAAAGGATTTGATCTTGGCTTGTACTTGAATTCAAGGGTTTTTGGACGTGTTCATGAATCGGTGGTCTTAATCTTGATTTATAAACTTAATGATCTTGATATGGACTTGAACTTGATATAGACTTGTTGTTGAACTTGATCTAAACTTATATTTGAATTCAAGGGATTTTGGGCTTGTTCTTGAATCTGGTGGTCTTGATCTTGATGCGTTTTTTAACTTGAATGCTTGATTTCTTGAATTCTTAAACTTGTTGCTTGTAGAGAAATTTGTGTGTTTGATCCACGAGCTCTCTCTGGCTTCTTGTTAAATTTCTTGTTGTGAATTCTGAATTATGATGATCCCTATATATAGTTGTAGAATATAGGAGTTATGATGGAATCAAGCTTTCTTTCAGCAAATCAGACTTAAGGTGACATGACGCAGGAAAAGTGATAACTATAGATTTCCTTCCAAGTTACATGATGATATTTGATTGACTAGGACACATCATTTGTACATGTGGCATATTTTTATTGGCCTTTGATTGAGATGAGAATGACATGTCATTTTGACGTGTGACATGATCTTATTGATTTCTTAGTTTGACTTGGCATGCCACATCATCCGACACATGGCATCAAGTGGGCATCTAGGATGAGGGGATATTGGGCCCAATAAGTGAGTCATCTTTTGTAGCTCAAATAAATAAATAAATTTGGGTTTTTAATTAAATTCATATTTTATTGAACTTAATTAATTAACCCAATTATATTATTCCACAATATCATTTGGACTAATATAGTTTGAATCTAATATAATTCAATCATTTTATATAATTTATATTTTATTAAATTTTATATGATTACAACGGGATCTCACAATTTATTGGGTAACACAAGCTGCAAGATTATATGTGAATGAGAAATTTAAGATTTAAGGTGACATGGCGCAGAAAAAGTGATAGCAATAGGTTTCCTTCCAAGTCAAATCGTGATATTTGATTGGTTTGGACACATCACTTGTATATTTGGCACATTTTTATTGGCCTTTGATTGAGATGGTAATGTCATGTCATTTTGGCACGTGACATGATCCTATTGATTTCTTGGTTTGACTTGGCATGCCGCATCATCTGACATGTGGCATCAAGTTTGCCTCTAGGATGAGGATATATTGGGCCTAATAAAGTGAGTCATCTTTTGTAGCCCAAATAAATGAATTTAGGTTTTTAATTAAATCCATATTTTATTGGACTTAATTATTAACTCAATTATATTAATCCACAATATCATTTAGATAATATATTTTGAATTTAATATAATTTAAATTATTTTATAAAATTTATATTTTATTAAATTTTATATGATTACAACGGGATCTCACAATTTATTGGGTAACACAAGCTGCAAGATTATATGTGAATGAGAAATTTAAGAAGGTAACAAAGGTAAACATACGTCTATAGTAGATATGTATAAACAAAGTAAAATTAAGTAATGGAAGAGAAAATTTAAGGAAAAAGATAATTTAGAAAAAAATAGTAGAGAAAGAAAAAAGAAAAATACAATTTGATATGATTGACCGAGAGAGAAAAATAATTTTTTTTTAAAAAAAATAGATTTATCTAAATAAAAGGAGCAGTTAAAGAAATAGAGAATTAGAGGGAGAATTAATTATTTTTTTTTAAAAGGGTCACCTTTCACGAAATTGAAAATATGGCTATTGAGTGACAATAAATATAAAAAAAACAATTGTAAAAAAAAAAGGACTATTTATTGCCAATTAAATGTATTGATTGTCATGCTGTGATAATTTTAAAAAATATTCGTCCAAATAATTTTTCCAAAAAAAACATGTGTTATGATGGTTGTCAGCCCAGAATCATATTAGTCCGCTCCCATTTCTCCACGGACAATTCCTGTTGGGTAATTTTAGTACTACTATTTAAGAATTAGGCAACATTTATAAAGCACTATTCAAAATTTAATCACAACTTACAAGATCCCAAAGATTGGTTTCTTTTTCTTTTTTTTCTTCCTCGAAGCACTTTAATTTTATATAATTTAATAAAAAGCAGTTAAGATCTCAACATATTATCTTGACAATGTTTGTTGAAATTCCAATCTCCACATTATATAGTACATGAATTATGATAAGTCTTTGTTTCATGGTGATGTTTTTACTCTTTTATATTCTAATCAACACGATTTTATATTGCACAAAATTAGCATTTAGTTTAATTGAAAAGACTTAAAACTTGAATTGAAGAAAGTTAGAACTAGAGGACACAATTTGAGGAAGATGAGAATAGGTCAATGCCACTTTTTTAAGTCGTGGCTACAATTTTGAATATTTTGCAAATATCGACAGAGTTTTAAGCAACTGTCGATGCCATTTTCACTTCCCTTTCCTAGTGCACTTTGCTAAGCTCCATCCTCAGCCTTGTTCTGCCTTGGCCACTTCAAGTCTGTAAATAAAAGGAAAAAAAAAAAGTAAATAATGCGACTAAGCAAATAGATATTAGTTAATTATATATTATAGCTATAGTTCAATATAATTATCGCTCGTTTCATCTGAGTTACCAGAGGCCACATCCGAATTATACAAACAGACTTGCATTGTAGTGAATTAAGCGAATTATACAAAAGAAATTGTATATTGGTAGTGAATTAAAAGAATTATACAAGCGGATTTATATATATATATATATATATATATATATATATATATATATATATATATATATATATATATATATATATTTGTAGCAATTATACAAATAAAAATACCCATAGCAATGAAACTACTTATCATTTTTGTATATTAGTAGCAAATTATGCAAACAAATTTGTACATTGATAGTGAATTATACCAACGAAAATATTCATAGCAAATAAAACTACAATTATAGAGCGTTATTAGGCAAACTACGGCTAAGTAGCATAATTAAGATAATCATTAGTAGCTATTATTATGAAAATTCTTCTAAAAAAAAAATGGGAAAAGAAAACTTGTACCCTAAGAAAATAAATTACTAATAAGCAGCTATCTTTTTACTTTTATATCCTCCTATTTTTAATTACTTGCGCTTTTAAAGGTATCAAGGAAGAAGAGACAAACACTATTAAATTATTGTTTTGATAACATCAATATGTGTGTGTGTTATGGCATCAAAGTGGAAGGAGTAGTATTTCAGTAGAAAACAACCCAATTACTCCTCGATATCATTACAGGAGGAATAGGCAAATGTTTTGGTGAAACGATTTTTCAATTATTGTTTGATACCATCAGAGTATATATACTCCAATGGTATTAATGATGAAGAAGCAGTGGTTCAACAGTGAGGCAGCCGAGTAAATAATTTGGGTTGTGAATTCAATCAGGCGAAATATTTTAAATTGGGTTCAATTTGAATAAATACTTTGTCTAATGAATCCAATTTGTGTAGTTTTCTCCCAAAAAAAGTTAAGTGGAATGATCAGTTTTTGAACTTACAATAAAAATTTATCTATTGTGTCATATGTAATCAAAAGAGGAAAGACTCAAATATGCCATCAAACTTTAACAAAAAGTTCATTTATATCATCCGTTAAAAGTTTAGTTCAAATATGTCATTGTTGTTAAGGATAAGGCTCATCCATGCCATTATCTTTTAACAATGATTTTGCAAAACCAACTTTTATACATGACTTGTTTTAATTCGGCCACGTCATTTTAAAATAAATAAATTTTAAATAAAATTAAGAAAAGAATCTACCCAATAAAGACCCACCAAATTATTAAAAAAAAAAAAACATAACTCTTACCATTCTTCAATTCTCTTCGCATCTCTAATACAGGCGAGTGTTAACAGCTCTTCTTCAAATTCTTCTAAAAAGATTAAAGAGTTAAGTTTTCATATTACTACTTAATATTTGTTTAATGTGATGGGTAGAGAATCTCAAGAAATATACATGTGGAGTTTTAAGTCATTTGGATTTATTATTTTTGTCTATGAAAAGGTATTGTTTAATAGGTAATGTTTCTTACTTTAATAATTCGTGTTTCTTTGGTCCCGAATCTGAATCGTATCCATTTGTCAAAATGCCAAAAGAACAATTGAAATAATGTCAAAAATATTAACAATAAAATAATGTTTTACATCATTTACAGAGCAACTGTACACTAAGAAGTTAATTACATATATGGCATCAATTTGATCCGGACTTGTTGTCTTACAAATACTTTTGTGAAGAATTAAAAAAGGAGCTTGATTTTTTTTGAAGTCAAACAACTCTTAGTTGCTGGACCATCTGGTAGATACTACATAATTGAAGGTGATGAAGGTATTCGGACTTTACAATGCCTTATTTGTCATGAGTTTAAGAATATTGACTTATTTGTTGTAGATGATACAGATTTGATAGTTCATACTCATAGCATTCTTCATCATTTAGAGACATCATGTAGATGTTGAAGTTGCATCAAATGATGAACATGTGTTAGGAAATTCTGATTGTGAGATTGATACTCCATCTGATGTGGATTATGATGAAGAAAGACTTGAGTTGTTTGAGAAACAAAGAAAGAGTACTGTAAGTGATAAGTTGGAGCATTATAAGAAATTAGAGAAGGGAATGTCATTTGCCACCATTGAGGAAGCTAAACAGACAATGAACTACTATGCCGTAGCTAATCAACGTGGATTGAACATTGAAAAAACTTATCGTACTAGGGCTAGGTATGTTTGTCAAGTTGGATGTCCTTTTAAATGTAATAGTTCACATGATAAAAAAGGGACTTCTGGATTTAGTATCAAAAATTTGATAAACGAACATACTTGTTTTCCATGCTTCAAAAATCCAAGGGTTGATTCGAAGACATTAGTCCAATACTTCAAAAGTAAATTACAGAAAAATCCTAAGTACACAGTGAAGGATATGAGAGGAGACTTATCAACTGATTTTGATTTTAATGTGACAAAATCCAAGCTAAAGAGATCTAAGGTGATGATTCTTGAAAAATTAGACGGGAGTTTCAAGGATGACTTAACAAACTTGAAGCATATGGGGCTGAATTAAAATGGTCTAATCCGAGAACTGATATCGAAATCAATTTTCAGAAGATGCTTTGGAGCAAGGTTGAAGAAAGTTCTCGAGATGTACATATGTTTTAACGCCTTGAAGCAAGGTTGGAGAAGTGGATTGAGACCACTTATTGGTTTGGATGGTACTGTTTTGAAGGATAGGATTAAAGGTCAATTGTTAGTTGTTGTCGGACAAGATTATATGAATCAATTCTATTCACTTGCATGAGCAGTGATTGACAAAGAAACTACCAGAACGTGGTCATGATTTGTGGAGCTTTTGAAGAGGTCTTTAGACTTGAAAGATGAAAGTGGAGTGACCTTTATTTCAAACATGCAAAAGGTATATCATATGTTTCGTTATATTTTTTGACTTATTTTCTATTTTGATTGTGATCACCGCCTGATTGTTATATTTTTTTAATCTGGCAGGAATTACTGGATGTTGTGAGCAACGTACTTCCTGCAGCTGATCAAAGATTTTGTGTTAGACACATTGAATCGAATTGGCCAAAAAAATGGAGTAGGGAAATGAGAAAGTTGATGTGGTGGTGTGCTTGGAGCACATATGATGAAGACTTCAAAGATCAACTCAACAAGCTAGGCAAATTGGATAAAAATGATGCTAAGGACTTGATTTGTAGACCATCCCAGGCATGGTGTAGAGCCTACTTTGACACACAGTGTAAGAACACAATGGTTGATAATAATTTTACAGAATCCTTCAATGCTTTAATTTTAGAAGCAAGGGGTATGCCAATTATCACAATGTTGGAGGAAATAAGGATTAAGGTTATGACTAGATTGGCAAAACAGGATGACAAAGGTAGGCATTAGAAAACTAATTACAGTCTATAATGCATGACGTTGTACAATGATTACAGGACAATAGCACATGGGTGCATTATGAACTTTAATGGTGATTATGGTTTGAAGTGTTTGAAGGTGCTGAGAGGTATACTGTGAACTTGGAGCAGAATAGATGCACCTGTAGGGTGTGGGACTTAACTGGAATTCCCTGCTCTAATGCCATTAATGCATTTATGCGTAAGAAAATTATTCCAGAAATACAAATTCACTGATTTTACCGTAAAGAAGTCTATTTGCTGACATACAAGCATAAAATACAACCTGTTAGGGGAAGATAGTTTTGGAATGTTGATCCTGCTCATGCAATGTAGCCACCTGAAGTGATCAAAGCAATTGGAAGATCCAAAAAAAAAGAGATAGAACAACAGAAGAAGCAAGAAAGAGAAAGGGTGAATGGAGTTCATCAAAGAATGGTTCTATAATGACATGCAGTAATTGTGGGGAACAAAATCACAATTTTATCACAATTTGCTTATTTTAGTAAATTTTTAACTTCTTCTTGTAAGCAGGATATACTTATTTAAGTGGAATGTAACTGATTGTATTCGTATAGGTCATGGCATGCTTCTGAAAAAGTTCTGTTATCCAGGACTAACTATATCCACTTTTCCAAAGTTTCTATCTGATGTATAACTTCTTTTAAGTGCTAAAGAGTATTACAGGATCGTTTAGTAGGTGGGATAAGATGGATATCGTAGGATCAAGTTAAGGATTAGATTTATATTGTATTTTGTTGAGGGGTCGTTAGTAGTTGGGCATTTTTTAGATTCAATAGCTGGATAGCTTTTGGGACTACTATAGCTATGTATATTTTGAGACTGCACTAGTTAGGAATATAAATTTTGGTTGATAGGGAAAAGTGGTTGGACATATTCCAAAGAAGGACAAAGGCAAAAAACGAATTGGTCATACATCAGTTGAGTCTCAACAATCTGGCCATACCTCAAGAAGCAATTGTTATGGACCTGAATTTAGTACGCAACAGCCTCAGCAGTCAATCTTTCGGCTTATGAACCTGATATTGGTGATGATGAAGACCCATTATTGAGGCCAAAAACTATCTCTGAAGCTGATACATTATTGGCTATGAGGAATAGCAGAATGATGCCACCAACTGGTGGTAGAAGAATTCAGTTCACTGGAGATGTAAATGGGGTGTCAACTCCAACTAACTTGCCTTATTCACCAACAAAGACATTTTGGCGAGGAAGGGAAGTTATTACATACAATCAATTACAAAATGAAGTGAGAAAAAAATGTATCAAGATGATGGCTAGAAAGGGACAAGGGGAACAGGCCCCTGATTCTTCTGAAATATGAAATTTGTTTCTATTTTGTGATGCCTATATATTTTAAAGATTAAAAGTGATTGGCATTTGTTTTTTGTTATTATAATTAGTTTAACCTTTAAATGACAATTATGTATTTCATAATAGGATGACATGAATTGATGTTAGACTTGTTCAACTAATAAGTTACGTAGTATATTGCTATTGAAAGCTTATGTTACAGATTTGATGTGGTGTTATGTTGATTAAATATCTAAGGGAATAATCAATCTCATTAGTTCAAGTCTCTAAAATTTACTGTTGGCCATTTTCATGGGAAATATAGATACAAACTTACACGATTTCACCCTTAAAAGGAGCTAATTTTGTGGTTGGTGAAGTTTAAATGATGATGATAGTTTTTTATTCTGCATAACTGGATACAAACTTACATAACTGATTCTGCCCAAATACCACTTATTAGTCAAACAACTGGATACAAGCATGTTGTCCTAGTAAACTGTTCTCAGCATGCAGAACCTGGAAGAAGCAAGAACAGCTCTTCAGGTAGCAAAGCCCACAATGTTGGTCAATGATGCAACCTTTAATTCCCGAAACTTGGAGTCCTTTTCTACTTTTGTGGCTTTTCTAAGATGGCAAGTTCTAATGGATACTCCTTCAAAAGTTCAAAGCACTAATATTTGTATGTTCATTACCAGTTTGAGTATAGGTAAAGAAAAAGAGAGTAATTTTTCTTTTGTTCATGAAGTTATCATTCCTACACACCTGCCAGGATTAACTACTGAATAGCTGAAAAGAAGTCGCAAAAGGCATTTAAGAAGCAGCTATAATATGTTATGCTTACTATCTTTTCACTTACTTATCTCTTCTTGTTCCTTTTCTTTTCCTTGATTCAGAAAGTGATTGTCAAATCCTCTCATACCCGACAAAATGTGGTACTGGAGACATCTTTTTAACTACGGAATGTAATTTCTCTCCCACAAGTTTAGGAAAATATCTTGTTTCTTAGCTTCAGTAAAGTTATTTGGCTACTAGCAAAATTCTTGAACAATAAGAAGGTCATTTTGTATGTCATTCAACTATTTGCTCCACTGAGAAATGTGTTTTGTAGGTTCAGTTATTGAACTCCTGGTGCAAAGTAATATCTATTCAATTTTTAAAACCCTCAATCTAATCTTCTGTCACCTGTTCTGGTAGAAGGAGTATTGAATATTATTTTTCTAATACAGTCCCAATCTAATCTAATTTGGTGGGTCTTTATTTGGGTGAATTTTTTTCTTAATTTTATTTAAAAGTTATTTTTTTAAATAATGACGTGGTCTAATTTATAACATGCTACGTGTAAAAGCTGGTTTTGCAAGATCACTGTTAAAATATAATGACATGGATGAGCCTTTTCTTTAATAGCAATGGCATTTTTGAGCCAAACTTTTAATGGGTCGCATAAATGAACCTTTTGTTAAAGTTTGATGGCATATTTGAAAATTTTTCCTAATTAAAACATAATTATTTGTTCATATGAAAAATAATATTTGAGTAAAAATTATTTTTAGCTAAAATATGTAATAATTCCCACCATACGATGGTTGGAGAATAAGGCTTTGACAAGTTAGTTCTAGTACAATGTACTAGAGAGTTCGAAAAGTATTCAAACTCCAGGAACCAATTCATGGAGTTTTAGCTAAAAGAAATATTTCATGGAATTTGTAATAGGTATTATGAGTGTAATAATGATATAGTATAAAATAGGTATATATGAGTGTAATAATGATATAGTATAAAATAGGTATATATGAGTGAAATAAGTGTGTGTTTTAATAAATTTAGTTGAAACTCCAATATCACCAACTCTAACAAAGGCTAATTTTTTCCATATTATGGCTATGTTTAATCATAAATTTTTTTTATTATTATTATTCTGAAAAAGTTGATTTCAATGAAATTTTCATATAAGTTAAACGTTAAGTATGTGTTTGACTATAATTTTTGAAAATATATTTAATTATTTCTTTTCAAAACATAAAACATGACATACAATTATATTCGTAAGTTACAAAAACTATTAATGATACCAATCATACTTACCAAACAAACATACTAGCTAATCCCAAATTATAAACAACCTTCATTGATGATGTTCATTGTTCATTAATAATATCAATCATACCTACCAAACAAACGTACTTGCTAATCCCAAAATATAAACAATCTTCATAATCTCATATAAGAAAAGTGGGTTTCCTTCTTCCTTATAAATTTGGAAAGATCCTCTATAAATAGGGGTTTTTCTAACTTAGAGGATGAATGAAAAAGAATTAGGGTTTCTACACAATGTTTGCTCACCTAAGTGTTAAAAGAGTTCGGATGTGAATTTGGGATCACTGTAGAAGACCGTAGAACTATAGTCTCACTTGTAGATTTGCTTGAAGGTATATGCTCATGCTTCATGAGGTATTTATCTAATTAAATTTCAAAAAGTGCATGTGTTCTAACATGATTATTTATGTTCTAGCATAAACATATTTGTTATCTATTATTCATATAAGCAGTACGGTCCTGATATGCTTTCGCTGCGCATACAAATAAGTTTGACACAAACTTATCATTTTATCATAACCTAGATAATACATCACCCTTGAATCATAATACAATATGTTTACATACTAGCCACTACAGTTTATCAAATTACAATTAGTTGAAAAAAACCACCAATGCCAAAAATAAAAATAAAAATAAAAATAAAAATGATATTCAGTAACTACAAAAGTTTGGCTTTTTTTATAAATAAAATACACAACTTTCAGGCCAAATTTTAAAATAGGCCAACAATTAGATCTTGCGCCCAAAAGAGGTTTGAAGCGGATTTTGAGATTTGAAATTGTATAATTTTTAGGGATTTCATATTGATTTTTCATAATTTCCAAAAATTTCGACTCTTTCACTTTCAAAATCTCGCTAAAACTACATAAAATTCAATGGCCAAACAAACATAATAATTTTTGCAAATTCCTTTTTTCACAAAAAATGCTTTCAAGATCTATGACAAAACAGAAACTTGGTTAAAGGGTTCTTTTGCCACATTTTTTTTCACATTAACAAATTGCTAAACCTCATATAATTTTGAAATCGTGACCCAACATAATTCTACCATATTATAAGAGGGAGTTTAGTTGTTCAAGCAGATAACAGGTCTGCTTGAGCAATTTGAGAGTATATTCATATTTTATAATTTTTCCATTTTAATTTATTTGTCTTATTTTTAATATTTTATATATTTAAAAATCACGTAAAAAATTATACTAGTCATGATAATTGACAACATAAAATAATTTTAAAAATATGTTACGAAAAAACATAAAAAAATAACATAACTCATGATAGTTGATAACTTAAAATACTTTAAAAACAAAAAAATTAATTGATTGATCATTGAAATTAATTTATCGGCGTCAAAGATAAAATAGGATGAAAGAAGTAACATGTATTATTTAATTAAAAAACTATGTAAAAGGTATTGTAAATCTAGGTATTTAATAGTAGTAATATATCTACTCATATAAAAATTTAAAAAAATGCTATAAATCACAAGAATTAATAACTTAAAATATTTAAAAGACATATAAAAAGTTCATAAACACTCAGATCAGTGTCACATAAATAAAGATAGATGAATAACATATATTGTTTAAATATGATGTAAACGAAATATAAATCACAATAATTGAAAAATTAAAAATAAAAAGACAAAATTTGGACTTCCAAAATTTTAGCAGTGCCACATAAATTGAAACAAGAAGAGTAACACATATTATTTAAAAATTACATAAAATAATATCATAATTCACAGTAAAAATAATTAAAAATTATATTAAAATTTAATTAATTTTCTAAATTTTATCTTGAGGCATAAAAATAACAAATATTGAACCCAGTAACACTCCTAACAGGCAGTCAAAATAGGAGAGGATCAAGTAGTAGCTAACAAGTCTGTCCTTGTAGCTTGTAGGGGAAGGGAGCAAACAACCATATACAAACCGTTCGTGAGGAAGCCTGTCTCAACCTCAAAAATTTGTATCTCAAATTTATTCTCCTTCATTACAAAAAACATTCTATAGGAAATAAATGGCTATAAGCTTGTAAAAATCCTGTTTAATACACATTATTTTGTTGAATGTGCCACCTTGAAAGGCACGCTGCACCAACACAAGTACAGCACAATCGAAGTCACCAGAAGGATAATGAATTAAAAACATGTTGTAGACAGAAGATACGGGAGTGGGTTTTGAAATTAGTCCAGATTTGCAATGACAGCATCCGTGATTTCTTGGGTGGTGCAGTCTCCACCAAGATCTTTGGTCATGTATTTACCTTCGGCAATTACACGCTTCACTGAAGTCTCTAGTCTATCTGCAAATGAAGGAAACTGCAGATGTCTCAACATCATGGCTGATGAAAGAAGCAGCGCAATGGGGTTTGCCTTCTTTTGCTGTAGTATCTTCTCATTTCCTACATTTCCTGCTGAAGCACCTTGCTCAAACACAGCATGGTCAGCCCCCACGTTGCCTGAACCATAAGAACCCAGTCTCTTCAGTCATATAATAAAACAGTCATTTAGACCACCTTCAAACTTTAAAGCAGCTCAAAAGATGACTATGATCATTTTATATCTTAATCGACCAAATATTCCTACAGAGCAGAGGGGATAGAATATGCATGAAAAACTATTGAAACATATCCACATTAATTTAGAGAGAACAAATTCTAACTGTCACTTATATGTACCTCCTGGCATAACACCTGTGCCTCCAGCAATACCAGCTGCTGTATTTGCTACCAGATTTCCGTAGAGATTAGGGGTGACCTGTGATATACAACTTCAAATTCATATCCAGACTGAAACATTTAGTGACAACATAAAGTTGAGAAAAATGCACACGTTGAACAGAATACAAAAGTTACTGTCATGCAGTATTGATAAGGATTACAAAATCTATTCTGTAAACTTCCATACTTGTTAAATTCCAGCAAGACGGAAATGCCATTTCATTTCCCATTCAGCAACCTGAAGTAAGAACTTCATTCTTTTCCATTGCTGGAACTCTCAATCCTCTACCCGTTCTAATATCCAGGAGAATAAAAAAGAAAAGGATGAATATGCTAAAAGGTCAACCCAGCATTGTAGTTTAACCAGTCTAACATCTGATGCTTAACCTAGCAACTGACCTGTATGAGCTCTCTATCCCCCCCCCCCCTTTCCCCTCTCCCAACCCCAAAAAGACTTGCATTTTTTCGGGATTAAATGAGAAGTCCAGATAGAGAAGAAATTGCGTACAGCTTTACCATCATGCAGGAAAACTCATCATGTCAGCAATTAAACATCAACGGAAAAGAGAACAATCAAGAACCTAAAAATAGAAGAGAGTAATTGGCAAAACTAGTACCATAACATCAAATTGCTCAGGCTTTGATACAAGTTGCATGCAACAGTTGTCCACAATGATCTCATTGTACTTGATCCCGGGGTATTTGCTTGCGATCTCTCGACAAGACTCTAAAAATAAACCATCTGCAAGTTTCATAATGTTTGCTTTGTGCACAGCAGTCACTACCTTGCGATTGTTGAGGTATGCATACTCAAAGGCATATTTGGCAATTCGTTCTGAGCAAAACTTTGTCATCACCTAAAAAATTTTCATACCAAAGATAAAAACAATAAGAATCTGCAGAAAGAAAATGTTGGATCGCTCTTACAGTTAAACTGGAAGCAGCAAAAGCTAAAACAAAGAACTTGAGAAGAATCATCCGGTCTAATGGGAAAGGTTAAAATTTATCCTATGAAAAAAGGAAGCAAAGAGAAAATGGCCCATTATGTCCTTGCACTAAAAGCCCCAGAGGAATTAAAAATAAAAAGAGGGGGGAAGAAACTCTTGAGCACACAGGCAAACAAGCGTACACAGGGACCACTGAATAAGTACTACGCAACAAAAGTTTTACTCGTGATTGGAAAAAGCAAAAAAATGTACTCCCCTGTCCCATTTTATGTGGCACCCTTTCCTTTTTAATCCGTCCCAAAAAGAATGTCACCTTCCTTTAATTGGAAACAAGTTACCTTTAAAATTCTATTTTTATCCTTAATAAAATGATTCTCAACCACACAAATATCTAAGAATGATTTTAGACCAAAAGTTTTTAAAGTCTCCCTTTTTTTCTTAAATGCCGTGTCAAGTCAAAGGGTGCCACATAAAATAGGACAAAGGGAGTAACAAAAGCAATAGTTAGACAAACAAAGTTTCTATGAAAATATTGCAACAGGCAGATGATGGAGTTGACAATTCATATGTCCTAAAATTTAGCACGAGCTAGGGTCCTGAGCTAATAAAAATGCTACTCGTTACAACAAGTACACCAACTTAGAAGAAAAACCAAAGTAAGACAGAGAATACTTGCACCAGATCTCAGGTAAAAAGACTCTAGTGGTTGATTTGTACATCAGTTTTGGATTCAGATGTGTAAATTGGTTTTTTTTAAGTGGCTCATAAATTAAAAGTCCAAAGCCATAAGTTGGGAACCTCCAACTTTTGGCTTTTGGCTTTTTCTTTTTGTACTTTAAAGGTTTTAAGAAAGTGCTTAAAAACACTTTTTTGTGTTCATCCAAACACTTCCAAAACTTTAAAAAATGTTTAAAAGTCAAATCCAAAAAAGTAAGTCAATCCAAACAACCACTAGAAAAGCTGGATATGTTATCAGGTTTTGATAAATATCATTTAGATAAATCTAAACACATAAAGGGGCCCTTAAACTTGACAGAATTTTTCATTTTGGCACCTTAACTATGGCTCGTTCCATGTAGACACTTTGACATCATTAAAAGTGTACCATCTAAACACAATCAAGTGATGTGGCAAGAATGTGTGCATCACACTTTCTCTAAGAGAGTGAAAGCCAAAAAAGTATTTATTTATTTGTTTAAAATCCAATTTTATTTCTTCTTTGATTTTTTAATCACCCTTAATACCATCACTCTTCACTCATGAGATAGGATCTTTTAAAGTAAGAAAAAAAATTCTTTGTTGCTTGAAAGATTTAAAATTTTATTTAGCAATTAAAAATTCACACAACAATTATTTAATTGGGGCCAAACATATATATAACCTACCTAACTTGCCCTTAATTTTTACTTTGGCACTCTATCTTGGTTGTTCCATTTTAGTCATTCAACTCTATTTTTTATGTACCATTTAATTTTTTATATATGCTCTTCAACTGCAATTTTGCATTTTAAAAATTGACGTTCATATGTTAGTTTTCGTAAAAGAAAAAAAATTGATAGATGAACATTGATTTTAAAATATATATATATATATATATATATATATATATATATATATATATATATATATATATATATATATATATTTTGAGAATTTCTTTGTTTTTTTGCATGAAAAATACCCATCAAAAGTGCGTCGATTTTCTTTCATAAAAAATCAATAACAACCCACCGGAATCTATCATATTTAATGTTTCTTTAATAGCGTTATTAGCAATGAACAAGAGTTTTTTTTATTTGTATTGAAGATGAGTTCTTTTTACCCGTATTGGGTCGAACGAAAAATTAGAAAGCTAGTATTTGAGTTAAATCCAAATAGCTTGAATATGAAATATATATATATGGTGTTGTTTAATTCAATTGATTGTTTAAGAAAGAAAATCGATACAATTTCTTTGGTTATTTTTTAAGAAAAGATATAGAAAAACTCGAAAAAATAATTTTAAAAAAAAAAAAATTATCCGTTAATTTATTTAAAAGATATTTTAAAAATAATGGACGAACTTGGATTATAAAATGAAAAAGTGAAAATAAAATGATAAATAAAATAAAAAAATTACAAAATTAGTATTTGTATTTAAATGATACACAAAAATTAAAATTGAAGGGTAATATAGTGTCAAAATAAAAAATGAGGGCAAGTTAGAGGTATTTTTTATTTACTTTTAATTAGTTTTTGTGTCATGTCATGGCAAGTATCAAAATGAACCATGAAAACTGAAGTTGAAGGATTAAAATGGAACAAGGTTGAGTTAGAGTGTCAAAATAAAATTTAGTGTAAAAGGATCCGCATATGTGTTTGGCCTTTAGATAATCTAAGCATATGATGTACTTGAACTAGTTCTTTCATTACAACACAGACTATTTGCACAGCCAATCTCTGGCTGTGCTGCACAGAATATGTTAGGTGCTGGTTAACGACAAAAAATGTAGTAATATTTTGGGCCTTAACATAGAAATTGACAAAAAGAGTTAAAGGAGAGTACATTCAGAATAAAGTGAGAAAGAAACTCTTGAAGAATAACGGAGAAACCCAAAGGCTGAATTTGTTCATACATTTAGGCACAACAACCAAGAAAGAAATATCAAGGAACAGTACACTTCTTAGCGACAAATTGGACATTTGGTAATCAACAAAAGTTACAAAACTATACATGAGCAACTTATCAAACAGGAGATTAGACATCTGGTAACAAAACAAAATTATACATGCAACTTATCTAAAAGGAGATTGGCACATCCCTAAGAAATACGAAACACTAGCATTTTTTAAATAGAATTATTTCAATATGAACAAGTGCAACAGAGCCCCCTTTCAACTATTTAACTTGTGGCAACTTACTTCTTCAATTCTATTACAATTTTTTCCAAATGCCTCTCCAAAAGATAAAAAAAACTTACCTCTATTTAGCTTCACAGTAACTATGAAGTTTGTGGACATAGACATAATCACTTTCACCACTTCTTGGCAATGGTTCAAGGTCCACCAATCCAGGAACATCCCCCCCCCCCCCCCCGGATCAGCTACTTTTTCTAGGTCATCCTCCTCCCTCCCAACCATCCTCCCCCAAAAAACAGAATTAATGTGCCGGTCAACTCTTTTTTATTCACCTTTAAGTAAAAGACACATTTACGTGAATTAAAAGGTTATTTCAATATTTGCACTATTACCTCGTCTTGGCAGCACACCCCACCCCACCCCCAAGACAGAATTAGTGCCGCTGTTCAACTCTTTTTTATCCCCTTAAAACAAACGGCGCATTCACGTGAATAAAAAGTTATTTGCATTTTCTTTCACACCCATTGGCTTTGCTGATATAAATTGTTTTGTTACACCAGACTTCGCAGCAAAATGGCACTCAATTTAGTTATTTCCATCCACAGATAACTTTTTGGATTTTGTTAGCTCCATATCTTTAGTATAGGACTCACTGTAATGGAGCTAACACACTCACTTTTGATATCACTTGTTTGTGTACTATTTGTATCTTCTTGATGCCTTTAATGAAATCTATTACTTCATAAAAAAAGAAAGAAACAAGAGATGTGAAGAAAGAAAACTAAGAAGCTATTATTTACTTGGTTTTCCCTTTAATTCTTAGACTTGTCTAACTTTCAAAAATTCACTCATTCAAAGAAACACATAACAAACTTTTCCATCCACTTTCAAACAGAATTTAACAGGAGAGAGCCTTTTTATTGATTTTGATGATTGGATCTATCTGTGAATGGAAAGAGTTGCTTCAGACAGATTGCTAATTATCCAAAAACCAAAGGGTCAATAAGAGAAACAAACTCCCATGTTCCAATTTATATGATACACTTTGATTTTTGGATATTTCCAAATGTTTTTTTTTTTTTGATGAAGTGGATATTTCCAAATGTTAGGCACCATCAGTGTTATCAAAGGCATGTTTAAGCCCTAAAATGAGGCTCCATGTTGAGCACTTCGCGTTGCTTAATGTGTGGTTCAGTGTCGTCATGAAGGCTCTAAGCCCACACTTTATTTGCGCTTAAAGCCCCAACAAACCTTAAGAGCTTTATTGCACTTTTCACTTTTGATGACAGTGCACACCATTCCAATTTTTACACAACTTACAACTATTAAGAATTCAAATCAATGAAGCTATTCAAACTCTAGAGATCTAACCCCAATTCTTTTATATTTTATTTTCACTTGGAATCTATTCTTAAGACCAGGGTTTCCCGAAAACAGTCTCTCTATCTCTATGAGGTAGCGATAAGGTCTGCGTGCATTTTACCCCTCCCCAGACCCCACTTGTGGGATCACACTGGGTATGGTGTTGTTGTTGTTGTTACTTAGAATATATAATGACATTGACAGCTGTTTTCCCCTAGCTTGAGATAAGAGTCAATATGATGGTTTCTCTGAGGTGACATGAAGTATTTGATTGGATACCATCAGAATGATGTTTAAAACAGATCAAGTACGTGCGAGGAGCAGCAGAATAGTGCATTTCTCTCTGATTTCTTCATTGCAGAAAGACCTATAACTAAAGTTATATGGGCCATCGACATAGACTTTGTTCTAGATCAGTATAAGCACTTCCGTTTCCATCCTAAATTGTAAAAACATAGTTCCTTTTGTTGCAGGAGTAGGCAAAAGCAGATGCTTACCACTGTTTAGACTTTCTCGGAAAATGTTTAAGGTCTCTTTAAACTTTCCCCCCAACATCTTTTAGAACAATCCTAAAAAAATAATGAGTTGAGTTCAACCATGACCTCCATTTACCGAGAGAACAATAAAAAGTATGGCTAAATATTTTCTTTGGTCAAAGCCAAATACTAGGAAGCATGGGACTAAACTCAGCTGGTATACAATTTGGAATCCTGCTATGGATGGGGATTTGGGTCTTCAAATCCAGGAGGAGCAAAATTGATATGGTCCAGAATGATTCTGGCTATCACATGACAAGGATAAGCTTTGGAATAGATGAGTCTAAATCTTGTTAAAAGACAAGGGTATGCCTTCAATCTCCCTTTGTTTGCAACTTCTGAGTAAATGAAAACACTTCTAGATTACAGGGAAATAAAATTAGGCAATTCTAATGTACTTTAAAATCCAATTGATGAAACCTTCTAAGTTTAGGTTCTATTTGGTCTTCAATCAATCCAAGCTTCTGGCATTTCCATTTGCTCTAGATGTCTAGGATAGGGTTGATATCAACAAATCACCACAACCTTTTTGATTGCCTATGAGCTAAATACTCGACAATACATGCATATTATTCCAAAAATAATGATCCCATACACAGATTACACGTTTGAAATCAAGTCAAATTCAGAACAAACGAGGTATTTCTAGAATATAGGTGAAAGGAAAGTGTACCTTCAGACTTTCTACAACACCAGGAACCACCTCATGCTCGAGGCCCGAATATTCACCCTCAGTATTTTCCCTAATGACAACAATATCAACGTTTTCATGACGCGTAGGAAGGCCTCGCAAGTTGAAGCAGTGAACAAGGGAAGCATATAGATCAAGCTCTTTCCTAAGCTGAACATTGAGGGAACTAACACCACCACCCACAGGTGTCTTCAATCCTCCTTTTAAGCAAACCTTGTTCTTCCGGATCGAATCCATCACCTCCGTGGGCACACTCTTCATGTCACCATGAACCTCATAACGCTCGAAATACACAGGGGCGTGCATCGCCTCCATGACTTGTTCAACAGCACCGGTGACTAGAGGTCCGATCCCGTCACCGGGGATGAGTGTGACGGCGCGTGGGGTTCCGTCACCGGGTCGGGGCATGTAGGTGACGGATCGGGCGGATGTTAAGGCATGGGATGGAGAGGGAGATGGGGAGGTGAGGAGGTGCTTGAGAATTGGTAGGGTTCGCTTGGCCATTGATCGGAAATGGATGAGGAGGTTTGACTATTGGGGCATGGAAATTAGGGTGGAGAAGGGAAGAGGAGGAGTGGGGGATGAAAGTGCAAAAAAGGGAAGGAGCTAAAAGGAAATGAAGAGGAAAAGGTAATGACGGGAAGACCGACCACTGACGGCCAAGGGGAGGGGGGAAATGTCAAGTTGTCAACTAGTTATTTTAACGTCAGATACCAATTCCGTTTGTCAATATACGTTTTTAACACATGCATCTTTTTGTCGAATAACTTTAAAAGGACTCGGGGAGTCCGCGTTTTATCCTTCCATGAAAAATAACATTGAAAGGTTTAGACATGAAATTTTTACGTAATTGATATATTTTATATTATTGTTATTATATTTTTTAATTTTATTTATAATTAATTATGGTCTATAGCATAATTATTAAATTAATAATACTTTTTAAATCAGATAGAATAGGATAGGGACTGTGCAGTCCCACCCTTTTGTGCCAAACGAAGAATAATTTTTTCCCACTTTTCTCTCTACGCTTAGTTTCAGGAAGTTTTCTCCGGTCCAGTTTCTTCCTTTCTTCTTCGGTCAAGCGACATTTAGAAGCTCTTCGCTGTATGTATTCTCTACACCCTACCATTGTAAACAAAGTTTTTCATTATTTGTTTTGATTTACATTTCAGTGTTTTTATTTCAGCGCTTTTCTTTTTTGAAAATTTTCGCTCTGTTTTGTGCATTTAAACTTGATGAATCGCACATTAAGGAGGAATTTCATTTTTCATACTATATTCTGTTATTTAGGGTTTTGTTTTGTTCAAAAACCTTGTATATATATTGAGAATTTTGTGTTGTTTTCATGATTTTACAAGTAAAATCTTTTGTGATTTAGAAGCTCTTCGCTATATATATTCTCTACACTTTATCATTGTAAACAAAGTTTCTCATTATTTGTTTCGATTTATATTTCAATATTTTCGTTTCAGCGGTTTCTTTTTAAATTTTTTTTTTTGAAAAATTTCGCTTTGCTTTGTGCATTTAAATTTGGTGAATCGCACATTGAGGACGAAATTTGTTTTTCGTAGTATATCTGTTATTTAGGGTTTTGTTTTGTTCAAAAACCTTGTATATATGTTGAGAATTTTGTGTTGTTTTCATAATTTTATAGGTAAAATCTTCTGTTATGAATGAGAAAACAACACATAGAAGGAGTACTAGGATTCAAAACCTCTTTCAGTTAAGGGTTTGAATAGTGATGTGCCTTCTTTTGATTTAGGAATTTCTCAACCTACAGATAATCTGCCATTTGATAAAACGACAAAAAATGATACTGAAGTTCAGCCCAAAAAAAGAATAAAAAAGAGTGTTGAAAATACGTGTTGGCAATATGGATTTGAAATCTAACAAGCGATAAATAAATGTTGACCTAAAATAGAAAACAATTGTTGATGATGATGACGACTTCATGGATGATTTGCCTATTCTAAAGTCAAAAAGTAAGGCTTCATCTGCCAAGAAAAAAACAGAGGAGGAATCGACCCGCAAAAGACGCTGATAACATAGATGATTTTGACAAGGTTTTATTTATTTATTTTTTATTTTTGTGATTTTATAAGCACTGTGTGTGTATATGTGTGTAATACATGTGACTTTAATGTCATTATAAATCCTATATATATGTGTGTGTCATTATAGTATGAATCCTATTCCAATATCATTATAAATCTGATTATAATATTATTATAATATCATTATAATACATTATGGTGATATTCTAATATAATAAATCCTATTCTAATATCACTGTTAATAAATCCTATTCTAATTCATTTTTAATATTATTCTAATACATCAGAAGTGCTTTGGTAATATCTTAACCTATGTGTATGTGAGTGTAGAATCTAAAATTTTGGAAGGTCCTTGGTGAAAACTGCATTACCAGCCGGTGGAAGGCTTACACAAACTATGAAGTTATCAACATAATTAAAGCTAAGTTGTCTGCTACTCAGTTTGAAGCTTTTCGACATTCATGTTTTGGTTGTTTTGTTGATATGCCCAAAGTGAATACTCAATTGCAACTTATACATTGTTTAGTTGAGAAGGAGTTAAATAAGGTTAAATCTTATACCCATAGATGTTTTTGGTATTGACGTCAATGGAGAGAAGCTAATTTTTGGATTAAGAGAATTTGGTATTGTCAGAGGTTGAGATTGAATCAGATGCACACAAATGTGGAATTAAGTTTGATTCATGCTCCTCTTGGATCATTAGTTCTATTGTTATGATACACAAATGGTATTTAGTAATCTCTCAGTTATCCCTTTTCAATTTGGCATACACTTGGACTCCCGTATTGTTTCGAATTTCCAATGGCACTAACCAATCATCAATTTTGTAGTTGATGCTTATTTTTTTAACAAAAGTGTCAATGGATAATTGTGTTGCAGTTACCGCCACAAGAGTTTCATAGCTTGATTCAGCATTTATAACTATTGTATTTGCATTATAATCAACATAGCGGTTGCTTCTGTCCCACCTCTCATTGTGATAAAGCATAACCGGTATTATGGCCATCTACAAACTTTTAGATAGTAAAAGTGAATCCAGAGGTGAAAAAGGGAATGAATCAAAGCATAATTATTTGAATTACAATAGTTTTATGACTGAATTCAGCAGAGTATTATAAAGGAATGCACCAAAGTGTTATATTTGAATCATATAAACTCAAACAACAAAGTGAATTCAAATATGACACCTTCCACAATTCTTTGAATTACAATAGTTTTATGACTGAATTCAGCAGAGTATTGTAAAGGATTGCACCAAAGTGTTATATTTGAATCATATAAACTCAAACAACAAATTGAATTCAAATATAACACCTTCCACAATTCTTTTAATTACAACAGTATTATAACTGAATTCAGCAGAGTATTGCAAAGGAGTGCGCCAAAGTGTTATATTTGAATCATATAAACTCAAACAACAAAGTGAATTCAAATATAACACCTTCCACAATTCTTTGAATTACAACAGTATTATAACTGAATTCAACAGAGTATTGTAAAGGAGTGCACCAAAGTGTTATATTTGAATCTTATAAACTCGAACGACAAAGTGAATTCAAATATAACACCTTCCACAATTCTTTAATTACAACAGTATTATAACTTAATTCAGCAGAGTATTGTAAAGGAGTGCACCAAAGTGTTATATTTGAATCATATAAACTCAAACAACATAAGCGAATTTAGTAGGACAAAAGGAATAAATCAGAGAATTATACTTGAATCTCACAGACTCACACAACAAAAGTAAATTCAAGGAAAGAAAATGGAATGAATCATAGGATATTACAACTGGATCTCACAAAGTTGAACAATAAAATTGATTGATGAAAATCATAGCATTATATTTTGAATCTACAAAATGTAGCTGATAAAAGTGAATCCAAATGTAAATTTAATGAGAGAAAAGGAATGTATTTACTATGAATTAGTCAAAATCAATTAAATTACACAGATAAATACATGAATAGAATCAAGCTGAATTACATAGATGAATACATGTCAAAATCAATTTGTAAAAAATTGAGTAAACGAAATCAAAAGTATGTGAAGATTAAGTAACCTATAGTGAATTCGACTGAAATTAATATGAAATTGCACAAGATGCACAACTCAAATTAAATTTTGAATAAAACAACAATTGGAATCGTATAACTTGATTATTACAAAAATTGAATTAAAGATTTTTGAGTTGAAATCACAGTTATGGCGTTGGATCTGTTGGAGCGGTAGCGAGTATTGTCTTTCTCGATTGAAAGATAAAGCAGATAATTGAAAGATGAAACAGAGAATTGAAGCTCAGATCCAAAAATTGCAAGAAATCTTTAAATTGAAAGATGAAGCAGAGGATTGAAGCTCAGATCCAGAAATTGCAAGAATTCTTCACTGCAATTAGAGAGAATTTGAGAAATTTTTTAGGGGAGAAGTAGCACGACAGAGAAAGAGTAAAAAAGAATTGTATTTATTAATATGTTGCTATTTTTTGTAAGAAAAATATAATTATATTTGGTAAGAGTTACAATTATGTCAAAATTCACAATTTAGGTAAAATAGTATATTATTTATGTAAATGACCCTTTAGACAATTAGTAATCAGCTGTTTGAATGGGTTTAAAAGCTCATCAAATCTGTTTTTAAGTGTTTTTTTAGTTTTTGGAAGTGTTTGACAAATTCTAAAATAACTTAAAAATAAGTTAAAATAATTAAAAATAAGTCAAAAGTTAAAAGTTGGTCTTGTGGATGGAATAAGGTTCTCTTTCAAAAGTAGTTTTGTCCCATCTGCTAGAGCTTGAAGAATTCCTAAAAGGTCGGCATATTCAGGTCCGATACGTTGTTGTATTCCTGCAGATATTTCTCTTTCAAACCAAACAAATACTAGTACACCTATTGTGATTCCTAATACAAGAGTCAAAATAGGTACAAGAACCTAACTTTTTTTCTTTTTGGCGTAAAAGTTATTTATAATTGACCAACAAATTTATTTATTTTTTCTTAATGTTTGCTTATACTTTCTATATTATTTTGCTCCTATTTTTTCATATTTTTAAAATTTGCTCTTTCTTTCTTCCATTTTTTTCCTTCTTCCTGTATTCTTTTCTTCGTTTTCTTGCTTTCTTTTTTTCTTCTAAATTATTTTTTTCTTATTTTATTTTTTTTATAAATTATTTATGATAAAGAAGAAATATAACCATTACTTATTACAAATGTAATTTTAAAAGATACTAAAAAATTTCATGTATTTTATTAAGATTATATATTTTTAAAACTAAAAATAACTTAGACATATAGGTTAACTTAGATAATCAATTTATATTGAAGATGAATTAAAATAAATTAATTCTAAATTAATCTAATTTACAAAAAAAAAAAATTAGAGTAATAATTAACATTTTATAATGTGTAACAATTTAAGGGTATTTTCAGACATTTTGATTTTAAAAAAAAAAAAGTGCTTAAAAGCATTTTGATACCAAACACATTAACAACTTTTTTTCAGCTTAAGCACTTTTATCCAAACACATAATTGCTTATTTTTAAAATAAGTTTTAGCACTTTAAAAAGTGCTTTTGAAGAACTTTTTAAAAGCCATTTTTTTCAAGCTAATCCAAACAGACTCAAGTAACTTATTTATCTATCACATAATTTTTATATAAATTGTATGAAAAAGGGTTAAAAATACCTTTGAACTATTTGAAATGGAGCAAAAATATCATTCCGTTGGATTTTGGATCACAAATACCTCTTCGTTAATTTTTTTGCTAAAAAATACCCCTCTTTCTAACAGAAACGAAAAAGGACCAAAAGTTCTCTCTAACTATTAGGAATGGAGCAAAAATACCCCTTGGTTAGATTTCCGCTAAGAAAAATCCCTCCCTTAAAATTTTAAAATTATATTATTTAAAGTATCTCTCTTCCATTAAAAATTTAACCCCAACTCATCTTCAAATCAATTTTTGTCAGACTTTGAGTAATCCATATTCTTACTATATTAAAACTTGATTTTTGTTTATAGTTGCAATTGAATTTTTTCTTAAAAACGATAACATATGTTGATTGTGTTACATTGCTAACATGAGCACAATAACTTCTATACAAGCTTCGTAGGTTCATAAAATTTGCAGAGTTAGATCTTATAGAACTTGAGAAACTGATTCGAAGAGGAGACAACGATTATAACGAGGATGACTTGGTGTTATCATTCAAAGGTTAACTTTTTGAGACGTTTGCAAGTGAAATGACAGTCTCTTACAACATGAAAAGATTAATCTCAGACCTAATATCCAAGGAGAAAACCTCTTGAGTCTCTTAATAGGATTCCATGTAGACTGATCATATGACGTTTTTGTCCACATAGCGTGCAAAGTGTCATTTTCATTAAAGAGAGGGTTTTTTTCGTAAAATTTTAAGGGAGAGGTCTTTCTTAACCATAATCTAACTAAGAGATATTTTTGCTCCATTCATGATAGTTCTGGAGTATCCATTTTTATTTTCGTAAGGAAGAGGATATTTTTTAGCCAAAAATTTAATGGAGGGATATTTTTGAGTCAACTATGCCACACTGAATAATCACAGCATGTTGTTAGACAGTCATTGCAAAAACAAACTGCACCAGTAATCACACGTTAGATGGTCATGGCAAAACAAAATGCACCACGGCGATCAGGTCAGGAAGATGGAGGAGTAAAGTCTGGACCATCCTTTTCTACATCGTTGCAGCCATTATTGAAAGGGCACAAGAAAATTAGTATTTCTGGTAACAGAAGGAGAGCAGTCCGAAAGGCTTACCTAATTCCGATTATGAAGGTAACATCAGATTTGCTAAACAAAGAGATGTGGATAACTATGTACTTGACATCTGCAATTAATAGCTCTGGTGAGAAGCGGAAGGAGATTTGCAAGGGGTTGATTGAGGAAGAAAACACTTACTCATTGGGATGTGTACACAAATTGGAAGCGAGGCGTCGATGGGAGATCGAAAACCATGCCAATGAAGCAAGAGAACAAGCAGAGCTTTCCAGAAGGTTGAGAGCATTTTGGAGATTGCTCAAGGGAAGTAACGAGACGGGAACATGAAGAGTGTAGAAGAAGATTTTGTTTTTAATTAGTTTTAATTATAGAACTACACAACATATTTTACCATATTTTCTAATAATCCCTACCATTTTAAAAAATTACAAAAATCACGTATTTTTACTCTCTCTCTTCAACTTGTAGATACTTAGACTATTATTTCTCTCTCCTTCTTAATTTATCCTAAATTATCTCCTAATTTTAAGTATTCTAATAAATATCTATATAATCTTTCTATTTTTTTAGTTGTGTAATCAATCTTTTCATGATTAATTTCAAATTTTAAATTTCAAAATTTTTATCATTATTTTCAAACTAAACAAAAGGGAAGAAATTGAAAAGGAAAGAAATATTTTCATGATTATCTCTTTTGCTAAACCAAATAAACATTGATTGATACGTACATTTTTGGTATTGATACACAACACTAGGATTATGCAGTCTTTTTTTACGTTACTTTGATTTATCAAATAAAATAACTATTCAGGTATCTAAATTAAGTATAAACGTTACAATTAACAAGTATCTAATTCATTAAATAAAAATAGGTAGTCGTTTTTGGAAGAATAAATTCACGCATCAAAAGTGTTAATGTTGAAGAAATTCAAAATCAAGTCAAAATATTTTGCAAACTCAAACTAAACAATGATTGGTATGTATTTTCTGGGTGTTTTTTGGTATTGACACACAATACTAGGGTTATGCAGTTGTTCTTTTTACCTAGTCGTTTTTATATTTGATACTTGAATTTATGTACTTAATTTAAGGTTTTGACACTTGTATCCGTCTATTTGATTCTTGGACAACATTTTAGATTATTTGTGTTGTAGATACTTGACTTAATGTACGTGAAAAATATATTTGATACTTGAATTATGATTTTTCAGATTTGGAATCCCCCAACTGCATTTTCATAAATACCTGGTGTGCTTTCATGTATCAATATGTAAACAACATGAAATCTGTGTATCAATTCACAAAATTCATGTAGAAAGACATACACAGCAACAAATAGTATAAATTTGATACCTGAAAAAATTGTAAAAGAACCCTCACAAACAAGTAAAGAAAACCGTATCCTACATTATTTCAACTATGAAGAAATTATAAAAACTATGTTGAAGAATCAAACTTTCGGCAACAAAAGGCAAGTGGTAATGAACTTTTCCTTTTTCCCCTTTTTTACATGTCATTTTGAGACTTCGGGTTTTGAAGTTGAAGCTATATTCTTGATGACCTCCATCTCTTCTTGGGAATCCTCTTCAATGGACTCATCTTGATGGTGTTGGCATTGTCGCTTATTGTTTGAGAATCCATTGGAAATTTTCGCTGATCAAATGGACAAAATCAGTTTGGGGAAAATTTTGGAACAAAGAATGAAAATGAAATTTTGTAAAAGAAAGAAATAATTGTGTGAAAATAATTTTAAAAAGAAACAAAAATTGAAAAGAAAAGAAATAATTGTGTTAAAATTAAGGAATCACCTTTTAATTGTCAAATTTTTTTCCTTATTTAACGTAACAAATTTAAATTCATATTAAGGTATCAATGTGTAACGACCCATAATATTATTTCTGAAATTAGTCCACTTGATTTCATAAAAAAATACCTCCCTCGAAAAATTTTTAGTGTGTACTTTGGACTATTCGGTAACTAAGACTATTTAATTTATGGGTAAGTTTGAATAATTAATATAAGTGGTGGGTTAAATATTAATTTGTTTAAATTCTATATCACATGACCATGTATTAAAATAGGGTAGTGGGATTTAACAGTTCCAGAATTTGAAAAAAAAAATTAAAACAGAGGAGAAAAAGCAAAGGGGCGAGCAACGTAAGACGGCTGAAAAATTTCAGATCTTGTCAGCCAAATTGAAGGTGTGTATATATAGTAAATTATACATATCTTCAATAGCATATTCTTTATATATTAAATTGAATGGGAACTGTATATTAATATTAAGTGAAAAGAATTGCAGATAGGTTAGTGGATTTAGTGCATCTTTTCTTGTGCAGCATTTAATTTCGTGCAGGAGTTTTGCAGCTTTAATTAATTAGAAAATTGTTCATCACAAAGAGGAATTAAGAGAGTGTAAAGGGGTGTGATGTGTGGACCCTATTTGGCCATTACGGGAAGTGACAATTTAAGAAAAGGGGCATTGGAGGTTGCTGCCAGCAGCCTCTATTCTATATATGTATATATTATTATTATATATTTATTTTTTTTTACCTTTTGGCAGTGATTATGGAAGTAGCAAACATTGGGAATGTAAAAGAAAAATAGTTTTGTTCTTTGCAGTAACTCTTTACTGCCTTTGGTCAAAGTACTCTTCTGCCAGATACTTTTAGGCGTCTTCGGACGTGTATGTATATATATATATATGTTTGTATTAACATTGGAGAAATTAAGACTTAATCCTAGACTTGAAATTTTGGGAATTAATTATACAATTGGTTAGTTTTTTTGGGATCTATGTTAGACGTATAGTAATATGGGTATTATCAGTGGTGAAATCTTATTGTGGTAATTTATATGACTAGATCGTGGTGCTACGGATTCCAATCGAAAGGGAAAGGCTCAAGTGTTTGACTGATCGTGATTTGATTAAGGCAAGTGAACTTTTGAAACTTTGTAATTCTTGTAGAATTCTCGAATTATCCTTTCTTCTATGTGTGAATCGTGAAGTATTTTTAATATTTTAATGAGGTGCTTAAATATAAATGTGAGTTGGTGTGTTGTTGCGACACTTGAATTAAACATGTGGTTAAGTGATGAAAAATTTTATGTTTGGGATATATGGTTGTGGTTGGTGATTATGAGTGGATTGGTTGTAGATTTCATCTCATATGCATTCATTTTATATCATATACATTGCATTGGTTCTGGATATTGGTATGAGTAAGATGGTAAAAGTTGGGACCGAGGTCTTTACCGGTCGAGATATTGTGATGTCGAGGTCTTTGCCGGCGATATTGTGATGCCGAGGTCTTTGCCGGCGATATTGTGATGCCGAGGTCTTTGCCGGTGATGATATTGAGATGTCGAGGTCTTTGTCAGCAATTATTGCATACGAATTGCATCTCATCCTTGCATATTCCTGTGTGGCATGATGTTATCCCTGTGTTTGATTGTGTTGCTTCTTTTGAGTTATGACTTGTGATTTGATATCTGTGACATAGTAGAAACTATCTCTAGAATGTATTATGTGTTGCTGGACTGGGACTTTTCTGAGTGCAGGTGTGTAGTTCGGCGGTATGTGGTTGGGTGTGAACAGAGTTTGTGTATTCTATCGGAATTATTCTGTTTTTGCTAGTTGACTTGTTGGGTACCGCGTTGTTTTTGGTACTCACCCTTGCTTCTACACTTGTGTAGGTTTTGAGCCCGGACTGTGAGTAGTATTTTCCTTGATCATCCGAGGCTTCTCAGGAGATTTAGAGAGGTAGCTGCTGTCATCTAGCTGACTCTCTTATCCTGTTTCCTTTCTGCTTTGTTCTATTTGAGAAGAAAGACAGTTCCAGACTTTGTAATTCTTTGGATTTCTGTATGACTAGTGGCTTGTACACGTGACAACCAATCCTTGGGTGGTATTTAAGTTTTGTGAAGATTTCTCTTTTTAAGTTATCTATTTTATTTAGTACTTCCGCACGTTATTTCGATATTCTTGTTGGGTTTAGGCTGACTTGTTCTGGTGGGTTTGAGCAAGTGCCATCACGTCCATTTTTGGGTCGTGACAGTTGGTATCAGAGCCAGATTCATAGGTCTCACGTGTGTACGAGCCAAGTCTAATTAGAGTGTCAAGGATCGGTACGGAGACGTCTGTACTTATCTTTGAGAGGCTATTAAGACTGTTAGGAACCTTCTTTTTATTTATTCTCTCTTATCGTGCGTGGTTATCTTCGTTAGTATTGAGTTGTGCCCCTACTCTTTTGACAAATGGCAAGGACTAGAGCTACGATTACTGGTGGTAGAGGCGAGGCAGCTCCCGAGACCATGGTTGAGGCCCCAGTTAGAGGTAGGGGAAGGGGTCGAGCTAGAGGCCGTGCTCGTGGAGTGGCATCAGTGAGAGGACGTGCCCGAGGGGGCACCAGTTAGAGGACAGGATAGAGGAGTTTCTCCCGAGCCACAGATAGAAGTTGATGAGGATCAGGCTCTTCCAAAGCCCACAGCTGCACCATTGCTTCAGGACACCCTGCTGAGGATGCTGGGCATGCTTGAGAACTTCACTCAGGGGGGTGGTGTGACAGGCACGCAGGGAGTTTCTCAGACGAGAGTGAGAGAACAGACTTCGGGGCATCATCACGACCAAGTTCATGATAATCAGGTGGGTCAGCCCCCAGTGGTTCCTGTATCAGCTATTGGGGCACAAACCACTCCAGATGCAGTTTTGGCAGCAGATGATCAACATAGTTACGAAAGATTCCAGAAGATGAAACCACCTCAATTCCAGGGTGGTAGGAGCGAGGACGCCCATGAGTTTCTGACCTTGTGCCATGAGATGCTAGAAGCAGTGGGTTTGGTTGATCAGCGTGGTGTCCGTTTTGTTGCACTCCAGCTCCGTGGGCCAGCCAGGGAGTGGTGGAGGACTTATGTGAGATCCAGACCAGCTGGACCCCCCCAGTGGATTGGAGTGTGTTCTCCAGTGCTTTTCAGGATCGTTTCATTCCTTGGAGTGTACGAGAGGAGAGTCGGTTGAGATTTGAGGATTTGAGACAGGGTGGTATGACTTTCACCGAGTATGAGGCTCGTTTTTGTCAGTTATCTCGACATGCCTTAGCTATAATTCCAGATGAGGTGGAGAGGGTCCGCAAATTTGTGAGGGGCTTGAATTTCTCCATTAGGTCTTATGTATTCAGAGCAGCTCGTGAGGGGGCTTCCTTCCAGGCTATTGTGAGCACCGCCAAGGAGGCATAGTTGCTGGTTCGAGAGGAGTTTGGGGACCCCAAAAGGGCTCGTACTACAGGCCAGTTTTCTGGTACTTCATCAGGAGGTAGAGGTTCACATAGAAGTGGTGGATCTTTCAGACGTCAGGATCCTGTGCATGCATCTATGCCAGCAGCTGAGAGTGGACAGATGTCTCGAGGGTCCCACAGTTGCACCCATGGTAGTCATGGCAGTTCATTTGGGGGACCACAGTCTTCTACACCGAGGTCTTGCTTTGGTTGTGGGGATCCAGGCCACCTGATTCGATATTGTCCCTTTCAGACTCATTCGGGACCTCATCGTACTTATTCGGCAGCTCCAGTTAGGGATTCAGCTCCACCGACCAGGGGTCGAGGCAGGGGTCAAACCACTAGAGGTGGCAGGACTTCAGATAGTGGTGCCTTGGTTCCACGTGGTGGAGATCGAGGTGTTGCTCAGACTGGGGGTGGCAGAGGAGCTCAGTGTTATTCTTTTCCTGGGAGGCCCGAGGCTGAGGCTTCAGACGCAGTTATTACAGGTATTGTTCCAGTTTGTCATCGGCCTGCATCTGTGTTATTTGATCCCGGATCTACCTACTCTTATGTGTCTACATACTTTTCGTCTGGGTTTGAGTTATTGTGTGATCGGATGTCTGTGCCCGTGCATGTTTCCACACCAGTAGGTGAGCCTTTAGTGGTGGATCGAGTATATCAATCCTGTCTTGTTTCTCTGGCTGGGTATGATACTTGGGTAGATATGATTATTCTTGAGATGGTAGACTTTGATGTTATTTTGGGGATGGACTAGCTTTCTACTTATCATGCTATTCTTGATTGCTATGCAAAAACTGTGACTTTAGTCATGCCTGGTGTACCAAAGATTGAGTGGAAGGGTGCTAGTGGTTCTTACCCTAGCAAAGTTATTTCCGACATCCATGCTCAGAAATTGATTGATAGGGGGTGTCTGTCTTACTTAGATTTCATTCGAGATACCAGTGTTGAACCACCTTTAATGGAGTCTATTCCTGTGGTTCAGGAGTTTGTCGATGTATTTCCTACTGACCTTCCAGGTGTTCCTCCCGATAGGGATATTGACTTTCCTATTGATCTAGAGCCAGGCACTAAGCCCATCTCCATCCCTCCATATAGAATGGCTCCAGCTGAACTGAAAGAATTAAAGGAGCAACTTCAAAATTTGCTGAGTAAAGGGTTTATTCGTCCTAGTGTGTCACCATGGGGTGCCCCAGTCTTGTTTGTGAAAAAGAAAGATGGGTCTATGAGGATGTGTATTGATTACAGGCAGTTAAATAAGGTGACTGTTAAGAACAAATACCCTCTCCCCGTATTGATGACTTGTTTGATCAGCTTCAGGGAGCGGCTCTGTTCTCTAAGATTGATTTGAGGTCTGGTTATCATCAGTTGAGGATTAGGGCATCAGATATTCCTAAGACAGCTTTTCGAGCTCGTTATGGCCACTATGAATTTTTGGTGATGTCCTTCGGGTTGACTAATGCCCCTGCAGCATTCATGGAGTTGATGAATAGGGTGTTTCGTCCGTACTTAGATTCTTTTGTGATAGTATTCATTGATGACATTTTGATATATTCCAAGACTGAGGCTGATCATGCTCGTCACTTGAGAATAGTGCTACAGAAGTTGAGGGAGGAAACGTTATTTGCAAAATTCTCCAAGTGTGAGTTCTGGCTTGATTCAGTGGTATTCTTAGGGCATGTGGTGTCCAAAGAGGGGATTAGAGTGGATCCGGCTAAGGTTGAGGCAGTTAGAGGTTGGACACGGCCTACTTCAGCTACCGAGATTCGCAGTTTTGTGGGGTTAGCTGGGTATTATCGGTGGTTTATTCATGGTTTTTCTTCTATTGCAGCCCCATTGACTAGATTAACTCAGAAAAATGTAGCCTTTCATTGGTCCGATGAGTGTGAGGAGAGCTTCCAAAAGCTCAAGACTTTGTTGACTTCAGCTCCCATTTTGACACTACCGGAGACAGGTGTGGACTTTACGGTGTACTGTGATGCTTCAGGAGTTGGTTTAGGTGGTGTGTTGATGCAAAAGGGGAAAGTGATTGCCTATGCTTCTAGACAGTTGAAGGTTCATGAGAAGAATTATCCTACCCATGACTTGGAGCTAGCGGCTGTGGTTTTTGTGCTTAAATTGTGGCGTCATTACTTATATGGGGTTCATTGTGAGGTCTTCACCGATCATAGGAGTCTTCAATATATTTTCAGTCAAAAGGATATGAACTTGAGGCAGCGTAGGTGGATTGAGTTGCTAAAAGACTATGATTTGACCATCTTATATCATCCGGGGAAGGCTAATGTAGTGGCTGATGCCTTGAGTAGAAAGACTTCTAGCATGGGAAGCCTAGCCACCATTCGAGTTGAGGAGCGACCTTTGGCCAGGGATGTTCAGCGTCTAGCTAATGGCCTAGTCAGGTTACAACTTTCTGATGAGGGTGGTGTACTTGCTTTCATTGAGGCTCGTTGTTCCTTGATGGACCAGATTCGAGAGCGCCAGTTTGAGGATGAAAAGTTATGTCTCATCAGAGACAAGGTGATTAGAGGAGAGGCTAAGGAAGCGACACTTGATCCTGATGGTGTCTTGAGGATTGGAGGTCGAATTTGTGTACCTAAGGTGGGTGACTTGATTAGAGTGATCATGGATGAGGCTCATTGTGCTCGTTATTCCATTCATCCAGGAGCAGCGAAGATGTATCATGACTTGAGTCAGCATTACTGGTGGTGTGGCATGAAAAAGGAAATCTCAGATTTTGTGTCCAAATGTTTAACTTGTCAACAGGTTAAGTGTGAACACCAGCGGCCTGGAGGTGGGTTACAGAGGATGCCCATTCCTACATGGAAGTGGGAGCGTATCACCATGGATTTTGTGGTGGATTTGCCCACTACCATGGGTGGTTATGACTCTATCTGGGTGGTTGTGGATCGATTGACTAAGTCTGCCCATTTCATTCTTGTCAAGGTTAAGTATACAGCGGAGAAGTTGGCTGAGCTTTACATCAGTCAGATAGTTAGATTGCATGGTGTGCCTGTTTCTATCATTTTAGATCGGGGTTCACTCTTCACTTCACATTTTTGGAGGGCCTTGCAGCACGGTCTAGGCACTCAGTTGGATATGAGTTCAGCATTTCACCCTCAGACAGATGGACAGTCTGAGGGGACGATTCAGGTGTTGGAGGACATGCTTCGAGCGTGTGTGATCGATTTTGGTTCCCGTTGGGACCAACACTTGCCCTTGGCAGAGTTTGCCTATAATAATAGTTACCACTCCAGTATTCAGATTGCTCCATTCGAAGCTTTGTATGGTAGGCAGTGTAGATCTCCGATTGGTTGGTTTGATTCTGCTGAGATGGACTCATTAGACGCAGACTTTCTTAGAGATGCTATGGAGCAGGTCCGTATGATCCAGGGTAGGTTGTTGACCGCTCAGAGTCGACAAAAGAGTTATGCAGATAGGAGGGTTCGAGCCCTAGAGTTTATGGTGGGCGATCACGTTTGGCTTAGAGTGTCACCTATGAAGGGTGTTATGCGGTTCGGTAAGAAGGGAAAGCTTAGCCCACGATTTATTGGCCCTTTTGAGATTTTAGAGCGAGTTGGAAAGGTGGCGTATAGACTAGCCTTGCCACCTAGCTTGTCATCCGTGCATCCTGTGTTTCATGTCTCCATGCTTCGGAAGTATGTGCCTGATGAGTCTCATATACTTTCATTTGATTCGGTGGTGTTGAGTCCAGACTTGTCATTTGAGGAGGAGCCTATAGCTATTTTGGACAGACAGGTCCGTAAGCTTAGAAACAAAGAGATTGCTTCCGTGAAGGTGCAATGGAAGCATTGTCCAGTTAGAGAGGCGACTTGGGAGACAGAGTCTGATATGCGTGCTAAATATCCTTATCTTTTCGAAGCTTCAGGTACTTTCTTTTACCTTATGTTCGAGGACGAACATGATTTTTAGTGGTGGATAATGTAACGACGCATAATATTATTTCTGAAATTAGTCCACTTGATTTCATAAAAAAATACCTCCCTCGAAAAATTTTTAGTGGGTACTTTGGACTATTCGGTAACTAAGACTATTTAATTTATGGGTAAGTTTGAATAATTAATAAAAGTGGTGGGTTAAATATTAATTTGTTTAAATTCTATATCACATGACCATGTATTAAAATAGGGTAGTGGGATTTAATAGTTCCAGAATTTGAAAAAAAAATTAAAACAGAGGAGAAAAAGCAAAGGGGCGAGCAACGTAAGACGGCTGAAAAATTTCAGATCTTGTCAGCCAAATTGAAGATGTGTATATATAGTAAAATATACATATCTTCAATAGCATATTCTTTATATATTAAATTGAATAGGAACTGTATATTAATATTAAGTGAAAAGAATTGCAGATAGGTTAGTGGATTTAGTGCATCTTTTCTTGTGCAGCATTTAACTTCGTGCAGGAGTTTTGCAGCTTTAATTAATTAGAAAATTGTTCATCACAAAGAGGAATTAAGAGAGTGTAAAGGGGTGTGATGTGTGGACCCTATTTGGCCATTACGGGAAGTGACAATTTAAGAAAAGGGGCATTGGAGGTTGCTGCCAGCAGCCTCTATTCTATATATGTATATATTATTATTATATATATTTATTTTTTTTACCTTTTGGCAGTGATTATGGAAGTAGCAAACATTGGGAATGTAAAAGAAAAATAGTTTTGTTCTTTGCAGTAACTCTTTGCTGCCTTTGGTCAAAGTACTCTTCTGCCAGATACTTTTGTTCTTGTTTAGGCGTCTTCGGACGTGTATGTATATATATATGTTTGTATTAACATTGGAGAAATTAAGACTTAATCCTAGACTTGAAATTTTGGGAATTAATTATGAAATTGGTTAGTTTTTTTGGGATCTATGTTAGACGTATAGTAATATGGGTATTATCAGTGGTGAAATCTTATTGTGGTAATTTATATGACTAGATCGTGGTGCTACGGATTCCAATCGAAAGGGAAAGGCTCAAGTGTTTGACTGATCGTGATTTGATTAAGGCAAGTGAACTTTTAAAACTTTGTAATTCTTGTAGAATTCTCGAATTATCCTTTCTTCTATGTGTGAATCGTGAAGTATTTTTAATATTTTAATGAGGTGCTTAAATATAAATGTGAGTTGGTGTGTTGTTGCGACACTCGAATTAAACATGTGGTTAAGTGATGAAAATTTTTATGTTTGGGATATATGGTTGTGGTTGGTGATTATGAGTGGATTGGTTGTAGATTTCATCTCATATGCATTCATTTTATATCATACACATTGCATTGGTTCTGGATATTGGTATGAGTAAGATGGTAAAAGTTGGGACCGAGGTCTTTACCGGTCGAGATATTGTGATGCCGAGGTCTTTACCGGCGATATTGTGATGCCGAGGTCTTTGCCGGCGATATTGTGATGCCGAGGTCTTTGCCGGCGATGATATTGAGATGTCGAGGTCTTTGTCAGCAATTATTGCATACGCATTGCATCTCATCCTTGCATATTCCTGTGTGGCATGATGTTATCCCTGTGTTTGATTGTGTTGCTTCTTTTGAGTTATGACTTGTGATTTGATATCTGTGACATAGTAGAAACTATCTCTAGAATGTATTATGTGTTGCTGGACTGGGACTTTTCTGAGTGCAGGTGTGTAGTTCGGCGGTATGTGGTTGGGTGTGAACGGAGTTTGTGTATTCTATCGGAATTATTCTGTTTTGCTAGTTGACTTGTTGGGTACCGCGTTGTTTTTGGTACTCACCCTTGCTTCTACACTTGTGTAGGTTTTGAGCCCGGACTGTGAGTAGTATTTTCCTTGATCATCCGAGGCTTCTCAGGAGATTTAGAGAGGTAGCTGCTGTCATCTAGCTGACTCTCTTATCCTGTTTCCTTTTTGCTTTGTTCTATTTGAGAAGAAAGACAGTTTCAGACTTTGTAATTCTTTGGATTTCTATATGACTAGTGGCTTGTACACGTGACAACCAATCCTTGGGTGGTATTAAAGTTTTGTGAAGATTTCTCTTTTTAAGTTATCTATTTTATTTAGTACTTCCACACGTTATTTCGATATTCTTGTTGGGTTTAGGCTGACTTGTTCTGGTGGATTTGAGCAAGTGCCATCACGTCCATTTTTGGGTCGTGACAGTTGGTATCAGAGCTAGGTTCATAGGTCTCACGTGTGTACGAGCCAAGTCTAATTAGAGTCTCAAGGATCGGTACGGAGACGTCTGTACTTATCTTTGAGAGGCTATTAAGACTGTTAGGAACCTTCTTTTTATTTATTCTCTCTTATCGTGCGTGATTATCTTCATTAGTATTGAGTTGTGCCCCTACTCTTTTGACAGATGGCAAGGACTAGAGCTACGATTACTGGTGGTAGAGGCGAGGCAGCTCCCGAGACCATGGTTGAGGCCCCAGTTAGAGGTAGGGGAAGGGGTCGAGCTAGAGGTCGTGCTCGTGGAGTGGCATCAGTGAGAGGACGTGCCCGAGGGGCGGCACCAGTTAGAGGACAGGATAGAGGAGTTTCTCCCGAGCCACAGATAGAAGTTGATGAGGATCAGGCTCTTCCAGAGCCCACAACTGCACCATTGCTTCAGGACACCCTGCTGAGGATGTTGGGCATGCTTGAGAACTTCACTCAGGGGGGTGGTGCAGACGAGAGTGAGAGAACAGACTTCGGGGCATCATCACGACCAAGTTCATGATAATCAGGTGGGTCAGCCCCCAGTGGTTCCTGTATCAGCTATTGGGGCACAAACCACTCCAGAGGCAGTTTTGGCAGCAGATGATCAACTTAGTTACGAAAGATTCCAGAAGATGAAACCACCTCAATTCCAGGGTAGTAGGAGCGAGGACGCCCATGAGTTTCTGACATTGTGCCATGAGATGCTAGAAGCAGTGAGTTTGGTTGATCAGCGTGGTGTCCGTTTTGTTGCACTCCAGCTCCGTGGGCCAGCCAGGGAGTCGTGTATTCTATCGGAATTATTCTATTTTGCTAGTTGACTTGTTGAGTACCGCGTTGTTTTTGGTACTCACCCTTGCTTCTACACTTGTGTAGGTTTTGAGCCCGGACTGTGAGTAGTATTTTCCTTGATCATCCGAGGCTTCTCAGGAGATTTAGAGAGGTAGCTGCTGTCATCTAGCTGACTCTCTTATCCTGTTTCCTTTCTGCTTTGTTCTATTTGAGAAGAAAGATAGTTTCAGACTTTGTAATTCTTTGGATTTCTGTATGACTAGTGGCTTGTACACGTGACAACCAATCCTTGGGTGGTATTTAAGTTTTGTGAAGATTTCTCTTTTTAAGTTATCTATTTTATTTTGTACTTCTGCACGTTATTTCGATATTCTTGTTGGGTTTAGGCTGACTTGTTCTGGTGGGTTTGAGCAAGTGCCATCACGTCCATTTTTGGGTCGTGACACAATGACACAGAAAAAATTGAAATTTTTGGTAATTTTTAAAAGAGTCGGGAAAACTAGAAATTATAAATAAATAGTATAGTATTTATGAAACTTAT
Organism: Solanum rostratum; assembly: GCA_029948455.1. Classification (NCBI taxonomy): domain Eukaryota; kingdom Viridiplantae; phylum Streptophyta; class Magnoliopsida; order Solanales; family Solanaceae; genus Solanum; species Solanum rostratum. Next base: position 54,369,851 of record CM057055.1, read on the forward strand.
ACTTTTAATTAAATTTCGGGCTGCAAACAAATTGACCCGGAATTATAGAAGAAGATTGCTATAGATATTTTCGCAATAAACGGATGGGCCGGGTTAGGACAAGTTTTAAGTGGGCTTCTTAGTGTTAGTTATTGTTTTTGTACATGGACTTATTTTATTTTGAATAAAAAGAGCCTTTGAACTCAAAATTTTATCAAAAAGAAAAATACACTTTTAAAAAAGAAAAAGAAATATCATCTAATATATGATTTTCTTCAAACAATTAAACTTCACGTTAATAATAGATATAAATAAATAGTTTCACTAATTAAAAATTAAACTAATTACTCAGTAATACATATTTAGTAAATTGAATGAAGTATGGGTTTTCAAATTTAAAATTAATGTTTCTTTAAATATAATCAATAATAAAATGGTACACAATTCAAAAATAATTATTGGACCGATCACATAGCTGACACTCAATTTTGACCAACCTATAACCCATTCGGGATCATCATCTGATTAAATAAATATTTTTTTAAAAATAACTTTAAAAAATTAGATGAGTTTATTTTCAATTTTTATCCAAATAGTCATGTATTTTAAACATATTTAAAATAAAAATAAAATAAATAAACTTTCAAAACTTGTTCGGGTATTACGAATTATTATATTTATTGTTATATTCAATATAATATTCATTATCCTGATAACTAATTTTATTTATTATTATTTTTAGTATTAGTAATATATTATTATTATTATTATTATTATTTCTAATGTCATATTTTTACCATTTTATTTTTATTAATTTTTAATTAAAAAATAATATTTAATATTTTTACACATTTCTGTACAACTATTATATTACGTATTTTTCATTACATCAAAATTATTTTAAATATTGAATATTTTATTTGTGCATACGTCGTAATTAGATGACAGTTTATTTAATTTATCCTAATTCATTCAATTCGTAGCCTTTTCTACCAAATTCATTTTAATTCCAACCAATTCCTTTACATTTATTTTAAAGTCTAGTCAATTCTTTACAATTTTTTTCAAATTCTAACTAATTCTTGTCAATTTTAGCCTAAATCAAGTCAATTTGTGGCTTTATTTTAAATAAAGATTTTTTTTCTTATTTTTATATATATTTTTATTTTGCATGATGTAATCCTATCCATTCATCACATTTGATCTAACGGCCTATATTAGTTTTCAATAAACTTATGTCGTACAGAAAAAAATTTAATGGTATGAACTTGGCATAATAATGAGTGAAATCAAATAAAATATGATTAGACTATTTAATATTGATTATATTTATGTGTTATAATGATATAAATATAGATTAATTAACTAATATTATTAGTTTTCATTGAATAAAATTAATAATAGACTGAAAATTCAAACAAACACAATGTTTGCCCTGAAAAAACACTAACTACTTTAAACACAAAAAATCCAACAAAAGTGAATTAACAAACAAACAAACACAATGTTGAGTTGACTTTCAAATCACTTGTCAGATGCTTTTCAATATAATCTGAGATTCTTCCAAAAAAAAATTGAATAAACAATCTTCACTTGAATTTTTGCAAATTTTTTTAATGAATTTCAACCACCAAATCAAAATCAAAAACACCCCACCACATGAGTACTATGTACTAATCTTCACCAAGCCCTCACCCCTTATCCCATCCCAGATGACCACCGAGATATGAAAGAGATAGATAAAGGTATAATAATAAAATCGAGATTTATTATTTTCATATATCCCCATCTTCACCAGCCCCTCACCCCTTTTCCCCACCCAACAAATTACAGCACTAGTGTTATCAAATAATAAAAATGAAAATTGCACACTAGTGTTCTCAAATAATAAAAATGAAAAGGAAGAAGAAGATGGAATCTGAAAAGAAAAAGATCAAGGCATGATAATAAAATCAAGATTTATTATTTTCATATATCAAAGATGAGGAAGAAGATGATGAAATCTGAAAAGAGAATACAAAATCTTTGAAAAATATTTTCAACCAAATTGAAATGTTTAATTGGAAAAGACAATTATCATTACTTTTTTGGGGAGAAGTAAAGAGACCTAATAAAAAAGTTATTGATAATAGTATAAAAAAGTTATTGATAGTTATTCCATAGGGTGAAATTTTTTCTTTTTATCCCTTCTCAATTTCAAATATTTTTTTGATAGTAAATTAATATTGGGAAGATTTCATAAATACCATTATTTGGATAGGAAATTACTAGCCCCTACCAAAATGATTGAAATTATCAAAACGGTACCAACTTTTATTACAAAGTAAGAGAGAGAGTATAAATTTTTATAATAAAGTTGATTAAATTATGATGTGATAGGTGTTGTAAAGGAGAAATAATTTGTTGATATTTAAAAGTATGTTCTTCAAAGTTTGAGAAAATAAATGTTAATTTGAAAACGTAATGTAAATCGTAAAAGTAGTAAATTTCTTGAAAAAAACCTTTAAAAAATGGTATGCAAAATGATTGTACTATAGAGAAAAAATTAATCTTACGTATAAATGATAAACAATGCGAAATTTTTGTTGAACATTCGAAATTTTTTTTTCTTAAGATTATAAAATGGTTATCGTAACCAAATTCGTGGAATTAATTATTTATTAACATGTTTATATAAATTTGGCTTGTTCTATACTCAAAAAAAAGTAATGTATAAATTTTATTTTTTTAATAAATAATAAAATAGGAATTGAAGAGGACATATCACATCTAATTAATTGATTGGATGTGGTTTGGTCAGCCTAGTGTTAGAGCCTACCCGCCCCTAAAAGGGATGCCACATCAAGATGTCAGCAGCCCATGTGTCTTTCATTTTTCCCCATGCTCAAAAATTAACAAAAGAGAAATTGGAGGGAATATTTTTTGTGTATTTAATAAGTGTTTGACCAAAGAATTATATTTTGGACAAAAGAGTCTTCAAAAAGTAAGAATTTTCTTTGAACAAGGGACATGGATAGCGAAAAAGTGGTATCTATTTTGTTGAAATATGATGGAAGATGGGATATAACAGGTATATTGTTATGTATATATTATTATATCGTTGGTCACTCACGTTCATATGTTGGTGAAAAACTAAAAGTTGAAATCTTGAGCTTAAAAGTGTTGTTGCCTGATTCTAGTTGTTGTTTTTTTTTAATTGTTATTTGGTGTAAATTTGCATGTTTCAATGTCCCAGGTTAAAGCAATGCGTACTGACATGTTTTTTATTTTAAATTTATTTCACAACATCCCCATTACACCAAAATGAAAACCATTCGAAATATCACAAGTATACCAAAGAAATACTATTAGTATCTTGACTCCCCAAAAAAAAAAATGGTTGTGATATTTCGTGACGTTTATGCAGGCACTATGCATAATTACCCCACACATATATGTCAAATGGGATGAATAATTAACCTCCTTACCAATTTTTACAAATCCTTCACAAAACCAATATGGAACCCATGTTGTATACCACAAACAACACCAACCAACTAGAATTGGTCTCTTCACTAATGGAAAGTATTTATCATTGTTATATTATTAATACTTGCAAAGGATTGTATCAAACTGTGTTTCTGAATTAACTTAATACTAATAAATTGTCATTTTCCTTATTTTGCCATTTTTCGTTGTATATGTCAACTGCCACCAATAGGGACCCCTTACCTTATACCAAAAAATAAACCAAACAACTGCTATTGCAAAATACATTATGGCTGAATGTTCAATCATATTATCAACCATACTGTTCCACCCAAAATCTTCATAATACATACCAAACAAAACACCAAACCAGTGCTAGATAATACTAAATCAAAAAAACACTTTTCTATAAGTCCAGCAAAAAAAAAGGGCTTAATGCGCAATATTCTTGTAGCCCTACAAAAATTTCTATTTGTTGGTGTTGCAATGCTTCTTTTCGCGACCTTCCAGCCCACTTATACTGCTGTTACCTTTACTCCTCTTTGTCTTCCTTCCGGAGAATCCCTTCTTCCTGTCTTTGCTTGATGGCCGCCCCGGTCTCCTTTTTGTGCGGGGGGCCAGTACTATCTCATCCATAACATGCGACGGAACTGCCCAAAGTGCTTTCAAGAGGCCACCAATGCATACCAGAAAAAATTACCAAAAAATTACATCTTTCATACCAAAAACAGTAAACATGAACAAAACCATACAAAGTACCATCATGCAAATCTTTCATACCAACAAACAGTAAAAATGAACAAAACCATACAAACTACCATCATGCATACCAAAACCATACAAACTTACCATCAGCAATACCATATAACATACCAAGTGTGACAATAATGAAGAATACCATAAAATACACCAAAAAATTACATCTTTCATACCCAGAACATCAAACAGGAACGAAACCATACAAACTACCATCATGTATACCAAAATAGCAAACATACCAAAAATCATCCCATTACCAAATTAGCATACAACCTTACCATGAGCAATACCATATAAAAATACCAATTCTGACAATAATGAATAATACCATAAACTACACCAAAAAATTACATCTTTCATACCAAAAAACAGTAAACATGAACAAAACCATACAAAATACCATCATGCATACCAAAACAGCATACATAACAAAATACATCCAATTACCAGATTAGCATACAAACTTACCATCAGCAATACCATATAACATACCAAGTGTGACAAGAATGAAGAATACCATAAAATGCACCAAAAAATTACATCTTTCATACCCAGATCATCAAAAAAGGAAAGAAACCATACAAACTACCATCATGCATACCAAAAATAGCAAACATACAAAAAACCATCCCATTACCAAATTACCATACAACCTTACCATGAGCAATACCATATAAAAATACCAATTCTGACAATAATGAATAATACCATAAACTACACCAAAAAATTACATCTTTCATACCAAAAATCAGTAAACATGCACAAAACCATACAAACTACAATCATGCATACCAAAACAGCATACATAACAAAAAACATCCAATTACCAGATTAGCCTACAAACTTACCATCAGCAATACCATTATCCCCAAACCGGCATCCAAAGTTGGACACCATAAAAAATACCAACTCACAGTCATGCCTAATACCAAAAAAAATACACCAACATTTGCAATACAAACAAACATTTGCTGCCCAAAAAAAATAAATTACATACAAACAAGAGGATATACAGCACATGCTAAAGTCAAAGACCCCCTAATTAGCAGTTGCAAACAAAAAAATAAAGGCCATCTAACAGTGAAGGAAAATAACAGTTAAGCATTACATACATAACCCCAAAACAAAAAACACAAAAATATATTCAATAAAATCGAAAATACAGAAAAAGGGGACTTCGGAGGAAGAAAAACGACATGGGAGGCAAGAAAACTCAAATAAAAAATGTTGAGATAAACTTTACACAATAAACCATTACTTGAATGACCGGATTCAAAACGAAAATAAAAAAAAAGCAACAATTACATACCTGAAATCCGCGAGTTGAATGGTAATGAAGAAGAAGAAGATGAAATTTTTCTCAAAAACAAACAATATTAACAAGAAGAAGAACAAAACTCACAATATTTGTTTCCTATTAAATCGGCGAGTTGAATGGTAATGAAGAAGAAGAAGATGAATTTTTTGTCAAAAAGAAACAATATTACCAAGAAGAAGACCAAAAAGCACTTTTAACCTCGTGAATAGACGCGCCGCTGACAGACCGGCGCGTCATTCCATAACGTCGCGTCTGTCAGTGTAATTAATTGCACGCATTCATTACACTGTGTAGTAATAAATGCCGTGTGAGTGAATATTTGTTTCTCATTAAATAAAATATATGCCGGTTGTAAATATTAATAAAAAAAAATTAAAAAAATCCAGTTGCATTAAATGATCAACTTAAATGGCCGCCCTTGCATTTAATGTTACCTCATGTCAGTCACGTCAAAATTAAAAAAAAAAAGGAAAAATCGTTTATTAATGGAAAAGTCAAATTATATGACTTGGTAAATATGTAAATTAATTGGTATTGAAGTAAATAAATTCGGAAATGTAATTTCAAGCCTCAAACTTGTATATTTGCTTAAAAAAACACATTAATATTTGAGCATATATTTTTCTTCAATGGTCTAATCACCCTAATTTTTTTCTCGCACGCAACATGCAACGGGTGTCACCAACAAATGTGTTTGTCATAAAAAGAAAAGAAGTTTATAAAATTATATTGGATAAATTGTTTTATTCTTTCCTAACTAGAAGGACCTTCGACGTTTCCCTTACAACTCCTACTCCACAGACAACAAAACAAAAGAAAATTTCCCATGATATAAATTATCTGCTCCTATTCGAAGAAGGAAAAATTAATCCTCACTATTTATGTACATACTTCCAACAAATTACTAAAATAATTACGAGTAATGACTATTAATCAATACAGATATGTCATTCTTAGTTTCTCTTCCCTTTTGTCGACTTTCTTCATATAACAAAGAGATCATCTCAAACTAATCTTTACCCTTAAGCTTTAGCAAAGTGAAGTATAAAATTATTTTTGAAATGCCAAATTTTTGGAATGAAAACGTAAGTCACTAGTTATAATGGTGTATATCTTGGTTCATTTTTATGATGGGGGTTGTCCATTTCTAAAAATTTCTCATCTAAGAGGTAATATTTATTTGGTTACTTTAGAGGTAATATTTGAATTGTAGTATTTGTAGCTATATGATCTCGACATAAGTATAAGTTAAGAAATCAACAAAATGTTGCTTGTTATTTGGGAAAACAATGACTTTCCTAATATTCGATTTATTATTTAATTGATTTAAGTAAATCAAATTTTCAAAATTTAAGCACTTAAATATTAAGGAAAAACCAAGAAAATCATTAAATCATTTTTAAAAAGATTTAAACAGAAAAAAAATCTTTTTAAAATTCAAAGAAAAGGTCCGGGTTCATATTTCCACTTCGAGAAGGTTTCACGCACTCGAAATGACCGTTAATATGCGATTATCCGGCGATTAGGAAATTTTAACTAACTCCGGAAAATAAAAATCAACTTTATAAATGTAATTGAAAAAGTCCAAATTAGAAAGCTTAAATTACCACATTGTTTAATTTGACTAACAAAAGACATTTGTAAATGATTTGAATAAATTAACTAAGCACTTTTCACAAATATTTTTGAAATATTTAGAAGACCTAAATGCATTTTTCACATTAAGGAATCACAAAATCAAATTTAAATAAAAATAACACAAAAATGGTTTGACTTTTGGAAAAATCAATAAGATTAAAAACAAATAATTACTAAATTAATGTTAGTGTTAGAGTTAAACAAGTATCACAAAAATATAACAAAATAATGAAACAAGAGAATAAGCTAAAACTACTGGGCTAGACAGGCCCAATATCTTCCACCTGTCCTAATTTCTACATTTTTGGGCCTGCCTAGCCCTTTTCAAAAGAGCCGCTGCTGCCCTTGAAATTGGACTTTTGGCCCTGTATCAGCTGCTCAAAACTTGGCCATTTTAGCCCATTTTTTCACCCTTGTTGTCTATTTCTCTGTATACATATGGTATACCAATGTGTATACTTAAGTTGCTGCATCAAAATTAAATTGCAACCATCTTCCATCGACCTGTATTGCTTCCTTTTGACGGTAACTAGGCTGACTAAAATGTAAGGTTCACATTACAGATAGCCACAAATAAAATCAACACTGGATCCTAAAATAACATAAAAAGGAGAGCAGAATACCAATGTACACTTAACAGAGACCTTAAAATGAGGACCATATAATCAGCCCACTCAAACAATTTTGTGAAGAAACTGAAATACTTAGAATCAAATAAATTAACTAGCAATTGAATTAAGGTAGTTTTAAACCAACACGCCTATTCCACTAACCTAAACCAAATCATTTTAACCAAATATGCACACAGCAGGATAAAACATGAGCAACTGATGGGCTAATTTAGCCACTTTTATTCAAACAAATAGAAGTAAAAACCAAAGAAAATCAAGGGATTTCATTCATGGTAAACTTGAAATAGAGAACTACAATCTCAACATTCTAAATGAGGAAGCAGGGTCAAGAAGCAAATAGACAAAGAACCACGAAATTTAAACTTTGAAAATAAGGAGATTTATAAAGACAAAATGAAATTACTCTAGCTAAGAGAACTCAATATCATGCTAAACTCAAACATAGAATACATAAGAGAATCAGACGAGCATATCTGTTGGAGCAGTAAAGTTTTGATGGCTGACAAAAGATAATGAAACAGGTTGGACTACCCGGTTCTTTCAGCGTACTGTTTTCGTGGCAAAACTGCACACGCATCACACAATAAAAATGGAATAATTGGTGCTGGAAATAAGGAGGATAACAAGGAATATTATTCCAAGTTGAACTCCTAGAAGAAGAAGGTTCCAAAGAAGGAAATATTTTTCAAGAAACATGAAAAAAGGGGAGAAGCATGAAATAAGGAGGATAACAAGGAATATTATTCCAAGTTGAACTTCTAGAAGAAGAAGGTTCCAAAGAAGGAAATATTTTTCAAGAAGCATGAAAAAAGGGGAGACGCTGATTAGAAAAGGAATTCGAAAAGAAGTTGGAGAAAGACTTATCAGCAACTATAAAACCAGAAAAGAATTCACAGAAGAAGGCAACGCAGAAAAAAGAAAGAAGCAGAGAGAAAAAGAGAGATTCAGACATAGAAAAAGAGAGAGACGAAGAAGAAGAGAAACGCGGCAACTTGACGTAGGGTTTAGGAGTTTTGTTTTCTCTTTGTAATTCTGAACAATTGTGTAATCAACTGAGATTAGATTCTAGTCTTCAAGTTGGGGGCAACTCGAAGACGTTGGTAACATAAGCCTAGAGAGGTTTATGTGAACTTAGGAATTGTAATCGTTTGTTGAAGGCTCATATTGAAGTAGTGAAGTTGGAGTAAATCCTGTAAAGGTACAGGTCGTGGTTTTTTCACCTTTTGTGAGCTGGGTGTTTCCACGTAAAATTGCTGCGTTCCAGTTTATTTCTGCATTATTGAAACACGTCGGTTAACCTGTTCCAACGATTAGGCAAATCCGTAGGGATGCAAAACCTAACAATATCAGATGTTAAACTGAACATGAAACTTAGCGTGAAAATTAAGGTATATGAAAACATGTAACTCAGGAAGAGTTGAAGAACAACCACTGAACGAGAATATTCTCAAAATACCAATACAACAGTAAAGCAGAAACAAAGAGGGAAGCATAACTTGACCTGACGAATGATTGAAGCTGACATGCTTGATTTAAAGCCTAGATTTCTAATACTATCAGGCACAGTATGACAGTATCATAGAATCAATTTCAGACAAACAGGCAACAACAACCAACTCATCCAACAGGATCAAGAAGATTTCAGCATAATACAGTCATCCAAACCTTTATCAAGCTAACTTAGTGAATATAACAACCCAACAACAGAAAACGATTCCAAAATATTATGTGTTTTAAATAAGATCCAATATAGAACACACAAACATTTGAAAAAAAAAATGAGAGAAGTGAATGAGGATGTTACCTTTTTTGGAGCAGCAAAAGCGGAACGAGGTGAGCTTTAACGACGAACTCTCACCACCAACGGAATCCCATTTTCGAATTTGAAGCTTCCGACTTCAAGAATCCTTCAAGATTGAATGACTTTCTGGAAAAATTTAAAGGCTCTTTAATGGAAATTTAAAGGTGCTTTTCAGGTCCAGAACCGCTCTTTAATGTATGAGTGTATATATATGTAGCATAATGTTATGGCTGATTTTGAGTGGGCTGGTCGGGTATTGGATTAATATTGGGCTGAAATTGAATTAAATGATGGCTGAAAATGGGTTCAAATATTAGGGGGATTAATTTAAGAAATTAATTATATTGCAATTGTGACCTATTAAATATAATCAAATCGAATTTAATTGACTAATTTGGTTGCAAGATGAATCAACACAAATTAATTGAAGAGTTTTCAAGAATTAACGACCTGAAATAATCGAATTAATTGCAAAATAATAACTCTTGAAAATAAAAGTGAAATTTATTTGAGAAAATATTTTTGCATTTTCAAAAGCTAATTATTTCAAATTGTTAAAATTAAAAGTTTGATGATTAATTTATATTGTAAAGGGTAAAAATTGGATATCAACATTTCTTATGCAACAAAAATAAATTTGTTAAAAAAAAACTTTAATTGAACATGTTGAGCTTCCCTCAACTAGCATTCAATAGAGATTTCATAGCTCTTATTGTGAAGGAGATAATCAATGCTTTCATGATTTTCATTAAGTGGGTTCTATAAATAAAAATATAACGTGTGAAGTTTGAATTTAAAATTTTACATGAATTTTGAACTCCAGAAAATATGTTTGGTCAGAAAAAATTTGGAACTCAAAGAAATTGAATTTCACAATTTTTTGAAATTTTAAAAAATAGAGAAAAAATTAGTTCCACGTAATATCACTCAAAAGATTCAAAAACAGCTCCAATTTTGGACCATTAATTTTCAGTTTGAAAACAAAAATAACTTTTCAAATACTTACAAAAAATGAGTAAACGCCCCCATATTGTATGGCCATGAGTCATTAGCTAGTCTGCATAATACATCTTTTTAGAGTTGCAAGCAGCAAAATGTTAGTATGAATTTGTAGCTCTCATTTAAGTTGATTGCCAACATTTCTGATTGACACCCACAGCTACTGATTATGACGGCTAACATAGAGACCGAATTAGCATTTAAAATTTATGAATTTGGAAAGTGTCACGAAATGCATAGCTTGTCTTAATTATTGGATTCATCATTAAATATAATTATTGGAGAAGACTCAGAGTATTTTATCGTTGAGATAGGACTTTATCAAGGATATGTGTTGAGCCTTTTTTTGTTTGTTCAGGTGATGGATGAGCTGACGCGGTCTATCCAGGAGGAGGTCCCTTGGTGTATGTTATTTGCAGATGACATAATACTGATTGATAAGACCCGGACTAAAGTTAATGATAGATTGGAAGTTTGTAGACACGCTTTGGAATCCAAAGGGTTCAAATTGAGTAGAACAAAAACAGAATATATGGAGTGCAATTTCAGTATTGCGAGGGATGAAGCAGACAATGATGGGAGGCTTGCCACTCAATCTATCCCCAAGAGAGATAACTTTAAGTATCGTGGGTCCATCACCCAGAGTAGTGGCGATATCGACGATGATGTCACACACCGTGTTAGGGCAGTATGGACGAAATGGAAGCTTGCCTCTGGAGTATTGTGTGATTAAAAGATACCACCTAAGCTTAAAGACAAGTTTTACAAAATGGTGGTTAGACCATCGTTGCTATATAGGGTGGAGTGTTGGCCTATTAAAAATTCACATGTTCAGAAGATGCATGTTGCGGAGATGAGGATGTTGAGATGGATGTGTGGACATACCAGGAGTGATAGGATTAGGAATGAGATCATCCGGGAGAAGCTAGAGGTAGCTCCTGTGGCTGACAAGATGAGGAAAGCGAGACTGTGTTGGTTTGGACATGTGCAGAGAAGGATTATCGATGCTCCTGTTAGAAGGTGCGAGAGGTTAGATTTAGGGGATACATGGAGGGGTAGAGGTAGGCCGAAAAAGTATTGGGGGAAGTGATTAGACAAGATATGGCGAAACTTCACCTCGTCGAAGACATGACCTTAGATAGAAAGAGTAGAGGTTGCGTATTAGAGTAGGTGGCTAATAGGTTAGTAGGGGTAGGTCAATATATGACTTAGTGATAGTAGGATAGTAGGAGTAGTGATGTATGTACATCATATGTTGCCATTATATTTGTTTACCTTTAGCGTATTTTCATTGTCTTTATATTTTGTGTTGTCATTTTCCATTTTGTTATGTTAAATTTATTGTATTTGCATACTATCATGTGTTTTCCTGTACTTTCCTTTTTCTATATCTAGTTTATTCTACTTTTGGGTTTTTGAGACGAGGGTTCCGAGGAAACAACCTATCTACATCTATGAGGTAGTGTTAAAGGTATGCGTACATTCTACCCTCTCCAAACCCCACTCGTGGAAGTTCCACTTATGTTGTTGTTATTGTTGTTGTCATTAAATATAATTAAAAAAAATTAATACAAATATAGAATTTAAACAAAAAGCTATAGAATTTGTTTGAACTCATATCAAAAAATTACAAGTGAAAAATTAAATAAAGAAAAATAATTCGATAAATAAATATTCAGGATGAGAGTGAGGATATTATAAACTGTAGGAGAAATATGAGTTATGATATGAAAGATATTTTATTGTGCGTGAGAAGTGTGGAGAAAAAAAAGAGATCGATGTAGTGAAAGAAAGGATTTCGACAAAGAAAAATATTTTGTTGTAAGAATGTGTTATTTTAATGGAGCATTAGATTCTTTAACTAATTAGTACTAGTTGTTTGAGTTACATAGAATTGTTAAATTGTTATAATATCCTAGAAAAAAATAATCAAGAACTATATTACTAGATCGATGTAAAATTCTATCACAATAAACTTAATTTTTTTTAATAATAGTAAGATAATTCTATTTTGAGCCATACAGTCCACGTTAGAAATGCCAACCTGGATTGGTAAAAGAGTTGATGTCCTTGATTGAAGGTACTATTTTTGTTTTTAGTGTTGTGGGGTGCCCAAAAGGATGCTTATTCTTTGCTAAATAAACATATCCAAATGTTGAAACGTCTTTTTCTTGCATGGCTATTGTAAAACGCCAAAAGTTAGGACATCACTAGTAACCTATAACTAACATTATAAGTGGTCCAAATAACCTTGTTCCACCTCATACTCATAAGTCGCTCGCTTGCTCATTAAAAATTTATGAATTTTTGTAACTATTTCTAATAAAATTATTTAATACATTTTATTTGTCACGATTATTTTTTTTTTGGCAAAATGATACTTATTTTGAAATAGAAAAAATAATGAAAAAATTAAATATGTACACAACCTTTTTTAACATAATTTCAGATAATCACTGTCATTTTAAAAAATTATAAAGTTCCCACAATTTTACTTTCTCTCTCTTCCGTATTGATAATAGACTACAATATAAATATCCGTGGTAATCATCACATAATTGACGCTTAATTTATAGGCGTCAGTTCAATCCACCTACAATTTAATGCTAATTAAAACTCTTTCAACTTAATTTCAAAATCAATTCCAAAAAAAAGTAAAAGATCTGAGTGTTCCCCCTTTTTCTTTTTTCCCCTAATCGCTTTCTCTCAGTCTTCCTCTTTGTCGCAAAATCTCCATTACAATGGATTCTACCCCATTCTCTTCACATTATATTATTCATGCATTATCAAATATTGAAAACATTACTCAATCCGAAGTTGTTCCACCAAGTGAATCTAATAAGCGAGTAGTTGATTCCAATGAAGTTGGGTTCCATGAAAATAGAACATAAAATTCCAATGATCCAATGTCGAAGACAAAGAAACCCAAGAAGGTTGTTGGTTCAACTTCCAAATCCTGAACTATTGAACCCCCTTCCAAATCCCGAACTATTGAACCCCCTTCGAAGAAATAGATCAAAAATAAGCAATGGTCCTTTAATCGAAAAGAAGACACACAAAAAAGATGTAGCTTCAAGTTCCAAATTTCATGTTGAGAAAGTACCACCAAAAAAGGGGGAAACCCTTAAAAAAAGGTGAAGAAAATTGAATTAGTTTCAACCTGCCCTTCATTGCTAAGGATATAATTTTGTCCGCTATTTTTGTAATTTTTAGTTAAAAATTTTTGTATCAACACAATGTTGTTGTTTTTGTACTGGTGTCATTGATATAATATGTTGTTATTTTTGTATCAATACTGTATTTGAGTTGTTTGTATCAACGTTGTATTGTGTTTGTTTGTATCAACATTGTATTGTGGTCACAATTTACTCATGTATCAATACCTATTTAAAGGTTATTTGTATCGAACAAGTTCTGATGTCATGATATAATCTGAAGTAGAGTGTTGTTTTGTTCGTATCTGCGCTGCATTGTTCGTATCAACCATGTACGGTATCAACACTATAGCAAAACTGTATTGTGTTGTATGTATCAAAACTGTATTGGATAGTATCTAGTATTATTAGAGTATAATTTTGGATAGTATCTAGTATTATTAGAGTATATTTGAATTTTTAAAACTTTTTTTAAATGAACCAAGTATTGTATCAAGATTTGCTTCTGATTTTTTATTTTAAAACTAATAATATATTACGTAGTCGCTCTTGTATCTTGAATATGTCATATCGTTCTCCCAAAATCCTGAATGCCTCAACATAATCGCAACATTCATTTTGTATCGGCTACTATTTTTTACTCTTCTCCTTTTCCATATGGTGTTCTTCTCTGATTTTGTCAATTAGTTGAAAAAAAATGAATTTAGAATTTTGAAATTGATTGCAACGAATCAATTACCTTACATTGGAAATATCCTTGATTAATGGTTGATTAACGTGAATCTTGGATATTAAATAACTGATTGATGTTTTAGTTTTCTTATAAAACTCAACTATCAGCTTTTTCGCATGTATCAACAACGATTGTTTGTTTATCGTGAATGCACTTTTTTCAGAAATGTTTTATAATATTAGAAATGGTAAAATTTATCCCTAACAATATGAAATTTCTAAAATTTATACAAAAATAATTGATTGTGATCAATTTTGACTCGCTAGTCGATAAGACACCTTTTACATGTAAGTGAGAATGATATTAAGATTCGAAGGGCAAGGTGAAAGGACAATTGATGTGATAATTAAAGTTGCAAAGCGTGTATGGTCATAGCTGTGAATTTAAAATGTTCATAATTTTCCAGTTGTGGCCATAAATGAAATTCATGGTACTTGTCACCTGTAGCCTTTTGTGTGGCTGGAAGGGGTAATTTAATATGTGGGGATATAATAAGTAAGATATTTTATAAGTTGGGATATTTCATTAAAAAAAAATTATTATTATAAAAATAATAATTTTATTATTTTAATATAAATAATAGAATAAACTAATTTTAAAATTAATTAATATGTCAAATTAAATACGAGAGGAGTAATATTTAATCTTAATTTTAAATTTATTTTGAAATATTTAATATATTTTGAAATTTATTTGGTTTGAGGTTTTAAATGTGAAGTGCTTTGATGCACTTTTCTAACAAAGAAATGAATAAAATATCTTGTTCCACTTTCACCTTCCACCTTGAAGACATCCATAATTTTTTTTTTTTTTTGAAAATCTTACTCGTTTCAATTTGTTTAATGTATGTTAACTTGATATGAAGTTTAATAGATTTTTTTGATTAAAATATTATAATCTTTAATTAATAATATATTAAATATATTAAAATATTCTTAAGTTTTAATTTTTAACATGTAATATAAATTTTAAATTAATAAAAAAAATTATTATTCTTGAAACATATTTTTTTCTAAAAATAGGTCAAATAAATTTAAAAAGAAAGTATATAATAAATTAGAATTATCCAAATACTTTTTTCTCTCACTTATCAAAAAATTGAGTAGCATTCCAAGAGGTGTTCATTTCCATCTTCCTATTGGGTTTATTAATTTTTTTAAAAAAAAGACACAACAAAAATCATAGAAATGAATTTAATGACATTTGATATTTATATTAAAATAGTTTAGCGTACGTGCTTTGTACGTATCTATTGTGTCAATCTAAAAGATTATATATCAATAGTATTTATCATTAAAACAAATACAATATTCATATAAACAAAATTAAATAAATACTATTATTTTAATGCAATAGTTTAATCTATTATGAACGGGCAAAGATGAGAAAATCAATTCAATTATTTATAATATATATATATATATATATATATATATATATATAGTTTATGAATTCATAATGTAATAACTTGGAGTTGAATAGTAAAGAGTTAAATAATTAATTGATTAAAATTTAATTTTAAAAAGACTCCTAAATATAAAAAGATAATATTTTCTAAGTGCAAAAAGTTTAGAACCTTCATGCTTTTAGAGACGTTTGGATTGGCTGGAAAAAAAAAGTTACTTTTAAAAAATACTTCAAAAGCACTTTTGAAAGTGTTGAAACTCATTTTTAAAAATAAGTAATTACGTATTTGGATAAAAGTCGTTAAGCTGAAAAAAATAATTGTTAATGTGTTTGATACCTAAGTGTTGTTAAGTGCTTTTTTCCATCAACAAGCAACAACATATTTGAAATAAAATATATAATTTTGATAAAATACGTAAAATATTTGAGATATTTTTTTAGTTATATATATAATAATTAATGCTATATTTTTTATTTGTCATAAATAGTTTACAAAAAAAATAAAATAAGAAAAAAATAATTTAGAAGAAAAAACAGAAAGAAAGAAAGAACAAGAAAAAAAAACGAAACAAAAGAAAAAACAGGAAGAAGGAAAAAGAATGGAAGAAAGAAAGAGCAAGAGGGGGGGGGGGGGGGTGGAAGAGCAAAAAATAAGAAAAAAAGAAAGAAAAAAATAGAAAAATAAAAGCACGAGCAAAATAATATAGAAATTATAAATAAATATTATGGATAAAAAAATAAATTTGTTAGTCAAACATAAATGACTTTTAAGCCAAAACAAAAAAGTAGGGTTGATCAACTTTTAACTTTTGACTTATTTTAAGTTTCTTTAACTTATTTTAAGTCATTTTAGAATTTGTCAAACACTCTCAAAAGCTAAAAAAAGTTTAAAAGCAGGTTTGACTAATTTTTAAGCTCATCCAAATACCTTTTTATATAGTACAGATAGATAGATTAAATTAGTATTTATTATAATGAAGCAACTTAATGACATTAAAAGTATAAAACGACTTAACCATATGATATAAATAGCAAATGTGATGAGTAAATTATACTAACGGGACTTGTCAATGTCATTTGGCTGTTTCTTTCCATAACCGACGCGCTTAGATTAACATTATGATTTGATTTATTAACAGTAATTTAATCTATCCAACAATTAACCAGATAAATTGTAGGTATAATATATAAAAATGACCTTTAACTTAATGTCAATCGATACTTATGTCCATCAATTTGAGTGTGTCAATTAGCTAGAGACTTAACTAATAATTAAATTAAATAAATATAAACATACGTTTTACTTGACAATTCATGTCCCACACGTATTATTTCATGTAGAATATATTTAATATTTTATAAATTCAAATATCTCGCACACTTAAAATTAAAGAGCATATATATTTATCAATGTGTCTAAATTAAAAAATCCGAAAAGTAGAAAACGAAACAAAAGGTCATTCAAGTCTTTATCACAAATCAATTTGCGACAATCTCTTCACGTCCTTTCAAATAAAAATCATTTAGAATTGTGCTAAATGGCCGTAAAAATTTGGCCCAAATATGGCCACAATTATAAAAAGACTTATCTAACCTTATTTAATATTGAAAGATACTTCTTCCAATAAATTTCCATCCCAAGAAAATCATTAATGTACAAAGTTCAAACTCATTGAGAAAGTAAAATTGATTCATACGAGATTAATATTTTATGTGTTAGCAAATTAGCGTCATTAAATTAACATGACGCTATTTCATATTAATGCTAGTATTTTCCAGTTTTGATAAACGAATAAAGATAATGCACTAGACAAGTCACTCCTAATTAATTATATAACTCTTTTCTAATTATATTTTATGGATTACTTAATAAAGCATTAATATGAAATGAAAAAAAAAACATAAATACTCCTACTGATAGATCAGTTTTGTTTAATTAATTCTAACATCCTAAATGAATATAAAATATTAAATAACAATCTTGTCTAATGTGGAATTCGTTTTCGAAAGTGTAATTTAAAAGACGAACGATATTTTTTATTAAAGATTTTCATGTTTTAATGTGATTAGTTTTAATATATATTGCGTGTGTATCATATTAATTAATAAAATATTTATACATATATTTAAGTATACAGTTTAAATTTATTCAAACATAATAATTAATAAAATTACTTAATTGAAATTATAGTAATAACAAATAAAAGTAATGAGTCACAAATAATCAAATCGGCAAGACATGGGGCAAAAGACAACAATATTATATATTAATGTATGACTCTCTCGGATAGTTGTTAACAAAAATCTACACATAGACATTAAAAAAAAAGAACTTTCATTAAATATAATATTCTGTTGAATTTGACAATTAAACTTCATGTTAATAATAAATATTTTTTAATTTAAAATTAATATTAGTTGCTCAATAATACACAATATAGTAAATTGAGGTAAGTATGAGATATGGTTGAATTTTCTTTAAATATAATCAGTGAATAAAATTACATACAGTTCTTCAATGATTAAATGACCATTTATACAAGGTATTCTTTTTTTTTTTCTGAAGAATAAAAAGATAAGAATATTAATTTTTCGGAGTTAGATGTTTTAAATAAATGATAGTGAGACATTTATAATAATGTTTTGAAAAAGAAATTAAATTTCTTACATTATAATTAGTTTGTAAAAATAATAGTACATAATAATTAATAATAGCATATTAATATTTATAAGTATTATTTATATAATTACATCAAAATTAATTTTTTTTATATTTAAACTATCTTTTTTATTTTGACCGTTTGTTTTTCTCTTTATAAGTTAATCTAGCACTCTTTCAAATCATTTTTAAAAAATGAACATACTCAACTAAAAAACTAATTATATTTCATCTCATAACATTGCTTATTGTTCACAAATTGTTTTATTATTATTTTTTTTCTGTGATTTATTGCTTGACTAAATATCATGGTCATTATACTATTCATTGTCATTCTATTTTTATATTTTCTTTGAAGATTTTAAATAACGTTCATTTATTTCTTAAAAAAATTATTAAACATGGCCAATTAATGTGAAAAATCAAATGAATAAATTTTCACAACAGTGAGAACACATTTTAATTAAATGAATAGATCAACAATGATTTTTTAGATTACATTACAAAAATGAAATAAAAAATTATATTTTAATTTTATTCTTGAATGTTGCGAGAAAGGTTAAATGTATCTCCATGTGAATTTTATTTTAATAATAGTCAAAAAATAAATTTAAATCAAGTTTTCACTTTTGTTTGGTAAAAAATGTATATCTAGCCTGTTTGTATAATAATACGGGTCTATGTGATTTTTTTTTAAATAAAAATATATTTAACTCTAAATTGCAAAGTTCAAAAAATATATCAAACGTTTTTTTCTTTCATTGTTATTGAGCAAGGCTCTTTTAATCCATTTTTATAAATATGAACTAATTTTTTGGTTCAAAATCTTTTACTGGAATTTATATTTTGACATTTGAATTATTTCATTATTTGGAATATCACGGGTGGATAAATATCATAAGACTCTTATTAATAAGATCTTTTAAGGAATAAGATTTTTATTATTGGCCAAATAATTTAATTCGTCGGTCAACCACGTTAGCGAATACTTTAAGGTGTGTAAAATTTTTCTTAAAAGGAATTATTTGAACCTTTATCCGATTATGGTTTATTAAAAGGCTGCTTTTTTCAACGATTTTCTTAATTTTTTTAAAAAATTAAGTGGCAAGTGGCAACTACTATTAATTAAATATTTTTAAAAATAAAGTTAATTGAGTTTTCCTCAAAGTTATGAAAGGTTTTGAAACTTATTTTTTCGAAATTAGATTGTAACACCTTAGACTATAACATAAAATTTAATGACATTATTAATAAAAGATAGTCAATTATATTGTCTAAAAGCTACTTTACTTAAGTTTTAATACATCCAAAACCTATAAAAATGTCAAATAATTTCACCTAAATTCTCAATAATGGACGCATATAAGTTATTAATGTGTAGTGTATAACATACATTTATATATTTGTTTTCAAAAATATATGTAATACCAAAAAAAAATATATTGGCTATGATAAACTAACACCAAATAATTAAGGTTTAACTCATAAAGAGACATCTAAACTTGTCCTCATTTTTCACTTAGACACCTAAACTAAGACAAGTTCCTAATAGACACCTCAACTGCTAAGATTTGATCTCATTAAACACTTTTATCCTCCTTGGCACTCTCCATAGTCCTTTTTCATGTTAATTGTATTTTTTTTTAATTTTCAGCCAAAAATAAATAGTTGCGGTCCAAAATTTTTTTTTCTCCATAAAAAAGTAGGTTCTCAAAATTCTCAGTTATTTGCACATGGTTAACTGAGAATTTTGAGAACCTACTTTTATGAAGAAAAAAATTTTTTGGACCGTAACTATTTATTTTTGACTGAAAAATTATTTTCCAGAAAAATATTTTCCTCCCTGCCAAACACACCCTTAAATTACTTCTATTCTTATTTTTATTATTTAAAAAAAATTGAAAAAAAATCATGATTTGTTTATGAGCATATGGTAGGAAACAACATAATTTTATTCGATTAGTAGATTGCATCCCAGCTGGCTAATATCATTTATTCCTTACAATTATTGAAAATGTGTCAAATGGGACCAAAGTCAAATATCATTTTCTACTTTAGTTGACTTAAACATACTGTTCATTGGATTTTTTGAGCCCCTTTTTTCAGAATTTTCAAATCAACAACACTGCTTTTCTGTTCCACCAACTTTTATTAATGTTCTCAAAAATATCTTTTTATTATATACAAAAAAGTTATAATTATAATCTTTACAGATTAAAAATATTAATTTGATATAATTTAATTTTAAAATTAATTCTCTATAAGCACGACACTTGAAAAAGTAACAAAACGAAATTCTCTTATACAAGAAGCGGCAGTTGCTGCTTCAACTGCCTACTTCATTGTCACTATGTTATATTTTCTTTGTCCGTATTTCATTTTTCCTAACTGCTCAAGCAAGCAGCAGGTTGACATGCTTGCTTAAGCAGCTTGAGGTTTTTTAATTTATTTGTCTTAATATTAGCGAATTATGTATCTTGTGGGATTTCACTGGGTATGTTGTTGTTGTTGTATTAGCGAATTATGTATGTTTAACCATAAGTGATTTAAAGTAGTTTTAAAAAATATGCTTAAACAGGCAACAGGTTGACGTGCTTACTTAAGCAGCGTGAGGCTTTTTAATTTATTTGTCTTAATATTAGCGAATTATGTATGTTTGACCATAAGTGATTTAAAGTAGTTTTAAAAAATATGTTAAGTAAGAGCACAAAAAATATCATAAATTGTAATGATTGAGAACTTACAATAGTTTAAAAATAAAAAAAAAAAGTTATAAATTACAGAAATTAACAACTTAAAATATTAAAAAAAATATATAAAAAGTTTAAAAAATCTTGACTTGATGCCGCATAAATTGGGACCAGAGGAGTAAAATAAAATTTTCTAATCAATAACTTAAAATTTTAAAATATAAAAAAATATCTATTAATATTATATAAATCAAAACCAAAAAATAATTTATATTGGACCCATGCTAGCACAACTTTCGTAACTAATACAAGGTACATACATTACTATTTACTTGTCATAGAGGTCTAAAATGTTTCTGCAATTTATTTTACCTGATTACTATGTTAAAACTTGATATATTATTTTATGTATTAATTTTAAAAATCTCATACTATAAGGGATAAATTTTAATTTATCTCTATCATTTTCAATATTACAAAAAATCCCTGGAAAAAGTGCATTCTCGATACATAAGCAGTCGTTGTTGATATATGCGAAAAGCTGGCAGTTGAGTTTTATAAGGAAACTAAAACGTCAATCAGTTATTTAATTCCCAAGATTCACGCTAATCAACCATTAAACAACTATATTCTCTATATAAGGTAACTAATTCGTTGCAAATCAGTTTCAAAATTTAAATTTTACATTCTCACGATTCACGCTAATCAACCACTAATCAAAGACATTCCCAATGTAAGGTAACTGATTCGTTACGAATCAGTTTCAAAATTTCAAATTCAAATTTTCGTCAAACAATTGGCAAAATCAGAGAAGAATACTATCAAAAAAGTAGTAGCGTAAAAAATAAGCAAAATACTTTATTATTTTCAAAAATTTAAATTATACTCCAAAAATACTTGATACCAGCCAATATAGTGTTGATATATACAACACAATATGGTGTTGATACATATAATACAGTTTTGCTACATTGTTGATACACTACAAGGTTGATACGAACAATGTTGTGTTGATACGAACAAAACAACATTATACTCCTAGTTATATCATGACATCAAAACAATGTTGATACTAATACAGCATTACTCCTGGTTATATCATTACTAATACAGCATTACTCCTGTTTTATCGATTATATATTACTTATATATAGTATAAAAAAATATAACAAATGAAATACTATTATCATACTTGATTAATATACGTACTATTTTTTATTAATATATTCTACCAAACTACTCGTAGGAAAATTGGATTGGTTCCAAAATGAAAGGACGATACATGTGATAATTAAAGTTGCAAAAAGTGTGTGGTCATAGCTGTGAATTAAAAATGTTCATAACTGTCCAGTTGTGGTGCTTGTCCCCTGTGGGTCACTCTGGCACAGGGACAAGTAAAAGATATGTTAAGAAGTTGTTTTGAAAATCTTACTACATAGTTTTAATTGGAAATTCAATAAAATATCCTTTTTTACATTGGTATTATACGATTTAATGGAAATAAATCCAAGAAAAAAATAATAGTCCATCACTCATGGAGCATCTTCTCCATTTTTGTGACGAGCAGTTCTCATGGCACAGACAAAAAATTGTTTATCAGATTTTAAACCATCTTTCTCTATTTCTGTGCTCTACCCATCTTCCCCCTTTCTTTATTTTCGAACTTAATGAAGTAAATAATCTACTAGTCCATGGCATTGGGACCAGCACAAGCTTTGAGAATTGGGCTCCAGATCCACTGTACCAAGAACTTCCTTCCTCTTCTTCCATTCAAGTTGTAAGTCCGGCCATCCCTGTCCCTCATCACCTGCCCCATGTACCCACCACCACCTCCTGTACCGTACAACCCCTCACACAAGTCGCCGATTTCCGTCGGAGCAACTGGGTCCTCCCCTGCATACCAAGCGTTTACCAATGGATTTGATGATAGCTCAGCCAGTTCGTGACCTATAACGCTTATCATCCCGTCTACTCCGACATCACCGTTTGGGGCTTTTAATTCTCCAGGCCCACTTCCTCCCATGTACCCCGGCACTGCAAATGGGTATGCACAGACTTCAGGGCATTGCTTACCGGAATTCCCAACCCAAGCGTATGGAAGTGTGTAGCCTACTTTAGATGCGAAGGTGAAGTAGTGAAACCCACATACAGCACGGCAGAAATCCTGCATCGTTACGTCGACGGAAGTCAAAACGAGGTAAATACCTTTCTTGTGGTCGACTGTAAAGGGTTTCGATTTCACGGCTTCGGCAATGACGTCTTGAATTGAGAGCCTGGTGAGGTGGGTCCCTTGAGAGTACTTACGGTCGGAGTATTCTCCGGCGATGAGTACGGATCGGGAGATGTTAGCTCCGGTTTGATCAGTGTACAAGGAGACTGTACTCCACCACTCAGCAACTGAAGGTGAAGGCGCAGCGCGATGATTGAAAGTGGAAACGGAAAGAAGAAAATCCTTAATGAGGAGTTGTTGCGACGGCATCCATTTTCCATACCAAATGAGGTAAATATTGATTGGGGAAGAAAGGACTGGACCCATATGGTAACGAAGGTTTACAAGGTTTGAAGAACCTTCATATTTCTTGTTTGAAGACAGTGTCCTCGGGGGAAGCTTTGGGTTGAAGAAATTTGGGTTTTGAAGATCAAGAGTTTGTTCTGTAGGGGATCCATTGTTAGATCTAAAATGAATAACCAGAAAAAGAAGAAACAAATTCAGTAAAGCTCCACACGTTAGGGAAGACGACATGAATGAAAAAGAAAGAAGAGTGATAAATGTGTGAGAAAGATTAAGGGGTTGGGGCAGATTATATAAAGAGGGAGTTTATGAGGTTTGGGTTTAGGAGGGAAATTGGCTGGAGACAGCTGCCATTGTTGTGGGCTCCAAGCACCACTCCTCCCAAAAGCTCTTGATTCCCTTGTTACTTTTATCTTCTCTCGTGACACATCTAGTCAAAAATTTAACCTCTTAAATGGCTTCCAAGGATTAAATTTTGATTTTAATTAAGAAATTTACAGTTTATATTTTTTACAATTTCGTTTAAATTGATAATTTTAAAGTTATTATTACTTTGAATTCTAAGCTAACAAATTATTGAATTAAAAAATTAACATAACGTTATTTGTTA
The DNA here is from genome assembly GCA_029948455.1 of Solanum rostratum. Classification (NCBI taxonomy): domain Eukaryota; kingdom Viridiplantae; phylum Streptophyta; class Magnoliopsida; order Solanales; family Solanaceae; genus Solanum; species Solanum rostratum. The sequence continues at coordinate 54,394,211 of CM057055.1, forward strand.
GTTTTCAAAATATAACCTTATCGTGAAATCTATGGGTTTTTTTTAATATGTTTTGACTTTATATTAAATGGTAGACACTCAATTTTGGCTTAACATTTTTTCTAAAAGTTATTAATATTTTTTATTTTTTAAATTGTTTAAAATATATTTTTATAATTTTAAATTAATTTATCAATAGTTATTTTTGTTTTCAAATAATTTTTATTAATTTATTTTAAATTTTAATTATTAATATTTTTATCATAATCTATTGAATATAAAATATTATTTTAATTATAATTTTATTACATTATTAATTTATTTTTTTATATGTCATTGATTATATTTATTCATATTTGTATTAGTATTTTTATCATAATTTAATAATTTATTTTTTATATAAATAAATAATTTTATATATACAAATGTTTAATTAGTTCATCATTTTGGCACATGATTTTGAGTCCAGAATTTTATAGAAAGAGTTATTTTAAAATTATCTATATTTTTAGATTTATAATAGATAATTTTCAAATTCACAAAAGGAGTTTCACTGTTTCATTCCCGGCGAAAGCTCGTCGGAGCTCCAACCATCCACCACCCAAAAGGCCCACTATTTCCTTTCTTTCTTGTCTCGTCACGAACTTCAATACATTGCCAATAGATATTCCTCCAGCTCACCACTGTTCTCCCTCGCCACCACAAAAACAGGTGAAAATTGAGAGGGTGGTGACAAAAAAGTGTTGAAATTAGTATTGGTGACAAGTTTGACCTTGACCGGTCAAACTTGTCATTAGTTAAGTTAATATTGTGATTAAGTTAATGATGGGTGTAAGTGTAAAGTTTTAAAACTTTTGGAACCCATCTGTTAAAGAAAAACTTATTTTTTTAAAAAAAATCCAGTCGGGAGATTTCGGACTCTCCGCGACACGTCCGCGTCGCGGACTCGTCGCGTGGACACAGTTGATGAACTGTTCTTGGTCCAAAATTGTAACATCATTTTTTTTCGAAATCCGGGGTTTGTTTTTGTCATTTGTTTGGTTGAAATAACAAATATTGTTGTTTTGAAGCGTAGTCCATTGTTCGGGAAATTTTTCGGAGCCTTTATCTAAAAAATTTTAAAAATAATTTGCCCGAAACAGTGACCCTCCGCGACGTCTCCGCGTCGCGCACCTGCTTATTTTCTGTAGAGAAAATATTTCGTCATTTTCCGTTTGACCCGGGAGTTTTTTTTTAGAGTTTTTTTTTTGCTAAACCAACATGTCTTAACATTTTGAAGGATGTGTAGGTGGCCGGTGAATTTTTCGGGGCCCGTAGCGAAAAATCCCAAAATTTTAGAGCACGAAAACAGTGACCCTCCGCGACATGTCCGCGTCGCGGAGGCGTCGCGCACCTGCCTATTTTCTGTGGAGAAAATGTTTCGTCCTTTTTCGTTTGACCCGGGAGTTTTTTTGAGAGTTTTTTTTTGCTAAACCAACATGTCTTAACATTTTGAAGGATGTGTAGGTGGTCGGTGAATTTTTCGGGGCCCGTAGCGAAAAATTCCAAAATTTTAGGGCACGAAAACAGTAACCCTCCGCGACATGTCCGCGTCACGGAGATGTCGCGCACCTGCGTATTTTCTGTGGAGAAAATGTTACGTCGTTTTTCATTTGACCTGGGAGTTTTTTTGAGAGTTTTTTTTTGCTAAACCAACATATCTTAATATTTTGAAGGATGTGTAGGTGGTCAGTGAATTTTTCGGGGCCCGTAGTAAAAAATCCAAAATTTTGGGGCACGAAAACAGTGACCCTCCGCGACATGTCCGCGTCGCGGAGGTGTCTCGCACCTGCTACGAAATTCCCAGCAGCTGCTGGAAATAATACAGCAACTGCTGTAAAAATTTTGGGGCAGGAAAACAGTGACCCTCCGCGATATGTCCGCGTCGCGGAGGTGTCGCGCACCTGCTACGAAATTCCCAGCAGCTGCTGGAAATAATACAGCAGCTACTGTACATTTCCCAGCAAATGTGGTACATTTCCCAGCAGCTGCTGCGAATAATCCAACAACTTGCCAACTTGCTATAACAAGTGAATTTTTCGGGGCCCGTAGCGAAAAACCCCAAAATTTTGGGGCACGAAAATAGTGATCCTCCGCGACATGTCCGCGTCGCGGAGGTGTCGCGCACCTGCTACGAAATTCCCAACAGCTGTTGTACATTTCCTAGCAGCTGCTGAGAATAATCCAGCAACTTGCCGACTTGCTACAACAAGTTCTAACAAAATATTTTCCATCGAGTTATTTCTATTGTTGAATTGGACTAAATTCCTTATATTCGTCTGTAACGATGAGCACATGGACTAATTAATGGAAAAAGCCACCGAAATAAGTCTGATTTAGATCTGCCATCGTATTGTTTGTGTAAGTACTATCTCAATGTATAAGATCACTACTGATTCCACCTCAACGCATAAGATAAGTAGTAATTTATTACAAAACGTATCGACGCAACCAAGTAATAGTCACTTTACTTAGTCACCATCACTTACATATGCAATTGCTCAATAGATAGTTTATTACTTGTGAGTAACCGAAGGCAATGTATAAGATCACTCGTGAATTTAATATTTTATTTGAAGTCAAAGTAACAAAACTCAACTTATCACTACATATGGCTGATACCATCACCTTATAGTCATCTTCCTATAGGTACTAACGAAAAATCAAAGGTCGGGTCCAGCAGCTGCTGGGAATAATACAGCAGCTGCTGTACATTTCCCAGCAGCTGCTGTACATTTCCCAGCAGCTGCTGAGAATAATCCAGCAGCTTGCCAACTTGCTACAACAAGTTCTAACAAAATGTTTTCCATCGAGTTATTTCTATTGTTGAATTGGACTAAATTCCTTATATTCATTTGTAACGATGAGCACATGGACTAATTAATGGAAAAAGCCACCGAAATAAGTCTGATTTAGATCTGTCATCGTATTGTTTGTGTAAGTACTATCTCAATGTATAAGATCACTACTGATTCCACCTCAACGCATAAGATAAGTAGTAATTTATTACAAAACGTATCGACGCAACCAAGTAATAGTCACTTTACTTAGTCACCATCACTTACATATGCAATTGCTCAATAGATAGTTTATTACTTGTGAGTAAGCGAAGGCAATATATAAGATCACTCGTGAATTTAACATTTTATTTGAAGTCAAAGTAACAAAACTCAACTTATCACTACATATGGCTGATACCATCACCTTATAGTCATCTTCCTATAGGTACTAACGAAAAATCAAAGGTCGGGTCCAGCAGCTGCTGGGAATAATACAGCAGCTACTGTACATTTCCCAGCAGCTGCTGAAAATAATCCAGCAGTTTGCCAACAAGTTCTAACAAAATGTTTTCCATCGAGTTATTTCTATTGTTGAATTGGACTAAATTCCTTATATTCATTTGTAACGATGAGCACATGGACTAATTAATGGAAAAAGCCACCGAAATAAGTCTGATTTAGATGTGCCATCGTATTGTTTGTGTAAGTACTATCTCAATGTATAAGATCACTACTGATTCCACCTCAACGCATAAGATAAGTAGTAATGTATTACAAAATGTATCGACACAACCAAGTAATAGTCACTTTACTTAGTCACCATCACTTACATATGCAATTGTCCAATAGATTGTTTATTACTTGTGAGTAAGCGAAGGCAATGTATAAGATCACTCATGAATTTAGCATTTTATTTGAAGTCGGAGTAACAAAACTCAACTTATCATTACATATGGCTGATACCATCATCTTATAGTCATCTTCCTATAGGTACTAACGAAAAATCAAAGGTCGGGTCCAGCAGCTGCTGTACATTTCCCAGCAGCTGCTATACATTTCCCAGCAAATGTTGTACATTTTCCAGCAGCTGCTGAGAATAATCCAGCAACTTGCCAACTTGCTACAACAAGTTCTAACAAAATGTTTACTACCGCCATATTGACGCAATATATTATAAAACATATGGATTGTATATTATAAAACATATTGACGCAATCAAGTAATACTCAATTTACTTAGTCACTAGCACTTACATATGCGATTGCTCAATAGATTGCTCAATAGTTACCATCACTTACATGTACAATTAGTTACATAAGTTGATTGTATATTTTATTTGAAGTCGGAGTAACAAAACTCAACTTATCACTACATATGGCTGATACGATCACCTTATAGTCATCTTCCTATAGATACTAACGAAAAATCAAAGGTCGGGTGCAGCATCTGCTGTACATTTCCCAGCAGTTGTTGTACATTATGATGACGATATCTTCCGACTCACAATTTAATTCACAGCTACAAATAATTTGATTTACAAAATCCTCATACGAGATATCTCGATTCATAATCATTGCTATTGTCTCGACCATTTCTATGTCTTTCCAACGCCAAATAAAACGATTGTTCGAATCAACTCATTCACCACGACAATCAACTCCTAATACTATTTTGTCTCCCATGGATGATCTTCAAGGTACCTATATGAGTAACAGTTAAAAGCGCAACATGAGAAAAGTGTACAGAAATACAACAATTGCAACTACTTCATCATATGAAACCAACTTTGTTAGTCCAGCAGCTGCTGAACTCAGTCCAGCAGCTGCTGAACTGTGTGCAGCAACTGCTGTGTCTTCCCCAAAATGACCCAACAGTGTAGAAATGGCAACAATGGCCGAAAAATCAACAAAACCACAAAACACAAATAAATAGCACCAAATACACTTTTATCAGTCATAATAAGGATGGAAACTTACCTTTCAAGTACTTTCAAAGCCTACCCAAACAAATGCCCCAAAAAAATTGATTTCTTTTCACCCAAATTTGAAGCTCAAATCTTGTGTTGGGAAAATACTAACAACAACAACAACAACAAGAAGAAGAAGAAGGAGAACAAGAACAAGAAGAAGAAGAAAAACAACAACTATAACAACAAGAAAACCAAAGGAACCGATGCAAATGGGGGAAAAAAATCTCGCGGGAAATGGGTTTCGTTGGGGTCGCGGGAACTGGGTGAAAGATGGGAGGGTTTGGGGGTATTTTGGGTATTTTCTATTGGAGGGTTAAAGTGTATAAAATTGAACTTGGGGTCCTTTTTGAACATTGACTTAAATCATTAACCATTAATTAAATTTTTGTCACCTACACTTAATTGTTAAAACTAGTGTCACTTTTTTTTAATTTCCAAACAACTTTGTCACCCTTAATTAAAAAGCCCACAAAAACAGTCGCCATACACACCACACACCACCAAATAAACCATTGTTGCACCACTATCCAACCACCAAAACCCATTTCTCAAACACACTTCTTCTTTTTCTTCACGGTTCCACCACCACACCGCTGCAACTCTATATACGGCAAAATCCATTAGTCACCAACGAGTTCCGAGCTCGCTAACCAACCAAACCCACCCAACATCTCCTTTGCTCCCTTCTTCCCATTATTAATTAAGGGTTGCAGGAATGTTTCAAAATCTAGAAAGAGTGATTCTAAGTCTTAAGAATTGAGTATAGGTGATAAATTTATAATTAACATATAATGATACTTGACCATATTCAAAGAAGTTTTTTTTACACTTTAACCCTCTAAAATAAAATTCCTAATTCTTTTAATTTGGGAAAATAAATCATTTTCTCTCTCTCCTCTCTTTTACCGCATCTTTCTTCTTCTTCTTCTTCTCTGGTCTCTATATTTTTCTTCTTCTCCTTCTTCTTCTTCCTCCTGCTCTCAATTTTATTGTTCCTGTTTTGCTTAATTCTAGCATTTGGAGCTGAAAAATTTGAGAGAAAAAATAATTTTGCTCCAATCAATTTTTGGGCTATTTTTCGTATAACCTTTTGAAATTACTTTAAAGGTGACTTTTAATCATATTGAGAACTGATAAAAGTTAATTTTTCGTTATTCATATGATTTTTGTATTTTATATTATTCTTTCTGCAATTTCAGCTACTGCTGCAACTGTTTCAGCAATGTTGCAGCAGGTGTTGAGATAGATCAAACAATTACTGAAAAATATGCAATAATAGCTGAAATATTTTTTCAGCAATTGTTTCATCAGTTGCAACAACCACAAAACCAAATATAACTATTGATGATTATATTTCAGCAGTTGCTACAACTTTCTTCAGCACTTATTGCAACAGTTTTCAATCATTGCTGAATCTATTGTAATATTTATTGCATCTGTTATTTCAACGGATGATGTAGTTGCTGAATAAAATACAACAATTGTTATATTTTGGTACAGTTTTCTCATATTTTATTTTAAATTATAATATTTATAGGTACCTTCAACATCATCAATGGGAGACAACATAATATTAGGAGTTGATGTCATAGTGATTGGGTTGAGTCCAACAATTACTTTATTTGGCGTTGAAAAAGTAAAGAAATGATCAAGACGATTCTGATGATTGTGCATCTAGATATCGCGAGGATTTTATGAATCAAATTATTGCCAATTGTGAATTAAATTGTGAGTCGAATGATATTATCATCACTTACACGCACAATTATGGTGAAAAATAGAGAGTGACTCCATTTAGGATAAAAATTAAGTCAGTTTATAGACTTATTTGAAAGATGAAGGTAGACTCATTCTAAGGGCATACATGGTTGATAGTTTGGTTTAGAACCATAATACATCTCAAAATCAACAAAATATTAAATGATGAATGTGACTTGAAGAATATGGATCTTCCAGATAAAGAAGGGGAGGTGAACAGACGCCTACTCCTGAAGTTGCTAGCACTACACTAGGAACCATACAATCAACACAGATATCATGTGTAAAATGATGAAACATGTTTTTATAATGATATATCATTCAAAAATAAGCAAGATTTAGATGTTGAACTGAAAATGGCTTATTTGAAGAAAGATTTTAGATTAAAAAAGTTGATAAACTCGTATCTTGTATATTATGTTAAATGTGCAGATGTTGAGTACAAGTGGTGGCTAAGAGTTGTAAAGCTTAAAAGTTCTAACAAATTTTACATTAGAAAGTATAAAAAGTTTTACACTGTTGTTCACAACATTTCATGAATAATAATATACACGCTACAACAAAAGTGATTGGTGCATACTTCACAGATAAATTTTCTGAGGGTAAGGCAATCTAAATAAGATATGAAGACTTCACTTCATCTTAAATTGGGATGCAAGGTCAGTTATTGAAAATTTTGGAAGGGAAGTGAGATTGCAAAATCTTTAAGAAGGGGAACACACGAGCATGGATATGCTGTAACACCTTGATTTTTTTTTAGCTAAGATCGATGCCTCATTCATATGTGTATAAGATTTTACCGAATGATTCTTAATTGAAAATAAGTTTTAAAGTCAATCCTTTCTTGTGAAAATTACATTTGGAGATGAATTAAGACTACAAGAGCTCTCTAGTATGAGTTAAGTTAAAAGCTTCCTTACCAATTGAGTTTTGATACATGATTTTGGTAAAAGTTATATGAGCCAATGACTTCTAAGTTGTATATATAAATGTTATGATCAATTCCGAAGTATTTAAGGTGTATTATATGTGATTTAGGTTCATAAGGGATCCTTTACATTAAGCCAAGTACAAAGAATTTCTATCGACTAAGTTTTCGTATAAGTTCATAGAAGGGTCAACTTCAAATAATCATATATCCTAGAATATAAAGAGTTAGATAGCCCACAACCTATTAAATTAAATTTCTCTGAATCCTCTTTCCAAAGCCACCAATATTGACTCATTTGGAGTTTGAAGTAAAAAGTTAGGATCATTTTAGTGAAGCCTTATCGAGTATAGATTATGGGTCATAAACGGGGTTGATGAACCATACATTCAGCTCGTGAAAAATGTCCTCCACGTTAGTTTTTTAAGTTCCAATTCATATGGGCCCAAGAATGGATCGTAATAGCTTCTACAGGTCATAGTTTGGGCCCTTAAAATAAAGTTTAGGACCCCAAAAAATTACCAAGTTCCTATGGATTGGCTTTTACGGACCGCAGATGTCCTCACAACTTTTTCAAGCCTGAAATCCAAGGGTTCCATCAAAACCTCCAGTCTATGAGTCGTCGACTAACCTACAACCCACAGACGAAATTTCGTAGATTAGTTTTTCAGTTTTAATGAGGGGTAAAATTATCTTTTTTCATTATTTTTTAATTGAATCTTGGACGTTTTGAGATTTTTTTAGGGTTCCTTATAAATACTCAATAGGTTTTTTCTCCCATTAACATTTAAAGTTTCTTGAGAACAAAATTAGAGAAGAGAAAAGCTAGGAATCAAGCATTTCACCAAAGTTCTTCGAGTTTCGATCTTCCATGTATCTAAGGTTATCATAGCGAGGTATTGAGTTCATCCACGCGCCCCACGTCTAAGTATTTTTTTTAATGAGTATTGAATTGAATAAAAATCTAGTTTTCGAATTCCAATTGAGTCAATTCTTCTTCTATTGAGTTTTATATAATTATGTGTTGAAGCTATTATTATTTTGTTGTCGGGATTATTGTTCGCGGTTATTTTCTCATGAACCCTAGTGGAGTTAATGATCGTGGATTTTTCATGCAATATATATAAATATATATATTAGAGTTTTCAAAGAGTATGAGCATTGAATTTAAAAGAGTTTGAGCATTGAGTTAAATGTTGTTTTGAGAAAAGAGTTTTGATGAAATGTGCATGACTTTTGAAACATATTTATTTTTATGAGAGAGCATATGATTTGTAATTGAAAGTATTGATGAAATTGAAAATTGATGAAAAAGTCCATTGAGACATGATGAGATGAATTGAAAATGTTGATAGATATAAGCGCATGTTTTGGGAGAAGTATTAGCTCCGATTTGGATAAGAATTGAAAGAACTCAAACCTCATAAACTATGTAAACAGTGTGGGATAGTTATGCCATTAATTTGGGCAATTCTTGTCCCATAAAAGGACTTAGTTTGTTGATTCAATATGATGGATCGTCCCCTACTCTGGCAAGGTATTGCACAACTACGACAATGCAAAGCGTTTGTAATGACCTTGAAGGTTATTTTTGGCATTCTTGAAAAAAATATTATTTTGTCCTTTCTGAAAGTTGCCTTGGGTCATTTTGGTTTATTCTGAGGGCTGAATTTTGAAAACCTTGTAAAAATTAGGAGTTTTGCTAAAGAAAGTGTTTTTAAAGGTTTAAAGTTGAAAATTTTGAATTTTGTGGTCAACTTGTGTTTTGGGTGTCAAAATGCAATTCTGTCGATTCCATCAACTTTGAAATATAGAATCTAGTCTAGGAGAACTAATGGAACTAAATTTAGAGTTAAGATGGAGATTTTGGATCCAAAGTTGCATTTGCAGTTAAATTCGGATTATAGTTTGTCTTTGGTCAACATTCGGAGTTCAGAAGCTCTAATCATAATTCTACAGATTCAAGTGGTTATGGGCGGTGAAACTAATTCTAGAAATGGTTTTGTCGTAATTTTTAGAGTTTTTGAGCTCAATTTGGGCATTTTAAGTTTTAACTAGTTTCTTTGATCGAGTTCTATCGATTTTTGGGCCAAGGAGGTCTCACCTTCAAATTCTGACAATTCCATTAAGTCTTGATTGTTGTTTCGGGTAGGTTTGCATATCTAGTTAGTGTTCATGGGATTCTGAATGAATCTCGAGAATCCATTTTGTGATTTTTTGTCACGGCCTGAAAATCAGGCATGATGACACTCACCAAGGCAAGTCAGCCTAACGCTTAATAACCCAACATAATAATAATAATAGCATAAGATAAACAGACTATATAGGATAGTTAAACATACTGAACCGAAAACTAGAACCTTCCCAAGACTGGTGTCACATATACAAGTTTTTAAATACAGAATACTTAAAGAAATACAAGTCTTAAATGTCTGGTTCTCAAATAGAACATAGCATAACAATGGATTCCTCTAAGGTCTGCTAAAGATACCTCAAGAATAATACAGAAGCTCAATCCTGTAATGAGAAAAGTCTAACCAGAGGGATCGGGCTCGCAACCTACAAAAATGTAGCAAGGGCGTGAGCACTAAATAACAGGATACTCAAGAAATGGAACTAACCTAAAGTAAAGCAATGAAGAACACAAATACTTTTTAACACCCAACCATTTATTGCCGAACTAAAAATCTGCAAATACTTTTTAACACCCAACCATTTATTGCCGAACTAAAAATCTGCACTCAAAAAAGTCCCAGCACATGGTATACAACACAGAGAAATCACAAGAATATAGATATACTCATCACATAGCATTACATCTAAAAAGGGTCTAATCATAAATAAGTCAAATGATACAACAAATATCTAGTCTCGAAAGCATTTCATATAATAATAACAACCCAGAGTAAAATGAGATGGAGTGAATGCCATGAGAGGTAAATAGTGCAATGCAATGTCAAATACTCTTGATGCATGTCTGTCCAACGATACACATGCGCTAATCATAATCATGCCTCAGGTCAAAATCCATGGGGGCAATACATGGACTATGTATCCGTCAGAACCATTTTCCTTTGACACTTACTTTCATATCTAGCCGGAACCATTTTCCTTCACCCTTTCATTTCCTTTCTTTCTTTTATTTTTCACTAGCCGAAACCATTTTTCTTAGGCTTTTCATTTCAAGGGATCATTATGCATACACCTATATAGATGGCAGAATAATCATGTTCATATTAATAAAATATGCAAGATTCCTATATGAATCATATGTCTCAACAATCGAAACTGAGTAACTCAATATAATAAACGTGGCATGTTCATCTATATCTCAATGCAATCGCAGTCACCATAACAGTCACATCTCAAAATAAACACCATCTCGATATTAATATCAAATGATTCACAAATTTCCTTATATTTTGCATTCAAAATTAATTCACAAGTCAAAATATCACCATATGCCTAATTACTCAATCCAAAATATCATAATCAAGCATATACTGATCCAATTCTACTCCAAAGCACTCAAATATATACACATAGGAGCATACAAGGTTCAATCATACTTAACAAAAAGTTAGAAGACCACTTGCCTTTTATAAAGTCCCAAATAAAGCCAAGTCCGAAGCTTTTCCATTTCTACGATACTACGAATCACCAAAATTTATTCAAATATAGCATTACAATCACATAACGAATCTAGCGACACTAAAATCAATCAATTCGGAGAGAAAAGTAAAATGGTCAAAAATCCCATACCAAAGTAGCCAAAATCTGAAAATTAATACATAAATATATTCCCCACGTAATAAGGAATCCGACGGCGAAAACCATTTCCAAAATGGAGTTAAGATGAGAGAGATATCATCAATTAAAGATTTGATATCAATATCCGAAAAATCCCCAAATTCCACCATTAAAAACCCAAACTTATAAGTTTAAAACACAAACTAATAATGAAAATAATTGAAATAGGTTCAAAAAAATAGTTATCCAATTAATTTATCCTCAAAGACCTTGAAATCCTGTCTAGAATGAAGCTTGGAATGTCAAAAATGGTGAAGAGGATTTAAATCACGTCATTTAAAAAGTCCACTGGTTCAGGGCTAATTAACACTCCACGAACGCAGAGGCTAATAGGCCATTGCACTACGCGAGCGCGGAGGCTTAAGGGGGCTTACACTCCGCAAATGCGGCCTTCTTCCCGTGAATATGGAGGTATAAATAATTTGACCTCAGTAAATACGGACGTGTAGGCACGAATGCGGAGAGTAATCCCCGATGCACCAGAAACCCGTTCACACCAGCACACACAACCCAAAACAAAACACAAATGGGACCATCGGTTTTCGTTTGAAATCCCATGAACACAAATCAAACACGGAACCTCACTAGAAATGACATTTAGAATTCAATGGAATCATCAAAATTCAAATCTGGAACCTCCTTGGTCCCGATCCCGAAAAAGAGCATTTTAACTAGTTTCGGACTTAAAAACTCAAAATAATAATGAAAACTCTAAAAATTGCTATGGAGCCATTTCTAGCGTTACTTTCATCATTCAGAACCACTAGAACTGACAAAATCTTGATTCGAGCCTCCGATTGTTGACCCAAGTCAAATTTATGATTCAAAATGAACTAAAAAAGCAACTTTGGGCCTAAAGTCTCTATTTTAACTCCAAATTTAGTTCTGCAAGCTCTTCTAAACCAGTTTCGACATCCCAGAGTTGATGGAATTAACAGAATTAAAATCCGACACTCAAAACTCAAAATGACCAGAAAACTCAAATTTTTCAACTATAAACCTTTGAAAACTCCTTTTAAAAAACTCACACTTTTTACAAGATTTTCGGCATCCGACTTTCAATCTTGACTAAAAATGACTCAAGATAACTTTTAGGAAGCAAATTGGTAATTTGACTGAAAATATCAAAAATGACCTTCGAGGTCATTACATCATTAACTACTGAAAATAATGTTCGTCCTCAAACATGAGATAAGGGACATACCTGAATGCTCAAAAAGCTCAGTGTATCTGGCACGCATATCAAACACTATCTCTCATGTAGCCTCACTCTCAGGCCTATGACTCCACTGGACCTTTAGTGAAGTAATCTACTTAGTTCTCAACTTCCTCACTTGCCTATCCAAAATGGCCACCAGTTGCTTCTCATTGGTCGAATCAAGACTCAACTCAACAAAATCCATGGAAATCACATGAGACTCATCTGGAATATATCGCCATAGCATAAAAACATGAAACCATGATTGATTGAAGATAGGCTGGGTGATAAGGCTAGTCTGTAAGCCACCTCCCCTACTCTATCTAGAATCTCAAAAGGACTAATAAACCTCGGACTGAGCTTGCCCTTCTTTCGAATCTCATAACACCCTTCAAGGGTGAGATCTTCAACCATACCATGTCACCAACCATGAACTCCAAGGGTCGAATCCACCTATCAACATAGCTCTTTTAGCAACTCTAGGCTGTCACCAACCACACTCGCTCTAGATTATCTCTCAACATATCAACACCCATGCTCTACACCAATACTATGTCAAACCACCGGATGGGCGATTTACATCTCCAGTCATACAAGGTCTCAAAAGGAGCCATCTGAATGCTGGAATGATAACTCTTGTTGTATGCAAACTCTGCCAAGGCCAAGTGTTGGTCGCATTTAGCACCAAAATCAATAATACAAGCCCGGAGCATATCCTCTAATACCTGAATAGTCCTCTCGAACTAGCCATCAGTTTGGAGGTGAAAAGTTGTACTCATATCCAAACGGTACCCTAATCATGTTGTAAGGCCCTCCAGAAATGCGAAGTAAACAACAAGCCACAATCCGATTGTAAAGACCAAGATTTTTCTCTCACTAGCGTTGTCTTGGGGTTCTGAAATTTTCTCCCGGAAAACTGCCAGGCATCACTTCACGGAGGAGCCTACACGGCTCGTATGGAGTCACACGGTCCGTATGGGCTCCCGTGGAGTGACACTTGATCAGTTTCCCATTGGGGCAAACTTGGGACGTGGGAAAATTTCCAAGTGAAGGTACATGGACCTTCACACGATCCGTGTGACGCCACACGGCCCGTGTGGCCTTCCGTTTGGCTTACTGTGTGGAGATTTACCTTTACACGGACTAAGTCACGGCACGTGTGACATCTGATGGTTCGTGAACTTTTCCGAGTGGTGCCACTTAGTTCGATGAAATTTTACTTCTGCAGGTTCCAAGTCCTGGGCCATGATACTATTCACGGTCCGTGTGATGCTAGGCGGACTGTGCAACGAACCGTGTGACCCAGACGGACCAAATTCAGGCCCATTTCATTAATGACATTTTTGAAATTTTGGTTGTTTTAAACATGAATCACAACTTTTTACCTGTCCTAATCCCTTAAATTTATCTGAAAACCCCTTCCCCCTTCACTCTTCCACCTAGATCACTCTACTCCTCTTAAAGTCACTTCTCCATTCCCTCAACTCCTCTTTCAAGGTTTCAAGCTAGAGTTCCAATTGGGGTCAGTCCAAGTCCAATTTCTACTCTTCAAGTCAGATATGTGGGATTGATTCTTGGTCTCTTTCAACCAAGAAGACCCAAAATTCTTTTCAATTGATTTCATGAAATTTTAGTCACCTTAAATGTGGATTTTTACTATTTGATCTTGTTAAGTTCGATCAATGCATGAGTTGTACATTATTTCGATTTTTAAGTTATTTTAAGCTTTATTATGATAAATCACATTGAGTTATGAAATTATGAACATGCATGTCCCCTTAAAGATGGTTTTATTTATGAGTAATCTATACTATGATTTTCATATGGATTTTATTGTGGATTTTCTAGATTTCTTACTATATTGGTGATTTTAGATTTATGCTACATTACCCATACCACCCTACCTCGTGCATTCCATTGCATTCATGAGCATCGATTTATATGGAATTTTGAAGTGGGTTAAACCCAATTATGTTTTATGAAAAGATTATGATATGATTTTGATAAGGCATTGATTATGATAAGAAGGTGATCACCGGTACGTCTATGTTTATGGCTCATTGAGCATCTTGGGTGCTTGCACCATCTTGTATATGTAGATGAGCTATTCCTTGCATGAGCATTATGATTATGATCTTGTGATTTGGCATTGAGCCTAAATGTGCATTGAACGTTTTGAAATAGGTACTTGACTCTCTTGAAAGCACGCATATACCTATATATATAAGTATTCATGTGGGATGTTATTGACTTAACACTGATAGGTTGGGGGCCCTCCCCATTTCCTTGAACTATGTGCCAACATAGGAATGAATGATATTCGTCTATCTTGCTTATGCTATGACATGTTTGATATGATTCTTGTAAATCCTTCCGAAAAGCGTGATCGTAAGAAATGTGACCATCCACCGAAAAGTGTGGCCGTAAGGTGTGATGTAGATTACCTTTGGCAAGTAATCTTCTCCCTACCAGTGGGAGGTCCAAATCGGTCTAATTCATGTAATAGCTCGCATGGATTTGGTTTGTCGGTTATAGTCCTCCCCGATATATAGGAGCATTATCGCATTGCATGCATCATGAATTTCATGGCATCTTGTATACTGAATTCCATTACTTATATGATCCTTGTATATTATGTGCCCTTGTCACTTAACATTGGTATGCAGGTTCGGTAAGTCATATGCATTGCATGCCCGCATACTTGGTACTTTCAAATGTTCTAACGCATACTCTATGCCTATATGATTTTACCATGTTGGGACCGAGCAGTTTGGGTACCAACCACTGGGCGAATAGTCCGTTCTTGAAGATTTTTGCGGTGAGCCCCATCTTCTGAGGGTGAGCTAGTTATTACTTATCGTTATTATGTATATTATTTTGTGGAGGGTGAGCCTGGAACTTGTCCTTGCCCCCGTTTCTTGACTAGGGGCAATGTTGGGCACTCTGTGAATCTTTCTTAGACAAAGTTATTCTGACTGTCGTATTGCTTATTTATCAATAAATTGATTCATGAGACTTGATTACTGCTATTTAGCCATATATGTTAGATGCTATTTCAAACCGATGGTGTGGATACTGATAATTGAGGCTTGTTTGGGGACTCTCGGGTCCTCATTTGCCGTGTCACATCTAGGCCTTAACCCCGGGTCATGACAAAAGATGGTATCAGAGCCCTAGGTTTATAATGGTCCTCGGAGTCCAACATGTCGCGCTGAGTAGAGTCCTATTCATGGGTGTGAAGTGCACCATACCTATGAGTGGGAGGCTACGGAGACGTATTAGGAAATTCCTCATTTCTTCATGTCTTGTGTCGTGCTGTGACTGGTTTATGAAATTCCCTTACTTAACGATGTCGTTGATCCATTTCAGCAGATGCCTCGAGGAAGACCCCCTCTACCTAGGCCGGCTCCAGAAGATGATTCCTAAGGGGTGCATCTATCATATTGTGAGGGTCAAGGACACGAATGCCGGAGTGCCTACTCTCGAGTCGGTCCTTGTGGTGAATGAATTTTCAGATGTGTTTCCCGAAGACTTACCGGGCATTCCTCCGTATAGAGAGATAGACTTTGGCATAGATCTTTTTCTAGATACTCAGCCTGTTTATATTCCTCCGTATCGTATGGCATCGGCATAATTAAAAGAGTTAAAGGAGCAGTTAAAGGACCTATTAGAGAAGGGTTTCATTCGGGCTAGTACATCACCGTGGGGTGCTCCTATGTTGTTTGTAAGAAAGAAGGACGAGTCCCTCCGTATGTGTATTGACTACAAGCAGCTAAGTAAGGTGACTGTTAAGAACAAGTACCTGTTGCCCAAGATTGTTTGATCAGCTTCAAGGTGCCACTCACTTCTCAAAAATTGACCTCCGTTCCGGGTATCATCAGTTGAAGGTTAGGGAATGTGATATCCCCAAAACAGTTTTTCAAACGATGTATTGGCATTTCGAATTTTTGGTGATATCGTTTGGCCTAACTAATGCTCCAGCCGTATTTATAGACTTGATGAACCGAGTGTTTAAACCATTCCTAGATAGCTTTGTGGTGGTCTTCATTGACGATATTCTCATTTACTCCCGAAGTGAACAGGAGCACGGGGATCACTTGAGGATGGTCCTCCAAACTCTAAGGGAAAAGAAATTGTATGCCAAGTTTAGCAAGTGTGAATTTTGGTTGGGTGAAATGTCCTTCCTCGGTCATGTGGTGTCTGGAGACGGTATCAAGGTAGATCCAAGAAAAACCGAGGCCATGAGGAATTGGCCTAGACCGTTGACTCCTTCGGATATCCGCAGTTTCCTTGGGTTGGATGGGTACTACAGAAGGTTTATGGAAGGTTTCTCATCTATTGCATCTCCATTGACCAAGTTGACCTAGAAGCAGGCTAAGTTAGTATGGTCGGATGAATGCGAGAGAAGTTTTCAAACTTTAAAAGATCGGCTTACGTTGGCTCCCATCTTGACCTTGCCAAATGGTTTAGAGGGGTTCATAGTATATTGTGATGTCTCGTGGATCGAAATGGGTTGTGTGCTTATGCAGAATGGTAAGGTAATAGCGTATGCATCAAGATAGTTGAAGGTGCATGAACATAACTACCCCATGCATGACCTTGAATTGGCAGCGGTAGTCTTTGCTTTGAAGATTTGGAGGCATTATTTGTATGGGGTTCATGTTGATGTGTTCACCGATCACAAAAGCTTGCAATATGTTTTCACCTAGAAGGATCTTAACCTAAGGCAAAGGAGGTGGTTGGAGCTTTTGAAGGACTACGGTATGAGTGTTCTATATCATCCGGGCAAGGCCAATGTTGTGGCTGACGCTCTCAGCAGGTTGTCTATGGGAAGTGTGGCGCATGTGGGGAATGGAAAGAAGGAATTGGCGAGGGATGTTCACCGGTTGTCTAGGTTGGGTGTCAGGTTGGCTGATTCCAGCGAGGGTGGTGATCGAGTTCAGATTGGGGCAGAATCTTCCGTGGTGAACGAGGTAAGAGCTAAGCAAGATCTAGACTCATCGTTACTTGAGTTGAAGAAGTTGGTTGCTGCAAAAGAGATCGAAGTGTTCTCCCAAGGGGGAGATGGTGTACTCTGGTACCAAGACCGGCTTTGTGTTCCTGATGTGGATGACCGTAGAAGAGTAATTATGAGTGAGGCTCACAACTTTCGTTACTCTATTCACCCAGGGTCTACCAAAATGTACCGGGATCTGAAGGAGGTGTATTGGTGGCATGGTATGAAGAGGGATATTGCTAATTTCGTGTCTGAATGCCTGAGTTGTCAACAGGTGAAGGTGGAACACCAAAGGCCTGGCGGTCTGGCGCAGGACACAGAGATTCCTACATGGAAATGGGAGGATTTGAACATCGACTTTGTGGTTGGATTGCCTCGGACCCGAAGGCTATTCGACTCCATCTGGGTTGTTGTGGATTGGATGACGAAGTCGACTCATTTTCTACTGGTTAAGACTACTTCTAGTGCTGAGGAATATGCTAGGTTGTATATATAGGAGTTGGTGAGGTTGCATGGTGTACCTAGGTCCATTATATCGGATCGTGGTGCTCAATTCACTTCCCACTTTTTGAGGTCTTTTCTGAAGGGCCTTGGGACTAAGATTAAGTTGAGCACCACTTTTCACCCTCAAATCGATGGCCAAGTGGAGAGGACTATTCAAGCCTTGGAGGATATGTTGAGGGCTTGTGTATTGGAGTTTAAGGGAAATTAGGATGACCATCTTCCACTCATCGAGTTTGCTTACAATAATAGCTTCCATGCTAGCATTCGTATGGCGCCGTTTGAAGCATTGTATGGGAGAAGGTGTAGGTCACCGATGGGGTGGTTTGCGTTAGGAGAGATGTCTTTAGTTAGCCCGAATTTGGTATTGGATGCTATGGAGAAGGTAAAGGTGATTAGGGAGAGATTGAAAGCGCCCCAAAGTCGTCAAAAGTCCTATTCGGATATTAGGAGGAGGGACCTTGAATTTCATGTCGGTGATTGGGTGTATGTGAAGGTTTCTCCCATGAAAGGTGTAATGCATTTTGGTAAGAAGGGCAAGCTAAGCCCCCGATATGTTGGCCCTTATGAGATTGTTGAGCGGATTGAAGGTATAGCTTATAAGTTGGAGTTGCCATCGGATTTGAGTTCCATTCATCCGGTCTTCCATGTGTCTATGTTGTGGAAGCTAATTGGTGAACCTAGCACCATTGTGCCTTTGGAAGGAATTGAGGTGAAAGAAAACTTGTCTTACGAGGAAGTGCCGGTGGAGATCTTGGATAGGCAAGTAAAACGGCTTCGTAACAAGGATGTGGTGGCGGTGAAAGTACTTTGGAGGAATCAACAAGTGGAGAGTGCTACTTGGGAGGCGGAACTGGACATGGTGAAATGATGCCCTCATCTTTTCCAATCTACTCAAGCCTAAGGTACTGGGGATCTTCCTTGTTTAATGGTGCCATTTCTTGCCTTTTTGAGTCTCATGACATGACATGCATATGTGTGCACTAAAAGATTTTTTTCTACAAGCATTTCAAGTGATTTGGATACAATCTTGATAGGAGCTTAAGGGTCTTGAACTATAGTTTTTGCATGATGCTTTTGGTACAAATTTCTTTTATGAATTATGCATTGTATCTTGTGTCGGATGTGTTTTGCCCTAATTCTAACCTTTCAAGCCTTGTTCTTGCACATTCGAGGACGAATGTAAAGACCCAGATTTTTCTCTCACTGGCATTGTCTTAAGGTCTTGAAATTTTCCCTAGGAAAACTTCCATGCATCACATCACGGAGGAGCCTACACGACCCGTGTGGAGCCACATGGTCCGTATGGGCTCCTGTGGAGTGACACTTGATCAGTTTACCGTTGGGGCAAACTTGGGAAGTGGGAAAATTTCCAAGTGAAGGTAAACGGACCTTCACAAAGTCCGTGTGACACCACACGACCCGTGTGGCCTTCCGTTTGGCTTACTGTGTGGAGAGTTACCTTTACACGGACTAAGTCACGGCCCGTGTGCTTACTGTGTGGAGAGCATTATCGCATTGCATGCATCATGAATTTCATGGCATCTTGTATACTGAATTCCATTGCTTATATGATCCTTGTATATTATGTGCCCTTGTCACTTAACATTGGTATGCAGATTCGGTAAGTCATATGCATTGCATGCCCACATACTTGGTACATTCAAACGTACTAACACATACTCTATGCCTACATGATTTTACCATGTACGGACCGAGCAGTTTGGGTACCAGCCACTGGACGAATAGTCCGTTCTTGAAGATTTTTGCGGTGAGCCCCATCTTCTAAGGGCGAGCTAGTTATTTCTTATCGTTATTATGTATGTTCTTTTATTGAAGGTGAGCCCGGAACTTGTCCTGGCCCCCGTTCCTTGACTAGAGGCAATGTTGGACACTTTGTGAATCTTTCTTAGACAAGGCTATTTTGACTGTCGTATTGCTTATCTATCAATAAATTGATTCATGAGACTTGATTTCTGCTATTTAGCTATATATGTTTAGATGCTAGAACCGATGGTGTGGATACTGATAATTGAGGCTTGTTTAGGGACTCTCGGGTCCTCATTCGCCATATCACATCTAGGCCCTAACTCCGGGTCGTGACACCGAAACAATGGAAATTGAGACTCTGTGAAGCCTCACTATCTAACTAATGTATAACTATGACAGCTTCTCAGTCGTGAACTTCACTTTGATTGGAATGAAGTGGGAAGACTTGGTCAGGCGATCCACTACTACCCAAATAGAGTTAAAAACCCCCAATAGTGGGAGGAAATCCAACTACAAAGTCCATAGTAATACGCTCCCATTTCCACTTAGGAATTAGCAGCCTCTGCATAGAACCTCCAGGCCTTTGGTGCTCATACTTAACCTGTTGGCAATTCAAGTATTTTGCCACGAAATCAACAATGTCTCTCTTCATCCCATACCACCAATAATGTTGCTTCAAATCACGGTACATCGTTGTTGTTCCTGAGTGAATAGAATATCTGGAACAATGGGCCTCCTGAAGTATCAATCTAGTCAAGTCACCTACCTTAGGCACATGGATACGACCCCCAATCCTCAAAACAGCATCAGAATCAAGCACCAATTCTCTAGTTTCACCTTTAAGCACTCTATTTCAAATGGCATACAACTCTTTATACTCAAACTGTCTCTCTCGAATTTGATCCTTCAAGGATAAGCGAGACTCAATATTAGCAAACATTGTACCCTGCTCTGAAATCTACAATATCACCAACACATTAGCCAATCTCTGAATATCTCTAGCCAAGAGTCCCTCTTCCACCCGAATAGATGCAAGACTCCCAATACTAGAAGCCTTTCTACTCAAAGCATCAGCCATCACATTGGCCTTTCCAGGTCACATCATAATCTTTCAGAAGCTCAATCCATCTCTTCTGTCTCAAATTTAGATCCTTCTGGTTGAATATGTACTGCAAACTATGATGATCGGTGAAAATTTCACAATGAACACCATAAAAATAGTGCCTCTATAGCTTCAACATAAACACAACCACTGCCAACTACAAGTCATGTGTAAGATAGTTCTTCTCATGAACCTTCAACTGTCTAGAAGCATAGGCTATCACCTTTTTTTTCTACATCAAGACTCCAGAAAAACCGACCCCATATGCATCACAATTGATTTTGAAATCAACACCCTCCTCACACTCATCGGACCACAAGAATAGAGCATTCTTTCGAGTGAGCTTGGTCAATGAGGCTGCTATAGAAGATAAGCCCTAAGCAAATTACATGTTATACCCAGCTAAGCCCATAAAACTGTGAATCTCGATGGCTGAAGTAGGTCTAGTCCATCCCCGAATTGCCTCAATATTCGGTGGATCAACTCGAATACCCTCTCTAGACACAATATGACCCGGGAATTCTACCAAACTCAACCAGAACTCATACTTGGAGAACTTGACATATAACCTCTCCTCTCTAAGCCACTGGAGTGAATTCTCAAATGTTGCTCATGATCATTCTTGGTCTTGGAGTAGACCAATATATCATTAATGAAGACAATAACAAAGGAATCTAGATATCACCGAAAAACACTATTCATCAACTCCATAAATGCGATTGGGGAATTAGTCAGCGCAAAGGACATCACAAGGAACTCATAGTGCCCATACCTAGTCCAAAAAGCTACCTTAGAAATGTCAGAAGCCCTGATCCTCAAATGATGATATTCAAATCTCAAATCAATCTTGGAAAACACAGCTGGACCCTGAAGCTGGTAAAAAAAATCATCAATCCTAGGGAGAGAATACTTGTTCTTAACTGTCACTTTGTCCAACTGTCTATAATCAGTACACATCCTCATCGAATCGTCCTTCTTCTTTACAAACAAGATAGGGGTACCCCATGGAGACATACTGGGGTGTATGAACACCTCGCTCAAGAGATCTTAGAGCTTCTCCTTTGGCTTCTTCAACTTAGTCGGAGCCATATGGTAGGGAGGGATAAAAATGGGCTTGGTGCCCGGTTCAAGATCAATGGCAAAGTCAATGTCCCTATCAGGAGGGACTCTAGGAAGGTCTGAAGGGAATATATCAACAAACTCCCAAACATTAGGAATAGAATCCATCAGTGGTAGTTCAACACCAGTATCATGAATAAATGCCAAGTATGCAAGATAACCATGCTCCACTAACTTTCGAGCTCAGAAATAAGATATGACTTTATTAGGATATGATCCACTCGAACCCTGCCATACAATGCTCAATCTACCCGAAATAGTTAGAGTCACAATCTTAGCATAACATTCAAGAATAGCCCGATGAAGAGAAAGCCAATCCCTCCACATCTTAACATCAAAATCAATTATATCTAGCATAATCATATCAACCCAAGTCTCATAGCGTGATAAGGTCACAAGACAGGATCAGTACACCCGATCCACTATTAAGGGCTCACTTACCGAGATCAAAAGATGAACATGCACATGCATAGTATCACATAACAAGTCAAAACCCAAGGAGAAATACGTATACACATAAAATAAGTGGATCCAGGATCAAATAACACAGATTCATGGCGATAGTAAATCGAAACAATACCTTTAATCACAGCATCATAGGCTTCAGCCTTGGGCCTATTCGAAAAAGCATAACAATGGCCACCTCGACTACCACTTGTAGAAGCTGCTCCTCTACCACCATAATGGGGTAGTAATATTACCTGCTCCTCTACCACCCGCACGACCGCCTTTATCAGTCTAACCTCTACCACGACTCCTAATCTATGGGGCTGAACCTCTAGCTGGTGGTGTCGGATCTCTGACTAGTGTTGCGAAGTATGAACGGTGGGGCCTAGAATGATTCTGCGTGGGGCACTATCGAATCAGATGATCAGGATATCCATGCCCATAGCAGGATCTAGGGGTGGACCACTACTGTGATGGAGTAAGAAGGATGTTGTAGTCTTCCCAGCCCGCAGGCCTCTGCTGGAACCAGATGAACTTTGACCTGCACTATAAGAGTCATAAGAGCCTCATTCTTTCTCTGAAGTTGGCAAAGCCGCATGAACCCCGCAATGTTGAAACGAATCTCCTCCTCTAGTCATACCTCTACCTCCTAATGAGGTACCTGAGTACTATCCTGAAGTACGGACCCTTTTGGGGTCCCTAAACTCCTCACTCCACATCAATTCTACCTTCTTGGTGGCACTAACAACTGACTGAAACGAAGATCCATCTCTAGATACCCAAAATATCAATTGTCTAATAGGAAAAATCAACCCTCTTACAAATTGGCAGACCCTCTCCTACTCGGTCGAAATAATAGTTGTAGCAGGCCAACTAACAAAAGCGGATCTCATACTTGGAAACGGTCATGGTGCCCTTCCTCAAGCTCTCGAACCTGAGACGACTCTCCTCATGGATACTTCAAGAAATGAACCAATCATAAAAGGCACTAGAAAATGCCTCTCATGTCATCGGGGAGACCAGACTAAAAGGGATCCTATATAAGTCTCCACCATTCCTTGGCTGGCCCATGGAGCTGGAGAGTAACATGCTTCACACCATGCCTCTCTGCTAGTCCTATTACCTCAAGTAACACTCTGCACATAGTTAAGAACTGGTGAGCATCCTCAGTCTTACCATACCTGGAACTGAGGTGGCTCCATCTTCTAGAATTTCTCATATCTCTGCTACTCATCATCAGTAAAGACCACTACTAGTGATATCTCAATAATCAAAGCTGCTAGTGGCTGCTCCACCTGATCCTGGGCCTCAGAGGCCTCCTGCTGACCCTGAGGCTAAACCCTGACCCTAGTATGTGAAGTACCAAGTATGTCATCCTGAGGAACTTGCTCCTATCTAGGCTCCATGGCTGGCTCATGGGAGATACCTCACTCATAATCTCTCTCCGGCGCGAATCCTATGCCCCGACCTTTAGCTCATCCTCTAGAAGGACCCCTGCCCCTAGCTGGAGTCTTAATAGCAACATCAGGGGTTATCTTCCCTCGACCTGAAGCAACAGTAGCTCTGGTCCTTGCCATCAGTCAAAAGGATACACAACTATTCAGAACTTAAACAAAATCCACGCACGAATTGATTAGAATGAAATAAAGGAGAATTTCCTAACAGTCTCCATAGCCTCTCAAGGATAAGTGACAGACGTATCCATATTGATTCTTAAGACTCTACTCGACTGGGCTTATACACATGTGAGACCTATAAACCTGGGGCTCCGATACCAAAATGTTACAACCTGAAAATCGAGCGTGATGGCACTCACCTAACCCACCAAGGCAAGTCAGCCCAACACTTAATAACTCAACATAATAATAATAGCGGAAGATATACAGACTATATAGGATAGTTAAACATACTGAACTGAAAACTAAAATCTTCCCGAGATTGGTGTCACATGTACAAGCCTCTAAATACAGAATACTCAAAGAAATACAAGTCTCAAATGTCTGGTTCTTAAATAGAACATAACATAATAATGGATTCCTCGAAAATGTTCTAAAGATACCTTAAGAATAATCCGAAAGCTCAATCTTGTAATGAGAAAAGTATAACTAGAGGGACCGGGACCTACAAAAATGTAGTAAGGAGGTGAGCACCAAAGAACATGGTACTCAGTAAATGGAACTAACCTAAAGTAAAGCAATGAAGATCACAAGTACTCCTTAACACCCAACCAACCACTTACTACCGAACTATAAACCTGCACTCAAAAAAGTCCCAGCACATGGTAGACAACATAGAGGAATCACAAGGATATAGATATGCTCATCACATCTAAAAAGGATCCAACCATAAACAAGTCAAATAATACAATGGTTATCCAGTCTCGAAAGCATTTCATATAACAATAGCAAGCCAAAGTAATATGAGATGGAATAAATGTCATGAGATGTAAATAATGTAATGCAACATCAAATGCTCGTGATGCATGTTTGTCCTACGATATACATCCGCTGATCATAATCATGCCTGAGATCAAAACCTATGGGGCCAACACATGGACCATGTATCCACTGGAACTATTTCCCTTCGAAACTTACTTTCATATCTTGCCGAAACCATTTTCCTTCAGCTTTTTATTTCTTTTCTTTCTTTTTTTCACTAGCCGGAACTATTTGCCTGCGGCTTTTCATTTTCAATTGATCATCAAGCAAACACATATATAGATCGCACAATAATCATGTTCATATCAGTAAAATATGCTAGATGCTCATATGAATCACATGTCTCAATGATAGAAACTGAGTAACTCAATATCATAAATGTCCCATGTTCATTAATATGTTAATAGAATTGCAGTCTCCATAATTGTCATCTCAAAATAAACACCATCTCAATATCACCATCAAATGATTCACAAATTCCCTTATATTTCACATTCACAATGAATTCTCAAGTCACGATATCACCATACGCCTAATTACTCAATTTGAAATATCATAATCAAGCCTATATTGATCCAATTCTTTCTCGAAGCACTCAAATCTGTATACATAGGAGCATACTAGGTTAAATCATACTTAACAAAAGGTTCTACTTGCCTTATATAAAGTCCCGCATCAAGCCAACTCCAAAACTTTCCCCTTTCTATGATACTTCGAATTACCAAAATCTATTCAAATATAACATCACAATCACATAATGAATCCAATGACACTAAAATCAATCAATTCGAAGAAAAATGGTAAGATGGTTAAAAATATCATGCCAAAAAAAGTAGCCAGAATTTGAAAATTAATACATAAAAACATTTTTCACGTAGTAAGGAATCCGACAGTTAAAACTGTTTTGAAAACAGAGTTAACATGAGGGAGAAATCATCAATTAAAGATTATAAATCAATATCCAAAAAAAATCCCAAATTCCACCATTAAAAACCCAAAATTATAAGTTTAAAACACAAATTAATCAATGAAAATAATTGAAATAGGTTAGAAAATAGTTACCCGATCAATTTGTCTTCAAAAACCTTGAAAATCCTCTCTAGAATGAATCTTAGAATGTCAAAAATGATGAAAAGAGTTCAAATCATGTCTTTTAAAAAGTCCACTAGTTCAGGACTAATTAACACTCTACGAACGTGAATAAGTATCCACAATTATTATACTAATGTTATATTGTGTATCTTCTCCTCAATTTGAAAAAGTGACTTCAGTCGGGACCCACAGTTGTGGATTTTGAAGGATGTTAATACCTTTTCTTCGAAATAACCTAAACTCTTATTTGAAATTTTTTGGATCGCAGAATGTTTTGTATATAATTATTTGGTTTCCTAATTATCTTGAAAATTAGGTGGCGACACTAAATTAAATTATTTTTCTATAAATTCTTTTATATCTAATTATTTTTACGAGTTGCCATGACGTTGCTCCTTCGTGACGTCAACAATTAGAAATTATAGACATTTATGTTCATAAATTTTAAATTGAAAAGATGTAAACAATAAAATAAAAATTCAAAAAATTCAAAAATTTAAGACTAAGCAAAATAAATAGATTTTCTTTATATATATATGAGCAATTGATAAATTATACTAGGTTAAATGACAAGTTAATAAAAATTAGCATTAATAATATAATTGTGACGCCCCCGGAGGGTACCCTGTAACACCCCACATCTTACATGTACTAGTCCAACGCAGATGAAACATGATATGACAGGGTCAAATCCGCACATATTTTTAAAAGTGCGTGAATTTTAGATTAAAGGGCTATATGTACGTCTAACGCTTAAGATGACCGAGTATAAATAATTTTTAAGTCAAGTTAAGGAGAGTGTGACCTTAAATTAAGTAAAAGAATTGAGGTGTTTGTGGGACTTAGGAAGCTAGTAGGTGAGTCACCTACGTGCTTAGCTTAAATAGGCTAGGTAAACGGAGACAAGGCCCAACACCGAATTTGTTTAAGTCCGATAAAGAATAAACCCCGAGTTAAGGATGTCATTTAGTCCCATGGTTTAGCATCATAAAAGGACAACATTTTCAGCCAAAGATGAATAGGAAAAGGGTCAAATTACAATCACAACCCAATTCAAAACTAGGGCCTAAACTAAGTGGGCTTCAAGGAGAAATGTTTGCAACAAAGCCCATCCCATTTGAAGCCCAATAAGGCCCAAGTGAAAAGGCCAAGCTGCTGCCCCATAACCTTAATAAAATAAGGCTGAAAACCCAAAAGAAAGTCGGCCAAAAGTGGCCTATAAAAGGGAGCAACAAGCAGCAACTTTTAGTCATTTACTCAAGCCAAAAATTCAGATTTCTCTCTAAGTTTCTTCTTGCTCTCTTTTCATTTTCTAAAGCAGCCAAGGCACACCCCTAGGGTTCTTGAAGAGAACCTAAACCTTGAGGGCTAAGGTAAGTAAAAATACCTATGTGTCACGCCCCGGGAGGGTACCCTAGGCGTGGCCGGCACTCAGAGACTATTGCTAGCCCCCAAGCGAACCACTTAGCTTCATCACATCATTCATTATAGACATTGCGGAAGGAAATAGTAAACAATACTTTAAAATAGTGGGCCAATGGCCAAACATCAATTTGATCATCAAAACCAAGCAAGGAATTATTGCTCAGTTGTCAAAACATTCACCTTGACTACATCATTATGTCTACGAAGCCTCTAACATTATCTAAACCGTCTAAGAAGGGGACAATGACATGCCATGGCTACCCGACTCAATGAAATAATAGGATAGCATCAAATAAAGGTTTCCTCCGAAAACAGGGAGGCTCACCACAGTCAGAACTTGCAAACACTTGGCTTCAACGGGGCGGCTGCTGAAGTCCTCTAACTCCTGTATCTGCATCATAAAACGATGCAGCGCCAAATGGCGTCAGTACGTGGAATGTACTGGCATGTAAAATAGCTGAATCACATCATTAGAATCATCCGAACATAACGTACATCATCATGAGACTTTAACATTTATATCAGGGAAACATTAACATTGACCTTTACATTAACATTGATCTTTACATTAACATTGACCTTTGCATTAACATTGGCCTTTACATTAGAGTACTATTAGGGAAACCTTGTCTGAGAGGCCTAACTGGGAGTTTCTTTAACCGACAACCATCACTTATGAGCCAGTGATGGTACAACGAAGCGATGCCGTTGCTACATCCGTCCAATACCCTGCCCGGGGTAAAGGACATTCATTAGAAAAGAAACAGTAGTCCTCATTGGGACAAGAAAGGTGCCATCCGCATTGCGGTTCAATCCTCTCTTCCTACGCGGGCCACGTAGTTAATGGATTCAGGTGGGACTCACCTTTCTATCCATTTCGGTGCTCGATACTCCTCCCAGAACTAGACATGCTCATAAAACATTAACATTCATTAGTCCCATAGGGACGCATTTCATCATCATTAGTCCCTATAGGGGCATAATACATTATCATTGGCATCAACATTCATTTGTCCCATAGGGACACATTACATTGTCATTAGCATCTCCTTTACATCAACATT
This sequence comes from Solanum rostratum, assembly GCA_029948455.1. Taxonomy (NCBI): domain Eukaryota; kingdom Viridiplantae; phylum Streptophyta; class Magnoliopsida; order Solanales; family Solanaceae; genus Solanum; species Solanum rostratum. The sequence continues at coordinate 54,422,626 of CM057055.1, forward strand.
AACATCATTGTCATTCCATCTCATTAACATCAACATCATTGACTTTAGGGACACTAGTTTAGGAACTTTGACTCTCAACTTAGAGACAATCCCACACTCACATTCTCAACATTCATCATTCATTAATTTTGTCATTACTCTAGACTCTACACACACACCCATATTCATCATGCATGCTTTTCTAGAATACATATGCGATAGATATAAGGTTTTCAACTAAATGCTTTTTAAGAAAATAGTTTAAAAGGATGCATGAGGGTTTTTATGAGGGTCATCATCAATGCAGGAAAATATGTAGGTTTATGCATAAAATAATGGCATTTGTTCATTACATTACATGAGTTAACATGTTTCACTTCATTACCCTAACATCATTCACCATTAGACTTTAATACCTTACTCATGGGGCACATGGGAGGACATTCCCATGCTTTAAGTTTAGCCTTACATACCTGGAAATTTGATATCACAATCAAAATTTGATGAATAATCGTTTTCTTGGAGAAAATCCTCAACCTCGATAGTTCTTTTAAAATGGAAGAACTTGGAAAGACATTGTTGAAGAACTTCTTTTTGATTCTTGACTTCTTGACTCAAAATCTTTAGAGTTTCTTGGTAAAGAACCCTAATCCATGGAAAGAAGAATCAAGGAATCCTTTCTTGGGATTCTTGAATTTGCTTTCTTGAAACCCTAGGTTAGGATTTAAGATTCTATTAGGGATTTCATGAATAGATAGAGAAATTAGCTTAAATCTTATGAAGAATAACTCACCTTGATGAAGAATCTTGAAAGTTAATCCTAACTTGATGACTTTCTTGATGATTCTTGAGCGTTTTATGTTTAGGAATGAAAGAGAGGGTTTTGACTTATGAAACTGACGTATTATGCGTTTTGGGACCTTAAATAGACCCCCAAAGGCTTTAGGGTACAAGTACCCTCAAAATAAAATAAAGGAATGTCGGTTAGCTTATCCAGAAAGGGTTCGCGATAGGTCCGCGTCGCGGAGCCGTCGCGGACCTTTAGACAGCTCTGCAGTTCTCCAGCAAAATGGTCATAACTCTCTACTCCGAACTCCGTTTAACGCGAAATAAGATGCGTTGGAAAGATAATTCAAAGATCTCTAATTTGATATATTATGGGTCACGTAACTCATTATACTTTAGGAGATATGGTTATTTGAAGTTGACCCTTCCATCAACTCATATGAAAACTTAGTCACTAGAAATTCTTTGGACTTGGCTTGATGTAAAAGATCAATTATAACTCTAAATCACATCTAATATACTTTAAATACTTATGAATTGATCCTATAATATGAAGGATGACTCAACCTTAGAAAAAAAAAGTTGGGTTGTTACATTATCTCCCCCTTGGGATCATTCGTCCTCGAATGATGAGTAAGGTAGACATCAAGGCACGAATAAGAATCATAACCCTTCTCAAAACTCACTCAATCAACCAAACTCTAACTCGTCATCAATCTCAAATCATCTCCATTCAGACTCAGGAATGGACACATTAACTCAAATAGACAACTCAATTTAAATCAAGAGTAAGGGAATTACATCTTACATTCTCTTCATCAGGCACGAATGGAACGTCGAAACTCAATCAATTTGAATCATTTAGACACCTCATAAATCAGTCCTTCGAACTCAGGAAGGAAGCCATCAACTCAAATTGAGAATAGGAACATCATATAAACAAGACTCTGAGGATACTCTCATGCTCAAGTCCCCACCATAATTTTGCTCCCCTTTTTTTTTTCATGGCACTTTACCCCATCAATGCAAACTCATAGCTCTTATTCAAACCTCTACCTAACCACCTCTTCTTCTTTCATTCAGGCCTAGGTTCTAAGCCTCAGGGTGCTATTCTTAAAGTGATCATATTCATACAAAGCTAATCCTCAAAGACTCAACTCTATACTCGAAACACTTATTATGAAGTCTTCAATAGTCTATCATTCAACTCGCATAATAACAATCACTTAATAATGTCTCAGAATTTTTCAAGCCTACTTGTCACTTCTACCTCCATCATTCAATGAACTCTCACTCAAAGTCACCTCAACATACCCTTACCTATCTATTGCACATCATACGATTTTATCTCTTTCCTCCTTCTTATCTCTATCCTTACATGACACGAGTTTAACACTGATATCACAATGAGAATATATTCACTCCTTCTGATCCACCCACTCTCAGTCTACTATTATCAACATCACTATTTGGACGTGGAGGGACTCATCATCTCCCCCTTTGAAGAAACCCCTAAACTACTATCTCTCCATGCAGAATAAGCATGATTATACCTCTAAAAATTGATACTCTACAAAAAATTGATACTCTACATCATACCATCAACAATGGCATAACAAGCCGAAGGTCAGTGCATGCGTAAGATGACATCAGAATCAAGACTCTCACTCCATAGTAACTTGTACTTTGAGAATACTGCTCATCCTCATCACTCTAATTCACTCTCATAATAACATACATACATGTAAGCCTACCGTAACAACTAACACTCTCGGTCTCATGAACTCTTACCATGGGGGATACTAATATGGTTTACCTATCTATTAGACTCCTCATGACTTCTCTAACTCCTCCTCCTCATCTATAACCTTAAAAAGGAAATGACATCACATCATCATCAGAATTAAGAACTCTCATTCCCTCTTGAATTCTTCCACCTCAAGCTCTTAACCTCTTCTCTTAAGCCCTAGCCTTGTTCAATTGTTAGAAAAGGGCTTAGAATGGGGTTTTAGACCCTTCTCATGTTAAAACGACTTATATTAGCCGTATAGGGAGTTTATAAGGTGTTAGGAATGGATCAGAATGCCCCTAAAAAATTTTAAAAATTTTCAGCCTCGAAGTGACCCAGTCCGCGACGCGGACTGGTCGCGAACAGTACATTTTCTGCAAAAATTTTCTGAACGAGTTTTCTCAATCCCGTCGAAAATTTTTGGAAAAATGCAAGTGTCACTCCGCTACAGGTGCGCGACGCGCCTCTGTCGCGCATCGACACTGTTTTGGTATTCGGATCGAAAAATTATCTTTTCACCCGGTCACTCTAAAAATCGACCGAGGCCCTTCCCCCACTCAAATTTTTGTGCTGATCACAAATCTGGCCTCAGATTCGCCATCCGAGCATCGAAAGACGTGTTATGCGCACATTTCTCCTCTAGGGGTACCTTGGTAATTTTATCGGGCCTCACATCAACTCTCCTTAGCTCTCAAGGTCATTACTCTAAGTTTATAAATCGATTTCCTCTACTAGGCTATAAGCATATACCTCCACATGGTCAAGGAATCACTATCCACAAGAATATCTTAAACTCTTCTGTTATGCTATAGTCGCATACATATAGCTAGCCACTCAGACTCTTTTTAATGCTATTACTCTTAGCTCCTTCCAGTCTCTATGGAAATCTCTCTATGTTTGCTATTCTTATGGCGTACATAACCACTGCCCACAACTCTCACAATCTAATCTCTTCTTTTGCCTGCTGGCGCTCAACTTCTGTGCTCCCATAAATTTAATTGCATAAGAATTAGTCTATCATGGAAACTCGTCATCATCTATTGATAAGCCCCAAATCAACTTAGTTACTCATGATGATTAAGATTACTTACATCAGCCTACTCCACATCGATAACTCAAATATACTATTTAGATTCTTATAGCAGTCATAACTTAGAGCTTCACACATCTTTACACAATTATGGATACATATCTCAAGCCTCTTCTTATCTGTCTAACCTCATAACTCGATGAGTCTCATGAACTCACAATTAAAATCATAAGCCTAATTTAGATCTATCACATTGAAAGCACTCTTTTCCTCTATTCAACATCTACACTTCACCCTCAATAGTATGAATACTACAACACATCAACATAACTTCCTTCTAGTTTGAACACGCTCTTTCACATTCTGACAATAACTCTTCCTCTATACCTCATCATGAAAATCACTAGAGTACTCATGACTCTTTCATCAAACTTATGGCAATCAACTCAGCACATCATTACTTACCTAATAAATATGTAACTCGAACTATGAGCCTCAATCAGCCATCACTCTTGTCATCTCGTCCCTTTCTTTCCATCATCCCTTCTAACTCTGTGATGATTTGATTCTACTCAGGATTTATAAGACCTCACATCTCACTCTTAAGTGGTAACATCAAACTCTTTAGAGACATAAGTTTCTCCCTCATGGGTCACCTCGGAAGATAGTTTATAAAAACAAATGGGTCTAGGTACATCTAGAGATAACTCAAATACACGATTCATATGAATAATAGTGCACTCTTCCTCGTCAATCAACTTCGCATCTCAGTCGGCTTTTCACAAGCCTAGATAGTCTCTCTACCATTCTGGTTACTTTATCTTAGAAAATCTCATCCGTAAGAGTTAGAAAATTACTATCGTTATCACCTCGTGGACGAGGCATCGTCGAAAGATTTAGAGCAACGCACGAATCATCGCAGATTTCTTAGGAAATAGCTCTATCGCACGATTAGAATCAGAAAGAAGGGAAACTTATCCTAAATGTCCTATAGCCTCCCCATTATGGATGTGGCGCGCTTCACACCAATAATAAGGACTCTACTAGACACGGCTTCATAGACTCCCTAGGACACTTGAACTCTGTGCTATGATACCAAGTTTGTCACGCCCCGGGAGGGTACCCTAGGCGTGGCCGGCACTCAGAGACTATTGCTAGCCCCCAAGCGAACCACTTAGCTTCATCACATCATTCATTATAGACATTGCGGAAGGAAATAGTAAACAATACTTTAAAATAGTGGGCCAATGGCCAAACATCAATTTGATCATCAAAACCAAGCAAGGAATTATTGCTCAGTTGTCAAAACATTCACCTTGACTACATCATTATGTCTACGAAGCCTCTAACATTATCTAAACCGTCTAAGAAGGGGACCATGACATGCCATGGCTACCCGACTCAATGAAATAATAGGATAGCATCAAATAAAGGTTTCCTCCGAAAACAGGGAGGCTCACCACAGTCAGAACTTGCAAACACTTGGCTTCAACGGGGCGGCTGCTGAAGTCCTCTAACTCCTGTATCTGCATCATAAAACGATGCAGCGCCAAATGGCGTCAGTACGTGGAATGTACTGGCATGTAAAATAGCTGAATCACATCATTAGAATCATCCGAACATAACGTACATCATCATGAGACTTTAACATTTATATCAGGGAAACATTAACATTGACCTTTACATTAACATTGATCTTTACATTAACATTGACCTTTGCATTAACATTGGCCTTTACATTAGAGTACTATTAAGGAAACCTTGTCTGAGAGGCCTAACTGGGAGTTTCTTTAACCGACAACCATCACTTATGAGCCAGTGATGGTACAACGAAGCGATGTCGTTGCTACATCCGTCCAATACCCTGCCCGGGGTAAAGGACATTCATTAGAAAAGAAACAGTAGTCCTCATTGGGACAAGAAAGGTGCCATCCGCATTGCGGTTCAATCCTCTCTTCCTACGCGGGCCACGTAGTTAATGGATTCAGGTGGGACTCACCTTTCTATCCATTTCGGTGCTCGATACTCCTCCCAGAACTAGACATGCTCATAAAACATTAACATTCATTAGTCCCATAGGGACGCATTTCATCATCATTAGTCCCCATAGGGGCATAATACATTATCATTGGCATCAACATTCATTTGTCCCATAGGGACACATTACATTGTCATTAGCATCTCCTTTACATCAACATTAACATCATTGTCATTCCATCTCATTAACATCAACATCATTGACTTTAGGGACACTAGTTTAGGAACTTTGACTCTCAACTTAGAGACAATCCCACACTCACATTCTCAACATTCATCATTCATTAGTTTTGTCATTACTCTAGACTCTACACACACACCCATATTCATCATGCATGCTTTTCTAGAATACATATGCGATAGATATAAGGTTTTCAACTAAATGCTTTTCAAGAAAATAGTTTAAAAGAATGCATGAGGGTTTTTATGAGGATCATCATCAATGCAGGAAAATATGTAGGTTTATGCATAAAATAATGGCATTTGTTCATTACATTACATGAGTTAATATGTTTCATTTCATTACCCTAACATCATTCACCATTAGACTTTAATACCTTACTCATGGGGCACATGGGAGGACATTCCCATGCTTAAAGTTTAGCCTTACATACCTGAAAATTTGATATCACAATCAAAATTTGATGAATAATCGTTTTCTTGGAGAAAATCCTCAACCTCGATAGTTCTTTTAGAATGGAAGAACTTGGAAAGACATTGTTGAAGAACTTCTTTTTGATTCTTGACTTCTTGACTCAAAATCTTTAGAGTTTCTTGGTAAAGAACCCTAATCCATGGAAAGAAGAATCAAAGAATCCTTTCTTGGGATTCTTGAATTTGCTTTCTTGAAACCCTAGGTTAGGATTTAAGATTCTATTAGGGATTTCATGAATAGATAGAGAAATTAGCTTAAATCTTATAAAGAATAACTCACCTTGATGAAGAATCTTGAAAGTTAATCCTAACTTGATGACTTTCTTGATGATTCTTGAGCGTTTTATGTTTAGGAATGAAAGAGAGGGTTTTGACTTATGAAACTGACGTATTATGCGTTTTGGGACCTTAAATAGACCCCCAAAGGCTTTAGGGTACAAGTACCCTCAAAATAAAATAAAGGAATGTCGGTTAGCTTATCCAGAAAGGGTTCGCGATAGGTCCGCGTCGCGGAGCCGTCGCGGACCTTTAGACAGCTCTGCAGTTCTCCAGCAAAATGGTCATAACTCTCTACTCCGAACTCCGTTTAACGCGAAATAAGATGCGTTGGAAAGATAATTCAAAGATCTTTAATTTGATATATTATGGGTCACCTAACTCATTATACTTTAGGAGATATGGTCATTTGAAGTTGACCCTTCCATCAACTTAAATGAAAACTTAGTCACTAGAAATTCTTTGGACTTGGCTTGATGTAAAAGATCAATTATAACTCTAAATCACATCTAATATACTTTAAATACTTATGAATTGATCTTATATTATGAAGGATGACTCAACCTTAGAAAAAAAAAGTTGGGGTGTTACACTATGGTTTGGTGTAATTTTTCCATGAAAAACACGAAGAGTATGTTGGTTGTATTGCGCAGAAATTTTGGGACAGCATGTATTCCAAAGATTGTGGTTCACTTTTCTTGTTAAATAAGAGACCTTTATCTTGTTGGTTGGCTGAGTTATGAAGTAATATGTATGTGTTTAACAAATCTTGGGTCTGTAATGATGTAAGAAGGCTGCTGGACCACTTTTATCTTCCGCAAAAATAAGTTCTTGAATGATATCTTAATTCCACTTTTAGTAAGAATTCGTGGACTGAATATTGGGAATTGTTGTCCCATGTTTTCCATCTACTTAGGGTCTGTTTTTGGACTGTTTTAGGACTGTAATTGTGTGTAAATTTGCTGAGGACAATTTGGTTGAGGTTGAAACGGATTTGGAATGGTTGACGTCGAAATGTAGCAGAAGGACGCAATATTGTGTTGTCTACTTGCGTGTTGTGTAGAGTTGTTGCATGCTGTACTGTATGAGTTGTTGTAATGTTGTTGTGGTACTATAAATAGCTGGATATGACATGTATATGGGAATGTGTATTAGAAAATACGATTAGGAGCGGAAATATTGAAAGAATACTCTTTGGTTGCTAATTCCGAGCTTGCTGCCCGGATATTATTTTTGGGTGAAAGTAGATTACCAAGATGTGTTTATTAGATGCTAACACTAGTTTTATCACCTAATATGTTGTAGATAAGTGTTTGGAGGAAAAGGATACTACTCCGAGGTAATAACGACATAGTACAACGAGGTATGTAAGGCAACTTGATTTCCTATTACTTGGCATGAAATCTAAGTTCTTCCTTAGCACATAAAGGCACATACAACTTCCGACATCACTAATAATTGTGTCTCCACTTTTTACCATGTTCATATGTACCCATACATAGCCATTGTCAAACCTGCATACGTACTTGGATACCAAATATGCATGAGCTCCTTGTTAGCAAATAAAGTCCATGTGTTGTTTAATCTCCGATACGATTCATTAGTTGTGTATCTCTCTTTTCATTGTGGTATTATCTAGTATGGTTGTTAATATGTCACATGTCTATATTCCTACAGTTCTAAAGGTAATGACCACCAAAAGGTAATGACCACCAAAAGAACCATCTCAAAGTAAATAAAAGATAACTTACAGTTGCTTATGAATGGGTGGTAACCCGAGGGGTGGAAGAATCACCTAGCTAGGGTCGATCCCATTTACGGGGGGTATCCCAGGGGTGAAAGGAAAGCCTAGCATGGGTCAAACCCGTTACAGATTTACCACTGATCAGCTGGTCATTTACATGATATATTGTGCACAGATTATACAGTAAAGAAAGATACAGTAATAATAAAGGACATAAAGTACATGATTCCATAGTATGACTAAAGGTGGTCTTTTCATCCTTACACACCAGTGTGTGATTTCATTTGAGTTCTTATTGCACATACAGTATTTCCCGCCTTACATATTCAGTACATTATCTCGTACTGACGTCCCTTACGGAGGACCTGCATTTCATGCTGCAGGTACAGGAGCTACTAGATCTCCCCAGTAAGAGTAGAGGAATTCCAGCTGCTGTTACTGAGCTCCAGGTTGCTTCGGAGCTTGTGTGTCTAGAGCTTGTATTTTGTATTGTATAGTTGGTTAGGAGGCGGGGCCTGTCCCGACTCATATGGATATTGTTCCTTACCTAGAGACTTTGTAGACAATGTAAATTAAAGTGTGGTCAAATAGTGTATTATAGACATCGTGGCTCCAACGGCCTAGTCTTTTGCATTTACTTTTGGTTTGTTAATGCAGTTTACTTCCTTTTAACAGGATGTTGAATATGGAAACCTCTTAAATGTTCATAGCAGGTGCATAATTATATGTTGGTTCTCCCGAGCCTTGTCGGCAACGGGTGCCAGTCCGCCTTAATGGGGCTTAGGGCGTGACATACCCAAGACATGGCCGGCACCTAGAGACTATTGCTAGTCCCCAAGCGAACCACTTGGCCTCATCACATCTATTGACTTCAACAACTCTACAAATCAGCGGAAATAAAAGCAAGTAAAGGGGTTCATCCATTTAATGTCTCAAATAATATATAATAATAGAAGGCTAGTAGAAAGAACTAGCTCACAATCTCAACATCAATGTTCGACTATCATCGATGTAGCCTCTATCACTAATCAAATGGTGCCAATGACAGACCCATGGCTACCGAGTTTAAACTAAAAGACTAGTCTAGTCATAACTCCAAAAGCATGATAAGATAAAGGTAGTGAACCTTGTGGAGTAGGAGAGGCTCACCAGTCAGCTGAAAGTCCTGGATCTTCAACGATGCGCCTGTTGACGATCCCTAATCCTTGTATCTGCGTCATAAAATGATGCAGGGCCGAGTGGCGTCAGTACGTGGAATGTATAGTATGTAAAATAGCTGAATGAAATAGAAACCAGTAGAATAATATGAAATACTCATTGACTCAGAATAATCATCAAATCAAATCAAATCGTCAAATGTCTATCTATGCAAAAATCAAGAGTAGACAAATAACCCATCAACCAATCAACCTCATCAATCAAATCAACTCAACTCAACTCAACTCAACTCAATGGAACTCATCTCATCACATCTCATCTCATCTCAACTCAGAGTACTCAAGGTAGGAACTTTCTAGGAGTTTCTCTTATCCGGCAACAAACACTTATGAGCCAGTGAATGTCAACAGTCAAGCTGATGTTGCCACAGCCGTTCCAAACTGGCCAGGTAGGGAACGAATCAAATCCACTAAGGGAATCAACAGTCAACTAAGTCCTCTATTGCTTTCAAAGACTTCTAATCAAGAGGGAACCACAATATACTATAATGGTTCTAATCCTCACGTACCTTTGCCGACAAAGTTTGACGAGTGCGAGTCGGACTAACTCTTACTCTTTCGGTGCTCGATACTCCTTCCATGACTCAATGTTTATAAGACAATCAATTCAATCAAACCAATCTAATCATGGGGACTTTCAACCCTATCATCAATCAATCTCATAGGGGCTTTAACCCTTTCATCAATCAATCTCATAGGGGCTTTACCCCTCTCATCAAGAACATTTCAATCAATAACTCAAGATTTAGAACAATCGTAAGGGAACAATCGAATAGACAGATCAGTGGAGTTCATTTATAGAGACTCACAGGACTATCAAGTTCTATTAACTCATCGTCATTCTCTCATCACCATCACAATCGTAATCACAATCACAATCGGCATCCCCCAATTAAGGCTCTAGACTCATGTTGATTTAGTCAATCTCATGCTATCATCAATCAATCTCATGCTGATTTAGTCATCATATCTACAATCACCCATATCGAATCATGTTGCTTTCGAGACCTTGGTAGACCAGTAACTAAGTCCATGTTGATCATCTCCCATTTCCATTCCAGAATTTCAAAGTTCTGAGCCAATCCACATGGCCTTTGATGCTCAACTTTTACTTGTTGGCAATTCGAGCACTTTGAAATGAACTTAACAATATCCCTCTTCATTCCACTCCACCAATAGACTTCTCAAGTCGTTGTACATCTTGGTGGAGCCAGGATGGATGAAATATCTAGTGTTATGGGCTTCAACCATGATTTTGTCTCGAATACCATCAGTATCTCGAACACACAATCTACTCTGGTATCTCAACACTTCATCTCCCCCTTTGGAGAAAACCATCACTTTCTGTTTGTGGACAACCTGCTTCAATTGGAGTATGATAGGATCTTGGTCTTGTTTTTCTTTTACCTCAGCCACTAAGGATGAAGCAGACCCATTCTGAACATTAACTCATCCCTCATTATTCTCCTCAAGTTGAACTCCCAATCGAGTCAATTGGTGCACTTCCTTGGCCAACTCCTTCTTTCCTTTCTCAACATGGGTTATGCTACCCATTGACAATCTACTAAGAGCATCGGCAACAATGTTAGCTTTACCTAGGTTGTAGAGAATGCTCATGTCATAATCCTTGAGCAACTCCAACCATCTCCTTTGTCGCAGGTTGAGCTCTTTCTAACTGAAGACATATTGCAAGCACTTGTGGTCAGTGAACATATCCACATGCACTCCATATAAGTAGTGGTGCCAGATTTTAAGTGCAAACACCACCGCTGCCAACTTAAGATCATGGGTTGGATAGTTCCTCGCATGAATCTTAAGTTTTCTGGAAGCATAGGCTATCACTTTCTCCCTCTGCATCAGCACACATCCCAATCCAACCCTCGAAGCCTCACAATAGATCACAAAGTCCTTTGTCCCATTGGGCAATGTTAGAACCGGTGCAGTAGTCAGTCTCGTCTTCAACTCTTGGAAACTTTTCTCACATTCGTCGGACCACTGAAACTCGACTTTCTTCTGAGTCAATTTAGTCAATGGTGTGGATAAATAAGAAAATCCATCAACAAATCTACGTTGTAGCCTGCCAACCCTAAGAAAGTTCTTATGTCAGTTGGAGAGGTCGGTCTGGGCCAGTTCTTAACCGCTTCAATCTTTTGGGCATCCACTCAAATACCATCACCAGAAACCACGTGGCCTAGGAAAGCCACTGATTTAAGCCATAATTCACACTTCGATAATTTCGCATACAATTCATGGTTCTTAAGTGTTTGGAGGACAACTCTGAGGTGGTTAACATGCTCCTCCTCATCTCTCGAGAACACCAAAATTTCGCCAATGAACACAATCACAAACGTATCAAAATATTGTCTAAATACTCTATTCATCAAGTCCATGAAAGCTGCAGGTGCATTCGTCAAACCAAAGGATATGACCAAGAACTCAAAATGGCCATATCTAGTTCTAAAGGTTGTCTTCGGAATATCACATTCTCTCAATTTCAACTAATGGTAGCCAGATCTGAGATCTATTTTTGAGAAACAAGAGGCACCTTAAAGTTAGTCAAACATATCATCTATCCTTGGAAGAGGATACTTATTCTTTATGGTGACTTATTCAGTTGCCTTTAGTCAATACACATTTTGAGGGACCCATCTTTCTTTCGCACGAATAGGACAGGGGCACCCCAAGGAGAAACACTCGGCCTAATAAAGCCCTTCTCTAACAGATCTTTCAATTGTTCTTTTAACTCTTTTTACTCAGCGGGGGCCATCCTATAAGGTGTAATTGAGATAGGTTGGGTATAAGGAAGAACATCAATCCCAAAGTCAATCTCCTTATCAAGAGGGACTCCGAGTAGATCATTAGGAAACACTTTCGGAAACTCATTCAGAATCGGTACTGACTTAAGAATAAGAGATTCAACATCATCAGATTTAACTTGCACAAGGTGATAGATACAACCTTTGGAAATCATCTTTCTGGCCCTAAGGTATGAGATAAACTTTAGAATCACCCTTCCACTCAAGAACTAGTTCATTCAGAAATTGGGACTTAATGGTTCGGGATCTACAATCAATGGAGGCATAACAAGCGTGAAGCCAATCCATGCCAAGGATCAAATCAAAATCAATCATCTCCAACTCGACCAAATCAACAAGAGTATCCCTATGAATGATGGACTCTACATAAGCTCTATAGATTCTCTTTGCTCGAATAGACTCACCCACTGGAGTAGAAACATCAAAGGATTCAAGAAGAGTCTCAGGGTAACTATCAAAGCTATTGGCCATATAAGGAGCTACAAATGACAATGTGGCACCCGGATCCATCAAAACATAACAATCAAAAGTAAAGACTCGAATCACACCCGTTACAACATCTTGGGAGTTCTCTTGATCTTGGCAACCACCCATGGCATAAAACGGTTTATTTCTCTACTTGCGCCTTACGTAGCATCCCTCTGGTTTCCTCTAGCTAGCGGGGCTGGTGCAGAAAATTGAACCCGGTCAACCCACTTTGGATAGTCCTTCTGGTAGTGACCCGCTTGGCTACATTTATAGCATACACCATTCCCTTCACGACATCTCCCCAAGTGCATTTTGCCATACTTTCCACACGGTGGTTTACCCTGTGAACCTTGAGATTCACTAGCTTGTGACTGAGATCCATGGGTTCCAACATTCTGAGACCCCTGCTCATTTCTGCCTCTAGGCACAAGTGCACTGCAGATGATGGTGCTGGAAATCGGTTGCCATTACTTTTTCTTCCCACCTCATGGTCGGATGTCTTTGCTCTCTTACGTTTGAACTCTTCCTTATCTTGTTGTCTCTCCTCATCGGCTTGTTGCACGGATGTCACCAATTAGCCAGTATCCATATCACTCACAAGCATTGCTCCCCTCCTATCTCTCTTGGGTCCTCTATTCAACCCATCAACATACATCCCCATTCTTCCCCTCATATCAGTAACCATGTCCGGAGAATAGAGAGATAGTTACGTGAACTTCAACCCATACTCTTGCACGGTCATAGAGCCCTGTTTCAAATTCAAGAACTCTCTTACCTTGGACTCTCTTCGTTCTCTTGGGAAGAAGCGTCCCAAGAAGCTTCCTCGAACATTGCCCAAGTTAACAATGGAGCATCATCTCTTCTACCTTTCTTCCATTGGTCGAACCATTGTTTGGCCACACCCTCGAGTTGGTAAGCAACTAGTTCAACTCTGTCCACATCAGCCACATGCATCACTTGGAACACCTTTTGAAGCCCCTCTACATAGCTCTCAGGATCTTCAGTGGATGCAAACCCTGTGAACTCAGGCAGATTCATCCTAAAAAATTCTCGGACTTTAGAAGTGTCATGGGAATCCTGTCTACCTACTCCTTGTCTCGCAGCAGGTGCTGAGACAACGTGGGCTAGAGTTTGAATAGCCTGGCGTAGCTCATCATCAGAGACCTCATCTTGCGGGGGCTACTCAACAGGGAAAGCTTGGTCTGTAGGCTCCTCGTGTCCTTGAGGCTCAGGTGGGTTAACATTTTGCCTAGCGGGACGTCCCCTACCTCAGACGGCTCTTTCGGGATGCATGATCACAACTCTACAACGTGTAGAGCATGAATTAAAGAAGAACCTTTCATAGAGTATAACTTTATCGCACGATTTAGAAGATGAAAGAAGTGAAACAATCCTAAATGTCCTATAGCCTCCAAATTATGGATGTGGAGATCTTCACACCAATAATAAGGACTCTACTAAACACGGCTTCATAGACTCCCTAAGACACTTGAACTCTGTGTTGTGATACCAAGTTTGTCAAGCTCCGGGAGGGTACCCAAGACGTGGCTGACACCTAGAGACTATTGCTAGTACCCAAGCGAACCACTTGGCCTTATCACATCTATTCACTTCAACAAATCTATAGATCAGCGGAAGTAAAAGCAAGTAAATGGGCTTATCTCATCTAATGTCTCAAATAATATATAAATAGAAGGCTAGTAGAAAGAACTAGCTCACAATCTCAACATCAACGTTCGACTATCATCTATGAAGCCTCTATCACTAATCAAATAGTGCTAATGACAGACCCATTACTACCGAGTTCAAAATAAAAGACTAGTCTAGTCATAACTCCAAAAGTATGATAAAATAAAGGTAGTGAACCCTCTGGAGTAGGGGAGGCGCACCAATCAACTGAACGTCCTGGATCTTCAACGATGTGCCTGTTGATGATCCCTAATCCTTGTATCTGCATCATAAAATGATGCAACACCGAGTGGCGTCAATACGTGGAATATACGGTATGTAAAATAACTGAATGAAATAGAAATCGGTAGAATAATATGAAACAATCATCGACTCAGAACAATATGAAACATCATCTACTCAGAACAATCATCAAATCATATCAAATCATCAAATGTCTGTATATGCAAGAATCAAGAGTAGACAAGTAACCCATCAACCAATCAACCTTATCAATCAAATCAACTTAACTCAATGGAACTCATCTCATCTCAACTCAGAGTACTCAAGGTAGGAACTTTCTGGAGTTTCTCTTATCCGACAACAATCACTTATGAACCAGTGAATGTACAACAGTCAAGCTGATGTTGCCACAGCCGTTCCAAACTGACCAGGTAGGGAACGAATCGAATCCACTAAGGGAAACATCAATCAACTAAGTCCTTTATTGCTTTCAAGGACTTCTAATCAAGAGGGAACCACAATATAGTGTAATGGTTCTAATCCTCACCTACGTTTGGCGACGTAGTTTGACGAGTGCGAGTCGTACTAACTCTTACTCTTTCGGTGCTCGATACTCCTTCCATGACTCAATGCTCATAAGACAATCAATCCAATCAAACCAATCCAATCATAGGGACTTTCAACCTTATCATTAATCAATCTCATAGGGGCTTTAACCCTTTCATCAATCAATCTCATAGGGGCTTTAACCCTTTCATCAATCAATCTCATAGGGGCTTTAACCCTCCCATTAAAGACATTTCAATCAACGACTCAAGATTTAGAACAATCATGAGGGGACAATCGAATAGACAAATTAGTAGAGTTCATGTATAGAGACTCACAGGACTATCAAGTTCTATCAACTCATCGTCATTCTCTCATCACCATCACAATCACAATCACAATCGACATCCACCAATCAAGGCTCTAGACTAAATTCTTAAATTCATTCGTGTATGCTTTCAAAATAGTCATGTAAGGTTATGCAATTTCTCATGAAAATAGTCAACTCAGGAAATAAGTTTATGATGATCATTAACATAGGAAAATACATGAATTTAATAAGATTTTCAATAAAAACCATCAAGAATTATGCATGTAGACTCATTAGACTTTCAACTCATCTATGACCATTTATGGGGCACATGAGAGGAGAATCTCATGTTTTTAGTTTAGCCTTACATACCTGGGATGAAGCTATCAATCAATCACGTCAAAGATCTCCTCTTGATTGCTCAACCTCAAACTCTTCTCCTCTTTCCTCAAGCCCTAATCTTTTCCAATTGTTAGAATAAGACTTAGAATGAGTTTTTTAGACCCTTTTAATGTCAAAACGACTATGTGTATTAAGTTTAGGAGGAGTTGGGAATTGACCGGAATGCCCCTCACAAAATTTAGAAATTTTTCAGTCTCGGAATAGCCCAGTCCGCGATGCAAACTAGTCGCGCACAGGGTATTTTCTCCAAAAAGAGTCTGAACGAGTTTTCCCAATCCCGTCGAAAATTTTTCGAAAAACAAAAGTGTGGGTCCGCTTCAGAGGCACGACGCGCCTCCATCGCGCACTCTCACTATTTTTTCGTTTCGGATCGAAAAATTATCTTTTGATTCGGTTGCTCTATAAATCGACCAAGATTATTTTCCCACTCAATTTTTTGTGCTGATCACTAATCCGGCCTCAGATTTGCCATACGAGCATTAAAAGATGAGTTACGCGCATACCTCTCCATTAGGGTATTTTGGTAATTTTACTGGGTGTTACAACATTAATATTAAATAGTGAATAATATAATAAAGAATAATATGAAATATAAATATTATTGATAATTGTATGACTTGTTGTTTGTATCCATATTCATATAAAATTGGTTATGGAGTTTGAGAGGGGGATGCGGGGTTTATGGAGTATATTTCACTAGGAATAATATGATAGTTGAATTTTTTTAAGATAATATTACTTAATATGCTCAAATAAAACACCACAATCTAATTTTTTTTTTTTAATATTACGTATACTAGTAAGATATAAAATTAAACTTGTGAAATTTAAATTTCCGATTTTTGTGCAAATAGAATTAATGTTTCGGATTTTATTAGTTGGTTAATTAAAAATTAGCGGTACTAGTATTTTGATTTAGTAAATTTTGAGGGGCAAAGAGAGGCTAAAATAGGACTTATTAAAATGGTCTCTTAACCCTAAAAATCAAACTTCTTCGCACCATTCCTCCACAGACACTTTTGCAAGCAGAAGAAGTTAACAATGGCTTCTTCTATGGCGTCGAAGAAGCAGAAGAAGAACAAGAATGATAAATACTCACTGTCAGACCTCAAAACCCTAGGTCACCAGCTTCTTTCTTCAAGAGCTCATGTTAACAACCTTCCTCTTCTTCTCTCATTCATCACCCCTTCTACTCGTCCAAAATATGCACTCGAATCTCTCCTTTCTCTTCAATCCTTTTTCACTCCTTTGCTTCCTCAACTCCCTTCTTCTACACTCTCCTCTTCCTTCACTTCTGACTCTCAAGGTGATCCCGAGTTTATTTATCGTACATGGGCTCGTTCCAAGTTTGATGACTTCGTTCAATCACTTCTCGACATTGCTATCTGTTCGCAAACTGATGAAGCACTTAGAGTGAGTGCCAGCTTGACTATTTTTTTCTCGATTTAAGGATGTGATGTAATGTGTGTGTTAACTTTGGGTTGGATGATTAGGAAGTTGTGTTGGACACGTTGATGGAGTTTGTGAAAGTTGGAAATGGTGGGAAGTTTCACTCTGCTATTTACCATAGGCTTCTTCATAGCATTGTAAGTTATATAGCTGCGGGTACCTCTTTTGTTTATTGCTTTTGTAGTTTTTGCGAGGAACTTCATTGAGGATACTTTGTTTTGTTTCTATTTTTAGGTTCATTCTTCCCTCGAAGTCGATGATATTTTGCTTGATTTGCTCGCATCAAAGTACTTTAAGTACATTGATATAAGGTATGAAGACTATGTACTAAAATGATTTTGTTTTCTTGCTGAGAGGGACTCTGGTAGAGTCAAGAGTCAATATAGTGAATGCATATCATATTAAATTGGATAATTGAAATAACACTAACAGCCATTGGAGTTCCATCTACATTTCCGACTAACAATCAAAGAGGGAGGTTCCAGAAATAACTAAGAAACTAAAGAACTAACTTCATAGCATAGACCTAATAGATTATTGCCCTATTCTACATATAGGCATCTTCCTGAGGTCCTGAATGTAATTTGACATATTCCCTCATAGGTCCTCCATCTTAGTTATATTCATAACAATTCTTCCCTACTCAATAAGAACCTTGTCCTCAAGGTTCAAGTAGAATCGCGCTGAGACTATAGTGTCATCTTGTTCCTCTTTGTCAGTGTTAACCCAAAGGAGTTCTTCAGAAGCTTCATTATCCAAGGAAACATCCAACAAATCCTTCCTTTTGCTTTTCAAACCAGAGGATGTATCTACATCCAATAAGATTAACACCAAAGAGTTTCTTGGGAGATCCACTAAAGGGTCATTATTGAACACCTCATGGAGCTTTGATCTGAGAGTATTGTTACTTGTCGGATCCAACTCGTCTAATGCATTCTGTATTGTGGCATTGGCACATGTATGATCTCTGCAATCCAAAAAGCACTCCAAGGGACAACCAACTTGAGCCAAATCCTTCGTGCACCCAACACAAAACTAGCTTCTGGTAGCTTACGCTTATTGCAAAATTCATGTATAGATTGGTGTATATCACACATTTGAGTTAATCCATTGCACGACCATCTCATCATACAACACTGTAGCTTTTAAAATCTCACCTTCCACACAGCATGCAGCAAGATAATACTTAATAAGTCTCTTGGATAGAAAGGTGAGGCAGAGTCACTACAGCTGCTAACTTTTGGAGGCATTGCATCAAGAAGTTTTCGCCACTGAATCTGGTCCTGCATACCTTTCCAAATACTTGAAAGTTTTGTTGGGCCAATGCTTGAAATGAGTGCGCCTTTTAACACTCAAGAGTCTTAAGTTGCAGAGGGAATTGATCCAACCAATGCATCCAGAAACTATGCTAACGAAGTTGCTTGGGAATCTCGGGTAAAAATGAGAGAAAAATGTAGTAAAAAAGCAGTTCATTTTTGAAAAGAGACTAACGGACTAGAGCATCGTCAATAGTCTCGGTAAAATATATGGGCGCTGAACTTCCACACATCAGCACCAGTATAACTTGTTTAGAATGAACTATTGCGGCTGCTATAAGGAGGTTCCCTTGTTAAGCAGATAGTCCCACCATTTCGACAAAATTACCAAGACTATAATGATTTTCAATGATGCACTAGACTCAAAGTTCGGTGGTCTCCACAATTTACTCTGTTCCATTTATATCAGTATAGTGATCTTTGGCGTTGCAAGCAAAGCATGTGACTGGGAATTCTAGGTGACTTCTTAGATTTTTTCATGTCACCCTTACAAGTTTTTAAGTCTCGACCATAAGCAATATCAGTAGGTAGTAGGTTCTATGATACTGTGCATGACATTGAAACCAACAGTTACACCAGCAACCTTCATAGCCTAATACGTTGAGGCATTGAAATATTCAAGAGAAGTCATCATATCTTTCTTCATAGCTGGGCCGCTACATGCTTTAATCTCCTTCATCTCAGAGTTCATTGGGGATCTCTCAAGTCTGGAAAGCTAACTGGATCAAGCTTCAAGTGGCTATCAAGTTTTTCAACCCAATCCAAGATTCTTTATAAGCTTTATGCTCTTTGATATTGGTAGAAATGTCTATGGCGTCAACATCATCCCTTTCAAAAAGTGCAGCAGTACTGCCATTTTTCAAATATGAAAATGCGTCTACTTTATTATTATATAGATACAAGAACAAAATTATCACAACCATAACAGTGTTTAGACAAATCCCTGCCCTTCTTTGGCCCCTGAAGACATTAATCTATATCCCAAAACTTTAGTTGTAGCTCAGTGTGACTTATATTTGTATTTTGATAGCCTGGTTGCTTGTCATCTTCCATAGCCAAACATCCCTGACCAAATCTTATTTCTAAAAAGTGTTGACATTAATCTATATCCCAAAACTTTAGTTGTAGCTCAGTGTGACTTATATTTGTATTTTGATAGCCTGGTTGCTTGTCATCTTCCATAGCCAAACATCCCCGACCAAATCTAATTTCTAAAAAGTGTTATGCCTTGCTAATTTGACTTTCAACAAGAAGAGAATACTGTCTCAGGTGTACAACTTTTAGGTTTTTGTCCTCATCCTTGAATATGCACACGAGTATGACAATGACAATGCAATGGTAAAAACAGAAGCATGTTAATCACTGTCAGCGACAAATATCATTAGAAGATTAAGAAAACCATCAAGCTTAGGAACAAAAAAGTATTCCACAATCCACAGTGATAAAAGCATCTGCATGACCAAAGTAAACTGCTTATTTGGAACACCAAGAGAAATTTTGATAAAACAGTTTCTCTAGTCCTTTGAAGGTGAAAGTGATGCTTCATACCATCATTATGCATATCACAGGGAAAAGAAAAAACAACATGGGCAACAAATAAACCAGGATCAAATGGAAGGTGTAAGCTTTAAATCTTATGCATCTATGTGATTCCATCCATAATCAAAATGTCACTCCCAGTTTCGGGGAACCTTCTATGAGAGCCAAGATCAAAGGAATATGCATATTTATACTGCTCAACGTATTATCAAACATCTTGCATGTAGTGGTCTGGCTTTCGAATTCTGATTGGTCATCACAGTGTTGTCGGAAAGGTGAGGTGGCAATTTGACTGAATACATTGGGTGTATCTCGCTCAGGATGTTCAGCAAGCACCTGGTTCGAGTCTGTTGAGGCACCATCTGCTTCAGAGATATAAGATGCAATCACAAGGGCCATGATTTGCGAATTCGACTGTATATTATGAACAATCTTGGAGTAGCAGCTATGAGACATTTCATCGAACAACTGGGGCGAGTGATAATGTCCGAATTAGACTCTTATTTGTTGGTCATATGGTTGATTTATTGAGCAGCAAATTCATTGGAAGGACAGTGAGGCATTTCTTCAAACGCCAAAGGTTGCGGTCATGTCTGAGTGAACATGTACTTCAACTTTCATATTAGTTTTGTTGTCTGTTAGTTCAGCGAGTGTAATGGTATTGGAACTCATGTCTTGCAGTGGGGATCGATCTGAAACAAGGAGGCGGAGGAGGAGGGCTCGGTGGTGGAGGTGGTGTTGCAAACAATGATTGTTGGAATGGGCATGGAGGAAGTGGAAAGGAAGTCACCCAGTTGGTAGAGGATAGACAATAAAAGTGCCAATGTAGTGACGGCATATTGTATTGAAATGGATAGCTGAAATTACACTCGCCGACATTAGAGTTCATCTCCGTTCTGGACTAATAAAGGAAGAAAAGAGTTAAGTTCTAAAATTAATGTAAAGAACTAAGAAAATAAAAAGCAATTTCATAGCATAGCCCTAATAGATTATTTCCCTCTTCTATATACAGGCATCTTCCTAGGATCCCAAATGTACTAATTTGCAGTCAAAGTAGATTTTTAAGGAGAATGGAAGTTGAGGATTATCTCAATTCTATGTTTAGCATGGCTGAGATTCACCCTCGTATGCTGAGACATTTCATTAATCTTCATACTGTCCTGTCTGTTTGCCCCTTAATCCTATTGGCTGCATTCATGTTTGATTAGGTTACATCATGATTTGTCCATATGCATCTTTGCGCGTTTTTCTGATCAGTTGATTTCTTTCATTAGATACTTTACTTATATTAGCTTCGAAAAGATTTCCCGAAGTATAGGAGCCAATGATATCTCAGGTATCACTATCTTATTTACTCCATATTGATATCCTCTCTTTACCTCTTATTTTTTTTGCTCCTGTTTTCATCCTTTTCTTTTTGCTGTTTCTACAATTAGATGATAAAAGGGAGAGCCTAGACACTGCCGGTGTGAACCAGCCAGAATCAAGGTTGGTTAAAATATCTGACTGATGCATACATCCTTCAAAATTACTTGATGGACAGTACAAATTTTTTTCTTATGCAATTAATGTATTACTAACTGTTTTCTTTTTGTATTGGATGCTGATTGTTTGTACAACTTGATTAACTCTGATAGATAGTTGAACTACAGAAGTCCCAGGCAATTAATATTGTATCACTATGATTATGTTATTTGCTTTTGATGTTTCAGTGTGATTTATTTATCCTGAACTTGTTCTTTGACCTTTCCTTTTGGCCAGAAGGATAAGTTCAGAGTTTTTTTTTCATTTTGCTTTAATTTTTTTTAATGAAGGCACCTCTAAATTGAATGTAGATAGCTAGGATGCTAAAGAAAAGTAGGTCTGACTAAGGATCGGCTAAATTATATTTGCCAGTTTATTGCGTCTTGGCCGTCAATTCTGATCGAATTTTATCTGCATGATAGTTCTCAAAAACAGTCATAGTTCACCTCTAAGTTGCTCGGACTCTCCATTTTTGGTGCCGCACCCGTGTCAACACGACGTGGGTGTGGGTGTGGGATCCGTACCCGATCTGGTCAACCGGTTTTGGGCACTTTAACCAAATTTGAGGGAGAAATTTTGGATCGATTCAATGATTCACGTAATCAAAACTAATACTAAGGTTCAATTGAAGAAGAATACCTTGTATATATAAATTTCTATTGTCACCGCCTTTCCTTTTATCGTCTTCCATGATCTCCTCTTGATCAATAATTTTCTCCTCAAGTTTTCTCTAAAATATCTCATAATTTAGGTTTTATAACTCTATTTTTAGATATTTGAATTATTTTTAGCCGAATCCCCGCACCCATATCCATACATAGATCCGTAACCGTGAATTTTAAAATTTTGATCATGGAGGATCCAATCTCTACCTATGTGGTAGTGGTAAGGTCTGCGTACATCTTACCCTCCCCAGACCCCACTTGTGGGATTTCACTGGGTATGTTGTTGTTGTTGGAGGATCCAATCTCTAGATCTGCACCCATATTGGACACCCACACCCAAGTCTGAGCAATATAGGTTCACCTTTTGTATCCTTATCTAATCATATAGATGCTAAATTCAACTTATTTTCTTTTCAATTGGATTTTCTCTTTTCCAACTAAATAATAAGCGAATCTTACAGAATTGGAAATGGTTACTTTGGCATGTCTTTTGTAAACCATGCTTTATCACCTTTTCCGATCCAGGATATTTATCTAAGTTTTGATTTGCAGTAGAAGTCTTATCATTTTTATCCTTCTCATAAGATTTTTATATGGTATATTTAATATTTTGACATTCAATTTGACTAAGCGTATGTGGCACTTTTTTTCTTTTGGTTCTGCGTGGCGCATCTATTATCAACTTATAGAAGCAATTCTTCCTTTTAGTGATTCCCTAGGAAGTTTGCTTTATTAGTGTCAAAACATTGTACTCAAGATTTTTCCTTGTTGACTTTGCTTTTCATCATTTAAAGGTTGGACCTCTCATTTCACAAGTTGTATCATCTACTATCTCATATCCCTCCCCTGGAAGGTTCAGATGACAAGGCAGAACATGATATGTGGAATGCTGAAGGTAATTTCTCTTGACCAATTGTTGAATCCTTACTTAGTGCTTCATCTGATCATCTCTATCTAACACCTCAAACAAGGATAACAACTAAGCCTAAGTCCCAAGCAAGTTGGAGTTGGCTATAAGAATCTCACTGACCGTGTTATTCCATTTACCTCTATTTGACATCTACTTCTTTAATAATAATATGTGGAAGAATGTTTATGCTGGCGGATTTCACGATCCATCATAGATATTTTTGCTATTTACTGTTGCTCAATTTCTTCTTATGAACAAATAGCTTTTTAAGTTCTTAACGATGTTTTGCAACTGTTATGAATTAAAAGATTACATTTCATAGTTCTGATCTAAAGATTTACTTCATGGCCTTTGGGTATTTGCAATTTTTAAGCCTTTTCTATTAAGTTGGCAAAGTAAGTCTGTCTAAAGAACCGCATAAAGGGGGAGGATTGCATATCAGGGTAAAAATAATTGAATTATGATTGCATCTTGAGTATATGCACTTTCAGCTCCCAGCTAATTTTGGATTGAGGTATCTTTGTGTGGTTGCATCTTGAGTGTAGCTACTGAAATCAAAGCTCATAGTTTACTGAGTGATTGGATCTTTTTTATATTATAAATATAAATAACTTACATTGGTTTCTTTGGGATAAGGTATCTAAATTTTCAATGATGGGGAACCACATGTACAAGATGTATTCAAAAAGTTAGAGGACCTATACAATTGCTCTCATGTTTATTTTTTTTGTTTTTTGAGGTTGACCAATTATGTCATGTCTTGAGTTGCGCCCCGGGAGATTCATAAACACAAAACATGCAGTAGCTCAAGTTCTACGTGTAACGACAAATCTCAAGTACCCCAAAACATGGCATCTGAATATAACTCCAAAATATGAAAGCTATTAAGAGTTGAGTAGTTTGTCTATGGTAAGGACAAAAGTGCACAATACTTTGGAAGTGCATGTGTGCAAAGTGCAAAAACAATAATCGTGGAACATTAGTACCTTAAACTTTGGGCAGCTTATGGGTCTTTCAGTGTTGTTGAGTTATTCACGATAAGTTTCTCTGCTGGTTTCCACTGTATTACCATATGAAGTTTGCATTTCTTGTTTGGCTTCAACTCCCTACTACTGACGTAAGCTAAAATAATCTCTTTACGTTGTCCCTGTTGCTTTATATTCATTCACGTCTGTTTGTAATTCTTTTTTCTTAAATTTTCCCATGTAAGGGATTGTATATAATTATTGTTAGAACAGAAATATGTAGATACAATCCGACTTGGAATATGAATTACAATAGTATATATAGAATCCTACGGAAAAGGATTGTATTATAGTATCCTTGTTGGAAAAGGAGTCTAATATAGTATCTGTAAATAGGGTCTCAATGTAATAATGTAGACAACAATTCAATGATATTCTTCTCCAATATTTTTCACATGGTATCCGAGCTTCTACGGTCTTGGTAGAAAATCGAAGAGCTTCCGCTGCCCGCGGCGACTATGACCCATATATGTTACCAGTCTGGCCAATGGTTATGTTAACAAAAGTAGGGTCATTGATATATGTATGATTTTCATATTCAAGGGAGAAAACTCGGTCAAACACGTCACTGTGTCAATTTTCAGTAACATTCTAGGGTAGTTTTATGTCAACCCCATATCTGTCAGTGTTTGTGTAGCACCGTGCCATCATTCTGGTGACTATTTTCTTCATATTCAATTTGTGTAGTACCGTGAATTTTTCGAACTACTTTCTCATATTTGAGTTGCATACTGTGTCTTTTTGGCGACTCAAATTTGATTTGCGTAGTTCCATTCGTCTTTTCGGTGACTCATCAAATCTAATTTGCACAGGGTCGTGCCTTCATTCTGACCCTATCCATACAATTTCCCTTTTGTAATAGGGTCATGCCGTCAATATGATCTTACCTACATAATTTCTATTCTATTTTGCAGTAGGGTCGTGCCATCATTCCGACCCTACCCATATTATTCTTTCTTTGTATGGTCGCTACGTCATTTCGACTCTATCCATATTATTTATTTCTCAGATTATGACCACTTTTAGCCATCAAATATAATAATTTGGTGCATGAGCATGTTTTGGCCAATTTTATGGTGACTTTCTTGTTTAAGGTTTACTCATCTCTTGATTTCGAGATGATCCGTATATCGGATTACAGTGATATTTTCTCTCGGGACTAAAATAACATATGTCCCTTTTTTTCCTATTTGTGGTTGCCATTCTCCATTGGCCATTTAATTATTTGGACATTAAGAATGTTTTCTCTACAACAATCTCGAGGAAGAAGTCTATAAACAATAATCGCCTGATTTTTTGCTCAGGGGGAGTCTTGATAGCCTTATATGTCGATAACAGTCTTCTCAAGCTTGGTTTGGGAAGTTCAACACGTCAATTCAGTATTTCATAAGAAGACTAATCACATTGAGATGGACTGACACTATTGCGAGGCGGGTGATCAACTTGCAGATTTCTCACCAAGATCCTCATCGATTTTCGTATTAATTACATTTGTAACAAGCTAGGTACATATGACGTGTATTCTTGAGGGGGAGTGTTAGAATAGGAAAAAGTAAATACAATCCTCCTTAGAGTAGGAATAGGAATAACAATAGTATATGTAGAATCCTACTTGGAAATGGATTGTGTTACAGTATCCAAGTTGGAAAAGGAGTCTAATATAAAATCTGTAAATAGGGTCTCAGTGTAATAATGTAGACAACAATTCAATAATATTCTTCTCCTATATTTCTCACAATTATATTTCATTCCTTGATCAAATTTCTCATGCCACTGTTTATAGTTTTTATTGGCAATATTTCAATGTTCGAAACATCAGGGAATAGAATATGGTAGGATGACTCAAATAGGAGCAACGAGGGTAGTAGCGACGTAGCATCAGGAGTAGTTTCGGAAGCAATGTTCTTTGCTAGAGTTACTTTGATTGTAGGAATAACAATGGAATACTTTGAATTGATTCACAATGTACCTGTAATTGAAATGTAGAGATAGTAAGTACAATACTAATTATTTTACCGTGGTGGTAGAAATGATAATTGTATTAATAGTACACATTAGTTACTCAACTACATAAGAAAAATAGGTTCTAGAATATTAAATAATTAACAATTAGTTAATGGAAAAACTTGGTTAAAGGAAACCATCAGCGGATAATTCTAAATGATCGATACGGGAGTAGATTTGCATCCTTCAAGTGTCATGGCTTCCACTCATATCACAATAATTTATACAGAATGGGATTACAAGCTTGGAATGTGGGTTAGAAACTTCTGATTTGCTTCTGGATATTAAGTTGGCTAGGCAGGCTTAGTTGGTAAATTGCTTATCCATTAGGTACTTGGGCTTCTAGAATCTATTCCAACAATCCCCACATGTTTCAAAAGACTTTTAGGAATAAAAGGTTAAAACTTGTTGGATTTGTATGCAATAGGTTTGCTTTTTCTGAACTATCAACCAATCTTAGACCAAAAAAATTTAAGTTATAGCGCTTCGTTTGGGCAACCAGCCAAATCATTATTATTGTACGTCAGAACTTAGTACCTCATTGCCACCTTTTATTGAATTCAGTTGCATTTGACTTTTGTAAAAGAAGTCCCAACGAATACAAGGTCGCCTAGTTGCTACCCCTAGTAAAACTTGTCACCTAAAATACCTCTAGTCGCTGATTCGAACTCTCCAAGAGTCTGGTATTTAACTGGAGAAAGGTAGAGGGTGGGTTCATTATCCGCCGAGTTCCAAGGTGTGCATCTAATGGTAAAAAAATTGAAACTTTTGCTGGCCATGGATCAGGCTACAATGGATTGGATTTTCTTTTTCTATAAGGGGCTACTGTGAATTGGATATGACACTACTTTTTTGATTGTTGCGTTTCCTGAGAGTGGTAGCTAGATACTAGTGGAGTAAGATCAGTGTTAGAATAGGAATAGGAATGTATAGTCCTATTTAGATTTGGAATAGGAATAGTATGTTGTTTCTGAGTTTGGGCTTGGATTAGGTTGTAGTATCTATAAATAGGGTCTTTATGTAGTTATGTAGATACACAATTCAGTAATACTTTTTTTCATATTTCTCACATGGTATCCGAGCATCTGTGGGGAAAAAAAGCATGTGTTCCGGTGACTGTTCACTGTTCCAGTGGTTGTCTTATGTTACATTCGTTTCTGTGGGTGTTGTGCAAAAACCAACACCATCAATAGGCCCGGGAAGTCCGGGCAACCACAACCCAATCAGAACCCATCGAAAACTCCCTGTCACGCACCCTCCCACGCCGTTGGAAGTGACTGTTTTCCTGGTGCTAATTAGTCAAGATGTACTTGGGTTTTCTTAATGAAAGATTGTTTGGAGTTATTTTCTATATTTAAAAGTTTTTTTTTTGCTGAAATACAAAGCCAATTGGGTATTTCCATACGTGCTCTTTGTAGTGATAAGCGTTAAAATACATATCCTCTCAATTTCAGGAGTTTGTGACTCACCAAGGAATTATTCACCACACATCTTGTCTGTACACCCTTCAACAGAATGGTGTAGCAGAATGAAAGAATAGACATCTTATTGAAACTGCTCGCACTCTTCTCATTGAGTCCCATGTTTCGTTGCGTTTTTGGGGTGACACTATCCTTGCATCTTGTTATTTTATTAATAGTATGCCCTCATTTTCTATTTAGAATCAGGTTCCACATTCCATACTGTTTCCTTTCTCACATCTCCATTCTATACCTCCTTGTGTCTATGAGAGCACATGCTTTGTTCATAACTTAGCTCTAGGAAAATATAAATTAGCCCCTCGTGCTCTCAAATGTATCTTTCTTGGTTACTCTCGAGTTCAAAAAGGGTATCATTGTTATTCCCCTGGCCTTAACCGATATCTTATGTCCGCTGATGTCACATTCTTTGTATCTCAACCTTACTATACAATATCTGATCGTCTAGATATCTTTGAGGTCTTACCTATACCTCAGGTCCTACCTGTACCGACTTTTGATGAATCTCCAATTGTAGTGCCACCTCTGACAAAACCCAACAAACCTCCACCTCTCTTGACTTATATTCGCCGTCTACGTCCAACACCAGTTCCAGATGATTCATGTCATGTGCCAGACCCTACTCCTACTGCGAACTTGCCTGCTCCTAACTGACCAAGTGCACTTCAAAAAGGTATACGATCCACTTGAAATGCTAACCCACATTATACTTTCTTGAGTTATCATCGTCTCACGTCGTTCGATTACGCTTTTGTATCGTCTTTGTCCTTTATTTCCATTCCTAAGACTACAAGTGAAGCACTCTCTCATTCGGGATGGAGGCAGGCTATGATTGATGAGATGTTTGCTTTACATATGAGTGGTACTTGGGAACTTGTCCTCCATCCTGCAGGTAAATCCATTGTTGGATGCCGTTGGGTTTATGCAGTGAAAGTTGGTCCAGATGGTCAGATTGATCGACTTAAGGCTCGCCTTGTTGCCAAAAGATATACTCAGATATTTGGGCTAGATTTTAGTGATACGTTTGCTCCCGTGGCTAAAATGGCATCTGTCCGTGTTCTTCTATCTATGGATGTCGTTCGTCACTTGCCTCTTCATCAGTTGGACGTTAAGAATGCTTTTCCACATGGTGATCTTGTGGAAGAAATTTATATGGAGCAACCACCTGGTTTTGTTGCTGGGGGGTTTATTAGACTTGTATGCCGATTGCGTAAGTCACTTTATGGTCTGAAACAGTCTCCTCGAGCATTGTTTGGAAAGTTCAGCTCAGTAATTCAGGAGTTCGGCATGACTCGTAGTGGAGCTGATTACTCTATATTTTATTGGCATTCTGCACCAAATTTATGTATTTATTTGGTTGTTTATGACTATGTTATTGTTGTCATTAGCCGTGATAAAGATAGTGTCACTAGTTTGAAGCAACATCTCTTTAAGCATTTTCAACTAAAGACCTTGGCAGATTAAAGTATTTTCTAGGTATTGAGGTTACTTAGTCTGGATCATGTATTTTTTTTTTTTGACTTGCACCGGGTGTCCGAGTCTCTTTGAGCCCGACTAATCCCGGGGGTGCACAGGCCCTCGGCAAGGAGTTTCCCGCAAGTGCACCACGGTTAATTCAGGTTTTACCCAGTCCGATGGCCCTCAGAAATTGTTTGCACCCCGTGGGTTTCGATCTTGAGACCTTGAAAGGGAGCAAACCCCAAGGCTCAAGTCAATTACCACCAGGCCAACCCCTGAGGCAATCTTGAGGAGACAGGGATGATGGGGTGTAGACCCATTTACATTCCTATGGATTCGAATGTTAAACCCCTTTCAGGACAGGGGGAGCCACTCAGTAATCTTGAAAGGTATAGACGACTAGTGGGAAAGTTAAATTATCTCACAGTGACTAGACTTGACTTCCCCTTGTGATAATCATTGGGATGCAGTTGTTCGTGTTCTGCGATATATAAGGCCAACACCCGGAAAAGGACTATTCTTCGAAGATTGAGGCAATGAGCATATCATGGGATATACAAATGCCGATTGGGCAGGATCACCCTCTGATAGACGGTCTACATCCGAATATTGTGTATTAGTAGGAGGTAATTTGGTGTCGTGGAAGAGCAAGAAACAGAATGTGGTTGCTCGGTTGAGTGCAGAGGCAGAATATCGAGCAATGGTTGCAGCAACTTGCGAGCTTATTTGGGTCAAACAGTTATTGAGAGAGCTAAAATTTGGCGAAGTTGATCAGATGGAACTTGTTTGTGATAATCAAGTGACCTTTCATATTGCATCAAATCCAGTGTTTCATGAAAGGACCAAGCACATTGAGATTGATTGTCAATTTGTCAGTGAAAAAATACTCTCAAGAGATATTGTTACAAAGTTTGTGAAGTCAAGTGATCAACTTGCAGATATCTTCACCAAGTCCCTCACTAGTCCTCGTATTAATTATATCTGTAACAAGCTAGGTGCTTATGATTTGTATGCACCAGTTTGAGGGGGAATGTTAGAATAGGAATAGGAATGTATAGTCCTAATTAGAATGGAATAAGAATAGTATGTTATTTCGTAGTTGGACTTGGATTAGGTTGTAGTATCTATAAATAGTGTCTTTATGCAGTAATGTAGATACACAATTCAATAATAATTTTTCCCCATATTTCTCACAATCAGTAAAATACCTAACACAGCCGCAACGCATATACAATGCATATATCACTCTATTTGGTTTTGATTTTTGAAACATTAATTTGGCAGGATTGTACAACTCAAGTTTTAGCATTCTGGTTTTTAGGCTTAAAGCAAGCTAGCTGTATCATTCCTCTTGGCATGCTTGGCGTATGACCTATTCTAACTTAATATATTTACCTTATTGCCCATTGATGTGATCTTGTATTTATGTGGATTTAGGTATATTTACTGGAAAAGAAAATGACAAAGGACACACTGGAAAGCAGTGCAAGGGTGAATCAACTAATAAAAAGGTATTTTAGTGAAAAAAACCCTGTGATTTTGAAAAGAAAACAAATTAAAAACAAAAAGGACCTCTGCCTCTGTGTACCTCACATTGACACTCACATTGACTGTTCTTTATGGACATCTACATATTCTCTTTGGGTGTTCATGCAAGCTAATATTTTAAATACTTTGTGATCTTCAGGTTTTATCTCCAGCCAACATTGCAAAAAAGATGAAACTGAAATTTACTAAAGCCTGGATATCATTCCTTAGACTACCACTTCCTGTTGATGTTTACAAAGAGGTGAATAAACAGTTCCATTAACTGGAATCTATTTCATGCATTGGAACAGAGTCTTGGTTTTTTCGGTGTTCTCGTTGAAATGTGCGGGCATACTCCTTGCTTCTGGGGACATTGATCCAAGCTCGAGTACTTGTATTGTCTCTTTTACTTCCATGTTTTGGGAACATTTGTACTTCCATGATCTCTACTCCCTCTCCTCTTTTCTTATCCAGCATCTCTTGATCAAAGTTGTGTAAGTGATGCTGTCATATTAACGTTGATTATTATTGGACCTTTAAAGTTTTGTCGTGAATAGCATGTTTATGTGAAGAAATAGATATCCGTCCTATTGAGTCCCTCTATATGATTAGCATTTTTCATGAAATCTTTATCAAGAAACTGTGCAAACTTGTGAAATTTTATTGTAATAGCTTTGACCATCCCCAACTAGCCTTTCAAAACCGATGGGGAGCAATTCTGGGATGGAGAAGTAAAAGTTCACATTAAATTTTGCTATAGATCCTCTTAATGGACTTGGTTTAAGTGGTATTATCCCAAAGCAAACTTTGTGACACTGTTGTGCTTTCTTACTCCTGAAACACGATTGTTATTATGATCTCTAACATTTTCTCTTTTGCTTTCTGTTCTCAGGTTCTGGTGAACCTTCATCAAGTTGTTATTCCCTATTTGTCTAATCCTCTCATGTTGTGGTAATATATTGTACTTTTTTCTTGTTTGTCTCATTGGTTCTATTCTTTCAAACTCTACAAGTTTTGTTGAGTGACTACAGTACTTTTCATATGCAGTGATTTCTTAACGCGGTCATATGATATTGGTGGGGTAGTCAGTGTGATGGCTCTTAGCAGTTTGTTTGTTCTCATGACACAACATGGTCTTGAATACCCCAACTTCTATGAAAAGCTCTATGCTCTATTGGAACCTTCTATTTTTATGGCCAAACATAGGGCTAAGTTCTTCCAGGTAATAGCAAAAGCTTTACTTTTCCTCTTTGTATTGGTTGCTATACAGACTGTCAGACTATCAGATCTGTTTGGGGGGGTTACAGTTTGTGCTTAGAAGTTTTTGCTTTGGAGTTCTGCTTGACTTGAGCTGCTATGCTAACCCCATATGTAACGCAAATTTCCACCTTATGGCAAGTACATCGGCCGAATTAAAGTATCTTTGTTGCTTGCTTCCAAAGAAATTATGAACTGCTGTATACTTAGAAATGCTCTGTATGCTACATTTTTTACACATGGTTTTAAGATTATAGTTATCTCTGTAGTTTAGGAAGTAGATTCAGGTTCTTAAAGTTCATTGTAGTTCCACCATTGTTTTTCTGGACGATTATATATGGGAACTGATCTTATCAAGCAGAAAAAGGGATGCCTGAATTATGTGATATTTTGTGTATTGCTCATTGAAGAATCAGTTGATTTTCCGAGCAATAAAAAAAGGTGTCAGTACAACATGGTTTACTAGACAATTAATTTGCTTTATTGCCTTTGATGGAAATATCTTTTTTCAATATGTCACAATAGTTATTATCTTTATGGACACTAACTGCAGAATGTCACTTGCAGCTTCTTGATTCCTGCCTGAAATCACCACTTCTTCCTGCATATTTGGCGGCTGCATTTTGTAAAAAACTCAGTCGGCTATCGCTTGCCGTCCCTCCTTCAGGAGCATTAGTCATTGTTGCTCTAATTCATAATATTTTAAGAAGACATCCTTCAATAAATTGCTTGGTGCACCAGGTAAGACTACGGAGTCTTGTCCTACTTTTCTTCTGAAGTCATTGTTTGAGATGTCGTATCTATGTGGACAGTGAAGGGATAAAGTAAGACTTAGAGAACTCCTAGTTTGTGTGGAAGACGAATTTTTGTTGAGCAATGGAGCAAAATGGATCTTAATAGAGCAGAATGGATGTAAAACACTCATATAGTTGTCTCCAAGTAGTTTGGGATTGAGGAATAGTTCTTATATTTTTATGAATGGATGACACACATAAGAGCAAAATATTTCTGCTTGGAAAATGTCATAGTAAAGTTTTTAGCCTGTTGCCTCATCACTGTTTAGAGTCAAACTCATATTTGAGATAAAAATTATTTGTAGGATGATGGTAATGAGACTACTAAAGACATTACAGAAGCAGAGAGCGGGGCTGATGATGATAGCACTGAAGACCCCAGTCCCAGCAGAGAAATGGCAAGCGTCAAGCCTGGCATTGATCCTTTTGATGACAAGCAGACTGATCCTTTGAAGACTAACGCCATGAGTAATTTTCTTGTTTCATGAGTTGTATTATTAAGTTCAATCATTCAGCTCTCACAGTTTCCTATACCACTTCTTGTTTCTTTCTAAATTGAGTTGAAAAGGCATTCCCATGACATTATAACTCTTAAGCTTCAATCGTTCAACCAATGTAGTGTCAAGCATTTTTTCATCTCCTCCTTTTTTTCTTTTTAATCAGTTAAAAAGCTTTAAGGTCCCCAGTCAACTCAAATTTGTAATTGTCTTTGTTCTTTTTTGGTTATTATATTATTAGTTTTTTTTTTTCCGGAGAATACTTTTCTTTCTTCTTCGGTGGAAGGGATGGCCAAGGAATTGCTTGACCTTTCTCTTAGCGACAAGATCTTTGTATTGGTGTTGGGGACAAGTGTAAGTCCTCTTTTGCATTTCAAATTTTGTTAATTAGTGTAACTTGATCAAGTGTACCTTTAAGTGGAAGTTAAGTTTTCTGGACCAACATTCTCAGTGTTTTTGCTTTAGTCATTAGAAATGTTTTGGTTGTTGGATTATTTGTAAGTTATAGACATGAACGCTTCTTCCATGTAAAGTTTTTCTTTTCCTTGTTTAAATACTATTCTTTGACATATATGATGTGTTAAATTCTACCATTCCACAGGGAGCTCTCTGTGGGAAGTTGACACCCTCCGTCATCACTACTGCCCTCCGGTTTCAAGGTAAGTGTATCATATAATTATAGTTTTTCCTGTGTCAACATGCATTTATGGATAACTTAATTGAACCTTTGAACTAAGGCTCTTACTTCTTCTTTTACGTGTTGTTAGGTTTGTTTTGTCCCTTGAGAACGATTTGACAGTCAGAGCAAAAACTACTGAAGTAGCAGTCAAAGATTTCAGTTCTGGTTCATATGCAACAATTTTCGGTGATGAGGTAATGTTCACGGCAGAACTAATTTTGTTTTGGTTATATATATAATCAGTCACTTATTGGTTGGCGACTATTGTTTCTTTTAGAAAAGTTTGCTGCTATCGGCTTATATACATTATTCAATATTATAATTGCTCCTTTAACCGATGAATTGTGTGGTTTGGTTAAATGGCCGGAGTTTCTCTTTTCGGGTTGTTATAGACTCATAGTAGAAGATTAAATCTCTTCTGGTATTAATTTTTTGACATTCCTTTTTCGGCTCCCGTCTCCTCCTTGTATGCTGGCAATCTGCCTCACTTATTAATGTTCCATGCAATTGCACTCTAACTATAATACCTTGTTGCAGATTAGGAGGCGAGTTAAACAGGTCCCCCTTGCCTTCTACACAGCAACTCCAACTATGTTGTTTCCGGAGTCGGATTTTCTAGGTTGGACTTTCAAAATGAAGGATAAGGATAGTACTATTGTACTGGACAACACATCAAAAGAAAATGGGCATATTTCTGCAAAACGAAGTCGAGGGGAGGAGAGCTCATGATTTTATTGGAACCAAATGGTTCAGTGAACGTTTACTAATTTGTATCATGATTTTTGACAATTTCACTAAGCTGTACTTCAATACTTGGTGGCTTATTTGCATTTGCTCTTTGATAGAAGTCTTGTAGCTTGTCACTGTAGAATAGAGGATATAAATTTTGGGAGAATTTACTGATGAGGCTTAAAAAGATTACCAGAACAAAACTTATTATAGATATATTACATTGTATACTGAATTCAGGAAACATATCCATCTATATTAGAATTGTCAAACTTGATTGTTAAATTATTATAATGCTCTCGATTTTAAACATTCAATTTAGTAAATTTTTTATTTATTATATTTCTTTCTTTCTTTATTTATGTGATGTTATATTAAGAACATAGTCCTTTTCAAATTGAAGGGTTATGATTTTTTTTAAGAGTTGTGATCTTTTGGAAAAGTTTTGATTTTTTCGAAAAATTGTGACTTTTCTAATGAGTTATAACCTTTTCAAGGTGTTATGATTTTTTTTGAGAAATTTTCATAAACAACAATCTAGAAAAACATAATAGGCTAAATTAGTTAATGTTTCTAAAATTACGTTTTCTAACTTTGGTCATGCCAAATCATATGTATAAATTTGTAATTTTTGTAATGTATAAATTTTTTTTTTAAAGCCTTGATCATTCCATAAATGAAGGAAGTCAATAACAAATAGAATTTCTTTTCTAATTAAATTCATTCGTTCAAAAAAAAAAAAAAAAGAAGGGGTTCCATTGTCAATAACAAATAGATTTTCTTTCCTAATGTGACTCGTTCGTTCAAAAAAAAAAAGTTCTTTTGTAGTTTCTTGCGGACTAATTTCAAAATGGAAACACAGAATTATTTACAAGAAATTTTATTCTTGCCCAAATATCAGAAATTGTATAAATGTGTTGGAACTTGTACATATGAGGCTTATATCAGAAAAATATATTTGTTGTACATTTATACAAGTTTTGAGTTTATTAGTTGACGGTATACTTTGATGTTTATACGTCTCTGTTCTGTATATACAGATCAGTAGTCACAAAATTCCTTCTTGTTTTTGTGTGTATAAAACAAGTATAAAAAAGGTACATCTAAAACAAATATACAAATTGGGGGGGAGGGGGGATATACATACATGCACAATATATCTGATATTGTATAAATGTGCTGAAACTTATACATATGGGGCTTATATCAGAAAAATATATTTGTTGTACATTTATACAATTTTGAGTTTATTAGTTGCATGTATATCTTGATGTTTATACATCTCTGTTGTGTAAATACAGATCAGTAGTCACAAGATTCTTTTTTTTTAGTGTATAAAACAAGTATAAAAGAGGTACATCTGAAGCAAAAATACAAATTGGGGGAAATATACATACATGCATTGATGCCGAGTCCTCCACCATAATTTAGTATCGACGACGGCTAGTGTAGCAAGGGTTTTGTACAAAAGGGGGAAAAATTTGAACTCTCTATGAAAAAATTATAACCCGCCAAAAACAAACAAATGAATTTACTTATGAAATCTTGGAGGGATTTCGAATTTTTTTTAACTTACCTGTGTTAACTGATTGTAGAATCCTTGACAGATTTTAGGAGAGTGATTAATGGAGAGAAATGGGGAACTGCTATGGAAAAGAGTCTGCCTTCGTGTATACATGGGAGAGAGAAAATGCAGATCAGTTTTGAAAGGTTTTATATAGGTAGCTAATGGGGTCCGCAAATCTTATAACAAAAAAATTGTAAATGTTTGTCATAAAAAGTAATAATATAAAAATGTAGTTGAGTTTTGTTATTTAGCATTATATGTTTGCTGAGTCATGTAATTTTTCCATTTTTTTTGGAAGGATTGTGACTTTTAGGTACTATATTTGTTCATACTACCTTTCTTTTTTTTTTTGTTTCCCAACCTGTGTCCAGTACCAACATTGGAGCATAACTAAATTTGAATTTGTGCTGGGAAGTCTCACATTGGGAGTAAAACACCCCCTAACAAAGGCGACTCTGTACCCAAAGAGACTCAAACTAGAGACCTCTGGTTAAGGATGGAGGAGTATGTACCGCTCCATCACAACCTTTGTTGGTTACTACCTTTTGTTATTTATAAATAAAAGGTTCCTCACATTTTTAAACTATAAATTTTCTAAATTTTCTTATATTAAAAGTAGATGCTTTTTCACATTAAAGGATTGTGATTTTTTCGAAGGGCTGTGGGTTGCATTGTGAGATCTTTACCGATCAGCAAAGTCTTAAATACATCTTTTTTCAGCCTAATTTGAACATGAGACAACATAGGTGGTTGGAGTTGCTTAAGGACTGTGATATCTCTATTTTATATCACCCCGGGAAGGAGAATGTAGTGGCAAGTACTTTGAGCCAGAAGGCTACTAGTATATGGAGCTTAGCATTCTTGAGGGTTGAGGAGAGACCCTTAGCTTTGGAGGTTCAATTGCTTGCTAGACAGATGGTTCGGTTGGATATTTCCCCTCTTTGGAGTATTTTGGCCTTTGTTGAGGCTAGATCTTCGTTGCTTTATCAGATTCATGCTCATCGGTTTGAGGATGCCAGACTATGCTTGATTTGTGATAAAGTGTTGAGGGGTGAAGCCAAGGCGGATACTATTGATTCTAATGGTGTTTTGAGGATTAATGGTAGAGTTTGTGTGCCTAAGGTTGGGTGTTCGGTGAGATTGATACTAGAGGAGGCCCATTATACTAGATATCCCATCTATCCGGGTGTGGCAAAGATATACCATGATCTAAAACAATATTATTGGTGGTTCGGGATGAGAAGGGACATAGATGAGTTCGTGGAAAAGTGTTTGAATTGCCAACAGGTCAAGTATGTGCACGAGAAGCCTAGTGGATCGATGCAGAGGATGTCCATTCCTGAGTGGAAATGGGAGCGGGTGGATATGGATTTTATTACAGGATTGTTCGTGGCCTTGGCCAAATTTGATTCAGTTTGGGTGGTTGTTGATCGTTTGACCAAGTCGGCTTACTTTTTACCAGTGAAGACTAGCTACAATGCAGAGCGTTGGCTAGGTTGTATATCTGGGATATTGTCAAATTGCATGGGGTGCCCATGTCTATAGTGTCAAACAGAGGATTTGTGTTCACCCGTAACACCCCAATTTCTTTCTAAGCTAAGACCAAGTCATCCTTCATATGATATAGAATTTTAATTGATGATTCTTAATGGAGCACAGATGTTAAAGATAATTTCTTAGTGTGGAATAGAATTGGAGATGATAAAAGGTCGCAGTTCTAATATAAGATTTTATAAAAGTTATATGGACCAATGACTTTTAGGTTGTATATACATTCTAGGATCAATTCCTAAGTATTTAAAGTATATTAGATGTGATTTAGAGTCATAAGATATTTAGAGTTATGACCATTTTACTAGAAGACTTGCAGAGTTGTCTGAAGATCTGCGACAGCTCCATGTGCGGACCTATCGCGAACCCTTTCTGGATAAGCTAAATGACGTCCTTTTATTTTATTTTGAGAGTACTTTTATCCTAAAACCTTTGGGGGTCTATTTAAGGTTCAAAAACACATAAAATGTGAGTTTCCATAATTAAAACCCTCTCCTTCACTCCTAAACATAAACGCTCAAGAATCATCAAGTTAGGGATATCTTTCAAGATTCATCATCAAGGTAAGTATACTTCATAATTTTCAATCTACCCAACCCAAATTTCTTCATCTATTCATAAATCTCTAATAGAGTCTTAAATCATAACCTAGGGTTTCAAGAAAACGAATTCACGAATTCTAAGAAAGATGATTCTTCTTTCTCAAGAATTAAGGTTCTTCATCAAGAACTCTAAAGATTCTAAGTCAAGAATTCAAGAATCAAAGATAAGCCCTTCAACCAATGTCTTTTCAAGTTCTTCCACTCTAAAAGAACTACCGAGATCAAGGATTTTCTCCAAGAAGGCTCGTATTCATCAAATTGCGATTATAATATCAACTTTTCGGGTATGTAAGGCTAAACTAAAAGCATGCGATTGTTCTCTCATGTGCCCCATAGATGGTCATAGATGAGTTGATGGTTGAAGAGTCTACATGCATGAATACTTGAGGGGTTTCTTGAAAAATTGATTTGAAATTACATGTTTCTATGTTGATGATCATTAATACTAATTGTTTTCTTGAATTGAACATTTTTCATGAGAACTTGCATAACCCTGCATGACTAATTTGAAAAGCATGCATAATGAACTTGAGAGTGGAGTCTAGAGCCTTGAGTTGAGATTGTTGATTGTGATGAGAGAATGATGATGAGTTGATAGAATTTGATTGTCTTATGAGTCTCTACAAATGAACTCTAAAGATGTGTCTGTTCAATTGCTTCCTAATGATTGCTCTAAATCTTGAGTCATCGATAAGATGATTGATGAGAGAGTTAAGGTCCCTATGAGATACTGATCGTTGACGGGGTTCGAGTCTATATGAGATTGGTTGAGATGGAGGTTTTATAAGAATTGAGTTATGGGAGGAGTATTGAGTACCAAAAGAGTGAGAGAGTCCGACTCGAACTCATCAAACTACATCACCGAACATAGGAGAGGCGTAGAACCATCACATATATTATGGTTCCCTTGAGAGTAACAGTCCCTGAAAACAATAGAGGACCTATTGAGTTCGACTCCATATTGGGTGTGCTGATATGATCTTTGAGTGTTCTCTACCTGGCAAGTTTGGAACTGCTGTGGTAACATCAAGGTGATTGTTATACATTCACTGGCTCATAAGTGAGTATTGTCGGATAAGAGAAATTCCCATAAAATTCCTACCTTGAGTACTCTGAGTCGAGATGAGATGAGATAAGAGGCGGTGAACTCCTCTGAGATGAGATGAGATGAGAGGAGGTGAGCTCCTCTGAGATGAGAGGAGATGAGACGAGAGGAGGTGAGCTCCTCTGAGATGAGAGGAGGTGAGCTCATTTGAGATGAGTCTGAGATGATTGATGAGTTTGAGTTGTTGATGTGTCACTTGTCTACTCTTTATTCTTGCATAGATAGACATTTGACGATTTGATGTTATTTGATATTATTTTGAGTCGATGTTGTTTCCATATTATTCTACCGGTTTCTGTTTCACTTATCTATTTTACATACCAGCACATTCCAAGTACTAATATCCCCTCTGGACTGCATCGTTTTATGATATAGAGGCAGATACTAGAGATCGTCAATAGGCGCTCCATTGAAGATCCAAGATTCGCAGTTAATTGGTGAGCCTCCCCTACTCCAGAGATCCACTACTTTTATTTCATCATGCTTTAGAGTTAGATTGGACTATTTCTTTTATTTTGATTTGGGTAACCTTAGATCTATCATTGACACCATATGATTAGTGATAGAGGCTTCATAGACGATGGTTGAATGTTGATATTGAGATTGTGAGCTAGTTCTTTCTACTAGCCTTCATTATTTTATATATAAATTTGAGACTTTAGATGAGATGTGTCCATTACTTACTTATATTTTCCGTTGTTCAGTAGAGTTTATTTGATTGAATGATGTGATAAGACTAAATGGTTCGCTTGGGGACTAGCAATAGTCTCTGAGTGCAGGCCACGCCAAGGATACCCTCCCGGGGTGGGACATCACCTCCCACTTTTGGCAGGCTCTACAGTGTGGTTTGGGTACTCGTTTGGATTTGAGTTCAGCTTTTCACCCCCAGACTGATGGACAGTCTGAGCGCACTATTCTGGTGTTAGAGGATATGCTTTAGGCTTGTGTGATTGATTTTGGAGCCCATTAGGATCAACATTTGCCTTTGGCAGAGTTTGCTTACAACTACAATTATCATTCCAGCATCAAGATGGCACCGTTTGAGGCTTTGGGTGGTTAGATTCAGGTTTAGCCGAAGTGTTGGGTGTTGATTTGCTCCAAGATGCCATGAATCGGGTTAGACTGATTTAGAGTAGACTTTTGACACCTCATAGCCGCCAGAAAATCTATGCTGACCGGAGAGCTACACCTTTTGAGTTCTCTGTTGGTAACAGTGTTTAGTTGAAAGTTTCACCCAGGAAGGGTGTGGTAAGATTCAAGAAGAGGGGCAAGCTCGGTCCTAGATTCATTGGTCCATTTGAGATTTTGAGAAAAATTGGTGAGGTGGCCTAAGAGTTAGCCTTACCACCGAGATTATTAGGGGTTCATCTTGTTTTTCATGTTTCCATACTCCACTAGTAAATTCCAGAAGAGTCTCATGTGATCTCTTATGATTCAGTTGAGTTGGGTCCAGATTTGTCATTTGATGAGGAGCTGGTAGCTATATTGGATAGACAGGTTCGGAGGTTGAGGTCCATGTATATATCTTCAGTGAAGGTTCAGTAGCGACACTGTCCTACTGAGAAGGCTACTTGGGAGTTGGAGTCAGATATGTGAGCCAGATATCCTCGCCTTTTTTAGACTCTAGGTACTTCCGTTTTCCTTATGTTCGAGGACGAACATTATTTTTTGTAATGAATGATGTAATGACCTGGTTGGTCATTTTTTAGTCTATCTATGAAAATTACTATTTTTCCCTTTCGTAACTTACTTTAGAGTTTGGATCAATTTTGAACTATCTGTATTGTTGAAGCTAAAATCCTAAGTTTTAAAAGTTGAAAATATGAGTTTTGACATTCTTGGAAGCTTAAGTTATTGAAAAATGAGTTTTTGTACCGTTTTGAGTTTCGAGTGTCAGATGAAAATCTGTCAATTCCATCAGCTCTAGAATGTCGAATTTGGTTTAGGAGAAATTACAAAACTAAATTCAGAGTTAAAATGAAGTTTTTAGGCCCAAGGTTGCATTTTTAGTTGTTTCTGGAGCCAAAGTTTGACTTTGATCAACATTTGGAGCTCGGATCAAAATTTTGACAGTTCCAGTTGTTTCAGATGGCAAAAGTAATGCTAGAAGTGGTCTCGTCATAATTTTTAGAGTTATAGAGGGAAGTTTTGGTATTTTAAGTTTTAAACTAGTTTATTTATCTTGCATTGGTAATTGCGTCGAGGGGACATTGGAATCGAATTCTGATTATTTTGTTGAGTCTGATCGCCATTTATGGTATAGATACATGTTTGCTTTGTGGGATTTTAATTCTGAATGAGTTTCCAATGCCCGTTTCAAGTTTTGGTTCTAGTTGTGTACTGTTGGTGCAAGGTTTCTGGTGCAGTCGCATTTCTTCTCACCGTTCGCAGAGGATCCTCCACATTCGCGGAGGTGTACTAAACCTTCCCATCTCCATGTTTGCGGGATCAACTCCGTGTTTGTGCGGTATCTACTACTGACCCCCCTGTTGTTTCGTGTTTGCGGAGGTCCTTGGTCAGCCCCTTCTCTGCATACGCGAGCCTTCATCCACGTTCGCTGAGTGTAATTGTTTATTCAGTTATTAAAAATTCGAGAGTCTCCATTTTTACTCCATTTTCGAAAACTTCAAGCTTTTGAGGCAATTTTTGGCGAGGGATTTTATGGGAAACTATTGGGTAAGTGTTTCTAATATTATTTTGATTAATATCTATGATTTTTATCTTGATTTTGTCTTGAATTTCATGATTTTGAAAGTCCAAAATTTATGGATTTTCGGTCTATGATTTCAAAACTTTAAATAGTAATTTCTCATCCGATTTGAATTTGATTTTAGTGAAATTTTCACCCACGGATTCCATTTATCGTCTAGAACCTGATTTTAAAGTCAATTTCCAAATTTGAGAACTTAAATTTTAGCTCTAATTTTTACTATTTTGCCCCTAAGCCTAATTCGTGCAAATATGGGTATCAAAATGCACCTCTTGACGCATAGTATCTATTTTTTTTATAGTGATTGATCGATTCGATGGTCATTTGGAGATTTGAGTTGATTGAAATCTTGTCGGAGTGCAGTTTCGACATTGAGGTAGGTTCGGCTAACCTTTTTGGACTAGATTTGAGTTATTAGACATGTTCATGAGATAATTATAAGATTTAGATTGATTCATGAGCCAATGGCATGATATGACTGAATTTTGATAGAAATGTGACACCAATTATGCCGAAATTTGAGTAGGGTGATCCTATTGATATATTGAGATGAAATCCTGAGAATTAAGATAAATTATTATTGTGATAATATGAGACTTGTGATAGCATTGGATAGTGTGGTGGTAAATTGATGATATTTGTGATACATTCAAGATTTATGAGCGTAATTGGGGACTTGCGAAGTCCGATTTCATTGACATTCTGATTATTGATAAGAGAGTGATGATATTGGGGTACTAGTCGATGTACTTGGCATAGCCTTTTTGATGTGGTGGCTATTGCACATATTATTTGTCATTTATATTGCTATTATATATATTCTTAAAAGGTTGCATTGGTATACACATTATCTCATACTTGAAAGGTTGCATTGGTATGCTTATATCTCATATTTGACTAGTTGCATTGGTATGCACATTATCTCATACTTGAAAAGTTGCATTGGCGTGCACATATCTCATACTTGAGGAGTTGCATTGGTATGCACATATCTCGTACTTGAATAGTTCTATTGGTATACACACACCTTATTGTATCTATACCACTTGACGTATTATGATATATTGGGACATTACAGTATGTACATATATACACACACACAAAATTTTATACTGTGCAAATTTAGTCTGCCTGAAGATTATCACCTAAAAATTTCATAAATTATCCCATTGAATGTAGACACTATTTATAATAAATTTTTTTTTCTCAAATATAAAAAATAAATTATAATCATAAATAAATAAAAACATAATTTTATTGTAAAATTGTGCATGTGATTTTGTTGTTGCGATGTATTTGATTGTCAAGAACATCAAACGTCACTTTGATATTTCAAGTTGATCTTGAGAAAAGCCTCTTCTTGATCACGTCGATTTTGGAATTTTTTTTTTTTGATGTTTTGATATCTTTATAAATATTCAAGAGTTTAAGAAATATTCAAAATCTCTCCTTATTAAAATATATAGCCTATTTTATAAGCATGAGCTCGAATTTAGGATGAAATAACCTCCTAAAATTTTAAAAGTGGCCTATGATTTAAAGAACATAAATTGAACTTGTCTTTATTTTAGTAATTTTCAATGTGTCCAAACACCTTTTTGCATTTGAAATACCACTTGCCTTGTTGGGGCTCCACAAATCTTATTGTCCCCTCTCCTATTGCCAATCTCAGGCCCACAACCTTATTCTTTAGTAAGTTACTCCCTATTAAGAGCTTGAAGTTACAATTCTAACAAGTGTGTACACTCTAATTTTCAAAACTTGTATTTATAAAATTATGTTAAGAAACATCAAAAAGTATCATATAATAAGAGAATACTATATCATAAATAGGACACTAATTTTTGAGAATATAAATTATATCTAAAATTTATGAACATCTATCCTAATAATATTATAAACATAAATCATATAGGTTAATGATATATGACATGTACTAAATTATATTTTTAAAAGTAATACAACATACATATAAGGCGAAGGTACAGGTGTCAAACGGGCAGGTTGGGTTGAAATTGAGAATGTTAAAATAAATTGAGATAAAAATTGGATTAAGTTATGACACACCTAAATTTACGTTGGGCGCAAACGGGTTGTGCTCATGGGCTAAAATTCGGGTTGGATCATGACCAGCCAATTTGACCCCCTCAATCTCAATAATTTTAACATATTATTATTTACTTTTTATAATCACAATTTGAATTTCAACTCAAGAAAATAAAAATAAAAAGTTACAAATATATAGATATATCATAGAAAATATAAGATGAATAGAAAACATACATTATGTCAATGCAAGTAAAGAGCCTTAGAACGGATTGAAATAGGGATCAATTGAAGATTCTTTCAAAATTGGTTAAGACTTGAATGAGTTAAAATTGAACCCAATTCAAATTATCT
Source organism: Solanum rostratum (assembly GCA_029948455.1). Taxonomy (NCBI): domain Eukaryota; kingdom Viridiplantae; phylum Streptophyta; class Magnoliopsida; order Solanales; family Solanaceae; genus Solanum; species Solanum rostratum. Next base: position 54,467,377 of record CM057055.1, read on the forward strand.
TGAATCTAACCCATAACATTTTAAACGAATTAAACAGATTACTTATATTTAAACTCATTTTAACACCCTCAAAGTGAGTGTTATCTCATGATTAGCTCAGGGTGAAGTAGAGCCTACCAATATAAATTGTTTAGTGAATCCTATTGGCATGCACACACTCGGTGATATCCACTTCAAATGGCTTTATATAGTGCAATATCCAAGATCAAGTGGGGTTCTTGATGTTATTCATATTTATTTTAATTAATTTTATAAGATAATTATTATTTTTAAACAATTTTATTCATTAAAATTAAGATAGATTAAAAAAAAAAACACCAAATGGGGATTCTTGTTTGTTTGATTTGAGATTCTTGGATCTCGGGATTCATTATTTTGAAAATGTTTCTTTTATTTTTTAAAAAGTATTCTCTTAATAAAAAGAGAAAATTATCTCAAACTAAATATTCTTAAAAATTTAAGACAAAAAATCAGCACATTTTTTTCAGTTATATCCTTATATTTCATATTTTTAATAGTGTTATAACTTTTAAGAAGAAATTTACCAAATATAGATAGTTAAATAAATTATACATCACATTTTTTTAATATGTGCAATTTTTATTATGGAAAAAGGCTTAAAATGCGTTCAAATTATTGAAAATGGTACAAAATATCCTTCATCTACCTATTGGGCCTACAATGCTCCTACCATCCATCTTTAGATACAAAAAGGTCCATCGTTAACCTTTTTGGCTCATTTATGCCCTTGAAACTAACAACCTTTTTTTTCTTTTATAAAATATTTACTATATTTCATTTTCTAATGGAATAAAATAAATCACCATCTTTATTAGATTTCTTTCCATAATTTATCCAAATCGAAATAATGTATCTCTTTAGAGATCAAAATGATTTTTTTAAAAAGTGATCTATTAAAATAATTAACTGGTTTAGCTTTCCAAAAAAAGAAAACGTTTTAAAAATATATAAAGCTAATGAAAAAGTAAGTTTTTTAATTTATCTGAAGAGTAAGTTTTTGTTTTTAATGTTATGATAAAAAAAAATGAAAACTATTCAAATTTGATTAAATAAAAAAATTAAAAAAAAAGCTAAATCAGTTTTAATAAATCGTTTCGATCCTTAAAAGGTTAATTATTTTGTCTAAATAAAATACAAGTATGTGCACTTTTTTTTTAATTTCACTTTAGATTTTTTAAGAGAGTTTTTTTTAAAGATTTTTTCACCATGGTTTATTAAATCCAAAAAATATACCTTCTTCATGGCCCTAGATTTTTTTAAAAAAAAACTACAGAAAAACTACAAGTTTTTTTTTTAATTAGATTTTTCACATATTTTGTCCAAATCAAAATAGTATCTTTCTTTATAGCTCCAAAACAAACTTTAAAAAAAAAGTTATAAGTTTTTTTTTTTTTTTTTTTTTTTGTAAAAAAGAATTAAGGATGAAGATTTGCTTTATTCCATAAAAAAAGGGTACATAATAAATATTTAAAAAAGAAAAAAATGGTTAGTTTCAAGGGTATAAATGAGCCAGAAAAGTATTGAAGGGTCTTTTTGGACCCAAAGGTGATGACAGGAGCATTTTAGAGCCAATAGGTGGTGAAAGGTATTTTTATATTATTTTTAATAGTTCGAAGATATTTTAGACCCTTTTTCATTTTTAGTAAACTAACACTTATTTTAAGATGAAGAAAATATCATAGCTGAACTATTTTAAATTTAATTTAAATTATATATATGTAGCTATGGGAGACACCTGGCTTTACGATGTTTTGAGGCAATGCTACATTGGGACTGCTTTAACACACTGGAGTCAAATATTCATAGCATGTGTGTATATTCCCTCCCTTTGATTTTATGTATTTTTATTTGATTGGACACAAACTTGAAATTATTGTTGTACAATAAAATATATCTCGATTGGACTAAGGAAGAACAAAAAATTTTTGCTCGATGATTATTTAGTTTCTCCTGTTCCCCCCCTTTCATTTTATGAAACACATTTTCTTTTTAGGTTCGTCTTAAAAAGAATATTACTTACTTTGATTAAAAATAATTTATCTTTTAAATTTCTTTTTTACCCTTAATGAAATGACTCTCAACCACACAAATGTTTAAAAATGATTTTAGATCACAAGTTTTAAAAGTTTTCCCTTTTTTTTAAGCATCGTATCAAGTTAAAGAGTGTCACATAAAATGGGATGGATGGGGTAGTATCTTTTTGAAAGAATTAGTACTAATTGCTTGTTTGTCATTTTTAAAAAAAATATTACTCCCTCCATCCCATCTTATGTGACATCTTTTCCTTTTTGGTTCGTCCAAAAAAGAATGTTACCTTACTCTAATTGAAAATAGTGTACCTTTAAAATTCTCCCTTTACCTTTAGTGAAATAATTCTCAACCACACAAATATCCAAGAATAATTGTAAACCACAAGTTTTAAAAAGTTTTCCTTTTTTTCTTAAATATTGTGCCAAATTAAAAGGTACCATGTAAAATAGAACGTGAGTATTTTAGAAAGTTAAGATAGTATCAAGTTTTATTTTTTTAAAAATATTTTTAAATAGCAATGCAAATTGAAACAAGTTTGTTTTCCTCAAAAATACTTTTCAAAACTTTTGACCAAGAAAATATTGTTTGTTTTATATATATATATATATATATATATATTTGTAGTACTTTCTTTTTGACACAAATGTAATCATCGAAAGATATTAAAGTAGTTATTTAATTTTTTTGTCCAGTTTAAAGAGATAGTTGTTTTATTCTAATTTCAGTATTTACTTAACTTAAAATAACTGATCGGGGTGATGTAACGGAATCTTAATTAAAGCAACTGACAAAATTATTTATTAGCGATAAATTGCAAAATTGTATTTGAAGCAAACAACTGCCTTACAAAAATTAAATTTCTACAAAATATTTTTATGGGCCTCACATAATGTATAAGAGGAAGCAGAGAGCTCAAGCAGACAGGTCGACAAAGAGGTGTCTGCTTGTTGCCTAACTCCCTCTTATATAATAAGATAATATTTCATCCAATTTTTTTGAATTCTTTTTAGAAAACTTGATCAAATATAATGTAAATACAAAAAATAAATATTATTTAATTACAAGGAATATTTCATCCATTTTTTAAAATTTTTTTTAGAAAACTTGATCAAATATAATATAAATATAAAAAATAAATATTATTTAATTACAAGGCAGAGGAATTTTATGAATTAGAATACATTTATTTATACAAATTTTGATACAACAACGACACACCCAGTAGATTTACACAGATTTTGATAAAGTAATAAAATTAAATATTCTTGTATTCTTAATCATCAAATTTTATAAAATTAATAAACAGCTACTAAAAAGGATTTTTGGATCACAAATTCAAAATCTTTAATTAAAGGTGGTGGCTGCATCAAGGTTGTTACTAGTTGTATATAATTTATATTATTAGGACCAATTAATTGAAGCTGACCATTGTTGGAGTTGGCCCTCCATTTATTCTCTTTCTCCTCTTTTCCTTTCTTCTTCCTCCTTTTTCTTTTCAGATCTATCTTTTTTCCTCTCTAAATCTCCATTTTCACCTTCTTGTTTGTTTTTACCTGTATTAGTTGTTCCAATATTCATCAACCAAATCTTCATTTCAGCTTCTTTGCTAATTCCTTGAATTACCCACTATCTTATTTTTCAGAAAGAAACTGTGGATGACGAAGGAGTGGTCGATTCAGACATTGCCGAGCTGAGGGATTGCTGTGATTTGTGTTTGTTTGATGGGCAATACATGCCGTGGATCTATTGGAGGCAAAACTTTTCAGAGCTACGGTCAGCCTGAAGATAGTTCCTGCTCCACCAATCACAACCCATCTTCCGCCAATTCTCATTCATCTTCTGACATTTTTTCTCCTACCAGCAACACCCAAAACAATTCCAATCACAAGAAGGACCCGTCCCTTGTTAGTCCCAGAAAAGCTAGCATGAACCGTTCCGGGAGTAATCAGGCTTATTACGTAATGGGTCATAGGACCTCTAATATTCGGGATCTTTACACGTTGGGAAGGAAATTAGGACAAGGGCAATTTGGTACTACTTATTTATGCATAGAGAATTCTACGGGTGTTGAGTATGCCTGTAAATCTATCTCAAAGAGGAAGTTGATTTCCAAGGAGGATGTGGAAGATGTTAGAAGGGAAATTCAGATAATGCACCATTTGGCTGGTCATAAGAATATTGTTACCATTAAAGGGGCTTATGAGGATCCTTTATATGTTCATATTGTCATGGAGATATGCAGCGGCGGTGAATTGTTTGATCGTATCATACAACGAGGACATTACAGTGAGAGAAAGGCAGCTGAATTGACTAAAATTATTGTTGGGGTTGTGGAGGCGTGTCATTCCCTTGGTGTTATGCATAGAGATCTCAAACCTGAGAATTTCTTGTTGGTTAACAAGGATGATGATTTCTCTCTAAAGGCCATTGATTTTGGACTCTCTGTTTTCTTTAAGCCAGGTAAATGATGTTTCGGATTACCTTTCTGGTCTTACTTGCTTTTGTGTTAATCATTCTTGTGTTAGATAAAACAGCTTCCTTTTTTCCTTTTTTAAATGAATTGATGCTTCCCTTTCACTTTTGCAATGTTTAGTTATCCAATCGGCCTTTTATTTCCTCATGTGTGGTTTTTGCATGCTTGGCTTAATGGCTCTCTGTTGGCATATCCATGGCTGCATTTTCCACTGATTTAGTTTTCTAAGTTGATGCTGGAATCATTACTAAAGTGCATTCTTGGAGATGCTTATATATATCCCTAACTTGTCACTCTTTGGAAGATAAGTTAAATATTGGTTTCTGATACGTTGATTCTGTTATGTTGGTTGAATGGTATTCGCTGTTTTCTCCTGCAGGCCAAATATTCACAGATGTTGTTGGTAGTCCATATTATGTGGCTCCTGAGGTGCTTTTGAAGCATTATGGTCCTGAAGCTGACGTGTGGACAGCAGGAGTCATACTCTACATACTGCTAAGTGGTGTGCCACCATTTTGGGCTGGTATATCCTCTAAGTAATCTAAACGGGTATGTCCTCAACTTTCTTTGTATCTCCATGAACTCACAGTCTGAATTCTACAGAAACACAGCAGGGAATATTCGACGCGGTTCTGAAAGGGCACATTGATTTTGATTCAGACCCTTGGCCGTTGATATCTGAGAGTGCAAAAGATCTCATCCGGAAGATGTTGTGCATGCAGCCTTCAGAGCGGTTAACTGCTCATGAAGTATTATGTATGTTTACCTTGTTATGTGAAAGCAACCTTTTAGTTGTCTATCAGTGGAATATTTTTGTTTTAGCTTCATTTATTCTCCATGTTGGTGATAATCTGGCCGGTCTTGGTTGATGTATCATTGGAGAACGCAGATTTGTATCATTGTGTCGTGAAACAACTTTATTTGTTCTTTTATATGGTGATGAATCTGGGGATTCTTTTTTGATGGTTACAGAAGCAAGAGAAGCAAATTTGTAATGATGTTCTGCTTTGTCAAAGTTGAATTATTACGTAACAGTGTAAGCCTTGTGATAGATGTCAGACCATGGGAAACCTTCGTGGCTATTAATCTGATTTCTAGATTCCCCTTCGTGCTCAGTGTAATTTTTTTTATTTTGACTGCAGAGTTTTTCTCAGATCTATGTTATAACTTTGTTCTGATTATGGTTTTGATTGGTACATTATTCTAACAATGTAGGAGCCTTTGGCGGTATCAGGTTAATTTGATATGACATCTATAATTACACTATTCTAATTGAAGGTCCATCATGACTGGAAAGATATTGATTTGCACTGTTTAAAGTGTATCAAATTGCATCTGTGTAGTATACCTGTGCCTACATCAATGAACTAAGGTTCATATTACAATATCCTCTAAATTCTGCAGGTCATCCTTGGATTTGTGAAAATGGTGTTGCTCCTGATAGAGCATTGGACCCTGCTGTACTTTCTCGCCTTAAACAGTTTTCTGCTATGAACAAGTTAAAAAAGATGGCTTTGCGGGTATGTGTTCAAATCTTGTTATAAATTTGTGTGGGAAGAAATACTGTAAAACTCAGGTTGTTCCATGTCAAATGAAACCAATATAATATTTCTGATGAACTTTATTGTGTTCCCTCGGGGTTGTTTGAAATGTGCAACATATTGAAGCTTCACACATTCTTTCCACTTCCAGGTGATTGCTGAAAGCTTGTCTGAAGAAGAGATTGCTGGTCTGAGAGAGATGTTTAAGGCCATGGATACTGATAGTAGTGGTGCAATTACATTTGATGAACTAAAAGCAGGTTTGAGAAAATATGGCTCTACATTAAAGGATACGGAGATACGGGAACTTATGGATGCGGTAAGGCAATCTTTACGAAAAAGTGATTAAATATGTTTCCAACAACTTCCTCAAATTACTAATGACATGACTATGTGCCAAGGAAGTTTAGAATCTTCATCTCTGTAGAATTGCACTGGGTAAAGATGGTAAATTTGATCTGTTTGAAAAGAGGAGAGTTGAATTGGAACTTTGGCTCTTTTTATGTTAAATTAATCGAGTACTTCTGTAGCTTCTGAAGCTCATTGGCAAGGTACTCAGCGTTTCTTTTATGTGTGACAAGTCCTTGAAAGTTGAGGAAATTGTGGGGGCTAAACTCTTACTTGGAATCACTTTATTGTACAGTCTCTTGTTTCTGTCCACATGATTTCTCTGTCGATCTTTCTAGTGTCCCTCAACTACAAACATGTGTGTCTAGAAGGTTCATGCAAAGCTCCTTTTAAACTCTGTAAGGCGATTGATGTAGCTATTCACAATTTCAGGCTGATGTGGACAATAGTGGAACTATTGACTATGGAGAATTCATTGCAGCAACTGTTCATCTTAATAAATTGGAGCGCGAAGAACATCTCATGGCAGCATTTCAATATTTTGACAAGGATGGAAGTGGTTACATAACGGTTGATGAGGTCCAGCAAGCTTGTATAGAGCATAACATGACAGATGTTTACTTTGAAGATATTATAAGAGAAGTCGATCAGGATAATGTAAGTCCACTGTTTTAGAACATAAATTTGTCTTTTAGGTACTAAATATGAAACTGAAATGCTTTAACAGTTTACCAGACATCTCTGTTTGTTCATCATTATTTGGACGTGCTCAGATTCTTTTCAAAAGTATTTTTGGAGATTATGCTATATTTTATTTGGTCTGATTGCCTAAGCTAAGTGTCCCAGCTTCTCATTTTCTATTCACACTTGTGGAATTAGTATTGTCCAACGATTATAGGATTCATTAAAGTGAATGAAACAAGCAACTTACGTTCATAGATAGCATATATCTAAGCATTTAAAAAGGAATCATAAAAAGATAAGAGCACTAAATTATGTAGTACATGACTTAGAGATATCTCCAGGTAATTCAAAAAATCACGTAAAATGTTGGTGTCTGTCGGTAAGTCCTCCAAGACTGCAGGTTTCTCATGTATAGCCTGCTTGATCAAATTTTCTAAAATCTGCTCATTTTGAGTAGCCAATAAGTGCTTTTTGAGAAGTACTTTGGAACTGTAGCAATTAGTGTTTGGCCAAATCATGTGAGAAGTGTTGTTAAATATTAGAGAAGTTGTTCGAGTATGGTCAATCCTTTCAAAAAAGTGCTTTTACGCATCAAATTATGAAAAAAACATGTAGACATTTACTTTACAATTAATGTTGTTTTAAAAGAAACAATTTAATGTTTTTAATTATTAGAGACTTCGATTAAGTTTTTCAATTTTATCTGATTAAATTCATCCTTTGTGGGAGATTTGCATAAAGATAGAGTTGGGAAGATACAAAAACAAAAACATACCCAGTGAAATCCCACAAAATCCACCAAAAGTGCTTTTAGCTTCCCAAACATTTGGCACAAACTCACGTCTTGATCATTCAGTAGATTTTATGCCTCCATGCAGGCAAATCTCGATAATATAATTCATTAGAGTTTGTGCCTGAGTGTGTCCACCATGTAGGCAAAGTTACCCTCTGAAAAATCTGTGATTGTATGCATATAATGCTTTGTTTTGTATTTATATCTGTTGCTTCTCATATATAGTAATCTGTTTCCTGGTGCACTTCTTTCCAGGATGGACGAATTGATTATGGAGAATTTGTTGCTATGATGCAAAAAGGAAATCCATGTATAGGGAGACGAACAATGCGAAATAGTTTGAATTTGAGCATGAGAGATGCACCGGAAGCTCATTAGCTTCTTAACATACATCTCTAGTAGGTACATTCCTGCCCTCTTCTTTTTCTTTTCAAAGTAGCCTTTTTTTGTGGAAGTGCATCATTTTTTACTGCTTGCCTTGTGTTTGGTGTACTTATGAAGAGTCTTAAGATATTCTTTTCTACTGACAATTGAATTGGAAAGGCATGTATCCATTAGATTTCTTGAACTTTTGAACTTGAGTCTTCTAAGGTTTTCTCTTTTTCAGCTCTATGGTTATGCACTCACTTGTGCTGTCCTACATAAAATTGTAAAATGAGGGTTGATTTTTGGGGTTGGGACGTGGAAAAAGGGAGAAGAAGCATTAGTGAGAGTTTCTTATTGACAATTGATTAGCAATGAGCAAAGGGGGCTTTGGTTTTACATTATCTGCAATGGCTCTCATACTGAAAGTTCTATCTAGTGGCATTTGATCATAAAGTCCCTTGACAACTGCATAAATGACCTGACCTTGTTTTTCGATTGGCCTGGTGCATATTGTGGTTGTTTTGTTATTTCTGTCAGCCTTGCACTTCCCTTGAGTAATGCTCGAGTCACAACATCAAGGTCTGATATAGGAATTACTAGGGCCAATGTTTGCTAACAATCTTGTATGGTTATGCACTATATTATATTGGAAGTTGCTAAGGAATTTGATGGAACTGTTTAAGTTCGTTCAGTGAGGTGTATGTGCTAATCTGGTGTGCTTCCTGATTACGAGATTATAATGCTTTCAGTATCTCAATTTGGATGTTCGATTGAAGTGACCATGATGCTGATCAGTATTGTTAGACTTATGGTTTTGTTTAGTTGACTTGAAACATTAACAATGTGGAGCTCATAATTGGATGGAGAGACGAAGGGGTTTGAGAAGTGGGTGGGAAATCAGCTAAACGGGAGTCTTTACAGGGCTGTATCTAGCTCATGATGTTCTTTTGTGGGGGGAGAACAAAATGACACGGTTCAGATCAAGAATCATGCAATATGAGAATGCATGAATTTTAGGAAGATTCAGTGAGGATGGGACTTTAGGCCTGAAAATGGCTTACTCTTTTCATCTTAGGCAAGACTACCCCAAAATATGTTGTTGGGATATACCAGGAGCTTAACCTCATTTTGGGACTCAGTCAAGGCAGCTTCAGTTGATGTGGAAAAGAAACAGTAATCCCATTTCAAGAGAGTGAAGGAAGAGTGAGAACTTTTCAATCAATCAACTATAGCTCAACCTTAAACTAGTTGGGCTAGGCTATATGGATTCTCTCTGTTGATCTTCTATATTCACCCTCTTATCAGGAAAGAAAAATCTATTGGAATTTCTCACAGTAGGTGATTATTTGAAATGTTGTCTTGCATCGTCCAGATTTGTAACTTAACATGCTTGGTGGAGCATTCTTGAGGTATGAATGAGAATTTGAGACATCCAGGTAGTTCAAGGCTTCTAGAGTTTTTATTAGGGAACGTATCACAAAACTTGGCAATTTGGTTAACAGTTATGCTATCAAAATGCTTGATGATATGTATTAGTATATTTAAATTGATTTTGATGTAATTGTGAAGGTCCTTTGATGGCTTCATTGGAAGATAAAGGAAAATAGTTGGATCGGGGGGGGGGGGGGGGGGGGAGGATTTAGGAAGTAGATTTATGAATTCAGTAGAAATTCATGTTTAGCTTTTAAATAATCAGTTCTTTCTTGGATTGCATTTTGAACATTTTCTTAGCTGGCCTTCAAAAAAAAGTTTAAAAGGTTAATGAGATTAATAGGTTTACAAGTTCCAACGAGAGTAAAATTTTGTGCATTTCTTTTGAGCCCTGATTATTTGTTGTTGATCCAAGTCCATTTGCTAGTTTCTCTCTACAAGAAGCGATGAACAATTATCTCCTTTGTGAAAATTTCACAATCCTAACTTTCTTAGCTCCTAAAAGAAGTACCGAATATAAGTCATGCACTGTTTGGGGCTCTTAATTTCTGCTTTCGGGATGATATTTTTGAGATGAGGGTCTTTCGGAAACAACCTCTCTATCTCTATGAGGTAGTGGTAAGGTCTGCATACATTTTACCCATACATGTTGTTGCACTGTTTTGGGCTCTACTGCCAACAACCCTTGCTCTTTTAGATATTTTTGGAGATACTGAAAAAATATGTTTGTATGGATATTCGTACTTGATTGAGTCTTGTAGAACATGCTGCCTTGCAAACATAATTGTAGAACATGCTGCCTTGCAAATATAATGAAGATTGGCGTTTCATGTATTCTACAGAAGATTCTAATTTTGGCACTGGCTTGTTTGCAGGTTGTACAGAGAAGAAACCAGGGAAATAGACCTGCATGATAACATGGTTTCTCCTACCTAATTCTTACAGTAACATCCACTACCTCCAGACAGCTATATGCTTCCACGAAGAGGATGAGTGAGATCCTATCGGTCAGCTATATGCTTCCACGAATTGTTGTGAGCTTTATATTTAGTTCTTAGTGTCGAAAATGTTCCAACTAATGTGTTCAAATTAGTTGTGTTCTTTAGTCAAGGCTTTGTTCTTGTTTCAAATTGTTAAATTAGGTTGTTTATTCCGTGAATGTTTTCCCTTTTCACTCGTGTAATTTATGTTATTTATTTTGATGCTTGTTTATAGTAATCCTGGTATCCGCAATTTTTATTTTGTTCAGGACAGGCATATCATTTGGCATAGGGCTGTTTTTTAATAGAAGTCAATAGCAGAGAATGGTAACTACAACAATTATACCTCACAGAGAATGGTAACTACAACAATTATACCTCAATAAGTTGAGATTGATTATGTGAATCCTCACTAATCAGAGGTTATATCAACCAATATCATTTATCTCTAACCAATATTATACAGAGAATGGTTGCCACTTATGAATAAAAAAAGCATGTTGTATATATAATTATGTACTTCCCATGCATTAATTTAATTCTGGGACAGGGAAATTAAACAATTCTCCCACTGCTCTGGCCATATGTTGTTCCCTATTGTGCTGGTGCTGCACTTTCACATGCCATAGCAATTTCCTGAAGAATAATCAAACAGTGTCATAACGAGCTTACAAATTTTGATCCATTTAAAAATTAGGTAGTTGATACGCTCTTCGTTTCAATTTGTTTGTTTGATTTTGACTTAACATAAAGTTAATACATCAATGATATGGAAGCAGCAGAAGTTTAAAAATAGAGTGACAATAAATAAGTAACAAAAAAGTTTACTTTTTGGGAGAAACAATAAGAATATTACTTGCCTTTAACTTCCCATTATCAGAAAATATGCATTTGGATGTCATGGCACGTCCTTTTTCAAACAGCCACCCAACTTCACAGCATGTTTCGCCGCCTGCAATGTCTTTCACACAACACCAGAGTTGCCTCGGGAGCAGCACAAGATCTAATTCATCTCTTACTGTCTTCCTGGTGCTGCCATCGACAAGCTCTTGAATAACTTTCTGGCAGTGTAATTCAGAACTCCCATTACTTATTCCTACTGATGCTGACATGCTAAAAATTCTTTATCTCTGATTTATCAAACATTGCAAGTAATTTTCCAAGATTACTAGTTCCGTAGAAAGCAATAACAAAACTACAACTTTGAAAACGGATACACTGAAAGGTGAAGTCAATTAGATGCCTATTCTATTTGTCAATCTTTAGTTTTTAACTATACTCTGCCATTAAGTCAGCAGTTTGAATCCTAGTTGATTAGGGTCTGAAGGTTTATTGGCTGAGCAAGAAAAGGACATCTAACAAGATTAAAATGCGAACTTCACTGAAATATTAACCCTTATAAGGTCCCATTATCATTCTTAATTGGGCAGGACTAAAAGCCACTAAAGTAGACAATTATTTGTCTACACAAGCCTTTTAGATACCATTGCTAATCTACGGAAGAAAATGGTGTCCCAGATATTATAAAGTATTTCACTAGTTTTATAATTTTGATCACTCACAAAGAACAATTGACTTGCTGCATTTTTCGCCCATATTGTACATGAATAATAGAAGTTCATCAACTTGGTGCATAGAATAGAAGAATAATGAGCTTCAGGTCTGCTTATTATTCACTGCAGATAACAGAGAAGGATTACAGGACTACTCCCTGTCACTCTTTAGAGTTTTTTTGTGAGGCATTGGTACAAGTGCAAACATAACAAAGAGTTTCAGTTCTCTGAGAATTATCCATGTCCGCTTTCCAAATGTATAGAAAGATAAAAGCAAAAACTGATATTGAAGACATCTTCTGCCAGGTGTGCTGAAATGATCTGGACACCAACACACCACCACTCACGTATTTTCACATTCACTATCAGTAAATCACTTTTGGTTTACAAGAAATTTGGCTTCGGTTTGGCAGAAATCCCATTCACAGTCAATTAGATTTCTTCCTAAACTAAAAACAAGGTATCAAAATAGTAGCAAATGAGCAACTAAAAGAACTTTTAGCACTTTGTTTGACTTTGTTGATTCAAGTTCCTAAAAATAAGGCGAATCAGCTGATCTACGTTCAAAGTTCTACCCATCCAGGTTATCATTGGATGCAATTAGCATATGGGGTTATTGTTTTCAGCTACTGGGGTTAGGAAGTAAAAGCAAATGGCTAAATGTATGGTAAAATTCTCAAAGCACATTCTGAAACACTTCTAAACTTGCAGTCAGAGCACTTAATGTGAAAATATATTATTCTGCTGCCAAATGAAGTCATTTATGCTGCACCAAAAACAACGGGAGAAAGGAAAAGCCTACAATTACAATGATCAGTCATTTTGTTGCATAGGATATTCAGTGCTCCGAACAATGTGTTATGTAATGTTAGTCAGCCTTGCAAGCAACAAGTACAAAGCCTGTCTTCAAACTTGATAATAGCAGGATGATAGTGGAGAGACAAAATATAATTAAGCAATAAAAAAGGTGTTTGTTATAGCTACTTAAGCTTTTAGATGAGATGGTTACATAATTTACATGCTATTAGAGCAGGCAAGAAGTCATGCATTCAAATCTTACTGCCGCCCACATAGAAAATACTATTGTACGTGTTTACTTTTAGTGAGATGCCGCACATTTCAAGTAGTAGGAGGTTGGATAGGGTCATTTAGTGCTTACTTCTGGAGCATTGTTGAAACTGGAGATGGCATGCTTACCCTCCCAAACACCAATGACTTCTGCAGGGTCCAAGGCTTGGGTAGAAGCAAATGCAGAATCTTGAATAGCACACCCGCCCAGCTGATCCCCGTTTCGAAATGGCCCATACCAATGCTCACAAAACACCTTAATATTTTGCAATACCAGCTTAGAATCTTGAAGGCGCACAACCTGAATTAGAGGCAACAAATGGACGAATTGAATTAAATTTGGGCAGGTAAAAGGGGTCGACCAATAGTGGATCGATTTCTCATATGGACACTCAATTAATAGTTCTTATCTTAGAAAGTCAACTTTGTTCTTGATTCCAATTTTCTTCAGCAAGAAAGTAACTTTCCGAGATGATAACTATTACTTTAGTGACCATATGAGAAATCAACTCAATTAATAAATACGTCATGACCTCTAACCTGAACAATCCGCACCCTCGACTCCTTGTCCCGAGGATCTATCAAACAATGCTCCAACTCCCATGACAAACAGGGAGCTGCATTGTTATTTCCGTTACTATTATTGGACCAGGCGACCACATAACATCCGGTGGATTGATATGCAAAAGCAGAAACATTGGCATCAGAAATATTCCTCTCGTCGATACTGTATCTAGTTGCAGCATCGGCTTCACAGCCAACGGTAGGAAGAAGCCGAATGAAATTGTACATGAAAGAGAAGGTATCATCATCATGAGCAAGTGTAGGACACTGAGTTTGCCAATCGAATACCTTCACCTCCCACTCCCTGTAAGCTTCAGGAACTACAGATTCTGGTAATTCAATCGGTTCACCTTGCTTGCTAAAATCTGCTCCAAACCCATCCCATTCGCCGGACACATTTTTCGCAAACTCAGACCATCCTTTCAAATTGATATTTTCAGAGTCCACACAACCCAAAAAAAGAATGACAATTTATCCAAATTTAGCACATGAAAATATGGCTTGCCCTATATTTTGACCAGCCATCTAAAAATTGGAATATGTAACTCAGATTTACTTATGAAAAACATTATCAAAATATATTTCACAAAGACATTCTTCTTGTTTGATAAGTTATATGCATCTCATAAAGAAAAAACAAAATTTAAGAATCGAGAGGTTTGTAAGAAGTGGGAGGAGTTGAGTTATGACATGCTTTTTGGGATATTTTAAAAAATTACCACCTAACATGGGGAGATTTTGTGAAATTCTCCGTGAATACAACAGTTATTGAAATCCATTCTGTATCAATGATATAACAATTCACTCAATATTCCTAATACAACAATTGGCTTTGTATTTGCTATATCACTGGTACTGGTACAAAGCGAATTTCAGAAACTGTTGCTACGGTTGATAATTATCCATTGGTGATTAAGACTAAACCTATCACTATTTCTGAAAATTTTCCCAATATCATTTTTGAGGATCATTCACCTTCATTTATAGACTCAACCCGTTTAATCATTTGAATTTTGACAACCCTTGTCAAAATTTGAACTGTTCATATTGATGTTTGGGCTTACCCTTGAGGGAATTTGTCTGAGCTGATTGGAGTTTGAAATCTGGGTGCTCCGTTGTCTTTGGTGCCAAAGCGTGTATGGATATGCTGCTGGGCATTCGTCTCTTGAATTGTTGGGAAAAGTTTGAGAGTTTATGGTTAGTGAAAGATGAAGGCAAGAAGGTAGTGTGCTGGGGAGGCACACTCACATGGGCAGAGGCAGACAGAGCAGCCATAGAAACACTCAGGAAGCTCTGCTTTTTGCCTCTCCACACTTTTTGGGCCTAACACTGCCTTTCTTATCTCTTTCTTTTCGTTATTTTTACTCTCTATTTTGGCCAAACTTTTGGAAATCAAAAGTTAACATAGTACTAACTCCTGATTGACACATCCTTCGAGAGCATGTTTGGAAAAATATCCTCTTAGATTTGGTGTAATTAGATTATTTGATTTATTTAGTTGGACAGATGATTGCTCGATTAACACGTAATTGAGTGTAACTGACTGAATGTAATTAATTTTTTAATTCAAATGAGGAGGCTGCGAATTAAAGGTAATCACATATTACTTTTTTAATTTCTTTCTTTTATTTTTATTTTTTTATTTTAATTTATTTTTTATTTTGAGTATTTTAATTATTTTTATTTTTATTATTCTAATTTTTTCCAAAACTATAGTTTATTTTATACTATTCATTTTTCATTTCTTTCTTATTCTCAATCTTTATATGTCATGTGATTCCATATCACATTATCTTTTTTATTTATTTATTCTATGTTTTTTTTTTCACTAATATGATTTTATTAGCATTCTAATTTTTAAATTAAAGTTGAATTCATTGTTGGATGAAGTTATAAAAATATATGTATTATTTTCTTTCAAATCATATTTAGGTAAGTAATATTGAAATTTGGCATAAATATATTATGTTAATTTTTTTATTTTGCATTTAAAACTTATGTTATATTTTTTAGTTTCATTTATTTTTGTAGTATTGACTTGATATTTCACATTACAAGCCATTTATTTTCTTTTAGTAAGATTAGCTAGTTTTTCTTTTTATTCAAATATTTCAACAATTTTAATATGATATTATATTTATAATATTTAATATTTTGTCAAGAACACATTTCATGATGTTCATAAAACTTATACTTTTAGTTTTTATAATTATTTAATTAAAATATATTAATTTTAAAAATATAAATTGATTTTTTATAATATTAGTTAAGAATATATATTTACTAATTAATATATTTTTTAAAGACAATATATATTTGAAATATTTCATTTAATATCTTTTATAAATACCTATATTTGTCTAATATAAAATTTTAATTTAGATGATTAAATTTTATTTTTAAAATTTATAATATTGTAATTACACTCGTGGAATCAAACAACTCACTTGTAATTACACTCTAGTAAACAAACATGACAATGTAATTACCAAGGTCTGTAATTACTATCTTAGTAATTACACTAATTCCAATTACCAGTGACTTTCCAAACAAACCCTAAGAAAAAATTAATAAGGTATGTAATTTGACTAAAATAATTCTAATAAATATTGTACTTTTTGAAAATTGTAACTTGACAAATAGAGTTTTCACATTTAAGAATAGTAATTATTAAGGGTAGAATTGGAAAAAAAGTGATTAATTGTTTCTTGATTCTTTAAATTGACAACTGATTTGGGACAATTATTTTTAGTAATGCTGACAACTAAATTGAGACGAAGGGAGTAATAATTATTTTAGATAATTGATGAATTTGCCTAATCTTGCATCCCTTGTTTAGATTGTTGCGTATTTGTGTTGTTAGTTTTAAATTGTACGATATTTATTTTGATTGGTTTTTGAATTTTATTATAGGAATTTTTACAGAAATATACAATTATGTTGGTATAAATTACACTTTCAAATTTATTTACGAAACTACCAAAAAAATTACGTTTATACCAACCCTTTTTTCTGACTTTGGCATTTAATGAAATGCCTTTCCGTTTTTTTTTATTTTTTCCAGTTGACGAGGCCCGCATTTAATTAATGTGTCGGCTTTTCAATTAATGCCATTAATGCACTTTTGGTTTTTTTTATTAATATTTTTGCCACTTCATGATGGATAATTAAAGGAGCCGTCTTTTCATTAATTAATGCCATTCCCAATTAATGCCAACCTCATTTATTATTCTGACAGAATAAATAATACATTTATTTTTATTCTTCTACACGTTAATATTATTACACGATGTGTAATAAAGAAGGATAATAATGTTAATTTGAATTGATGGACGCGACTTTTCTTGACTGACGCGCCGTTCCATCAGCCGGCGCGTCTATTCACAAACATAAAAATGTGATTTTTCATCTCCCCCATGGTTATTTACATTGTTTGCTAAAATATTTCTTCTTCTTCTTCACAAATCTCTCTCTCGCAGCTTCCAGGTATGATTTTTTGCATTCTTTTTTTTTCGTTTATGTTTTCAGATGGGGTAGTGGGGATGTATGTAATCTTTGGGTTTTGCGAAGTTGGGTTCCATGTATGTGTTTTCACCCCCAATTTTTTTTTGTTTTTTTTCAGATTTTTTGCATTTTTTTTTCCGTTTATGTTTTCCATGGGGAAGTGGAGATGTATGTAATCTTTGATTTTTGTGAAGTTGGGTTTCATGTATGTGTTTTCACCCCCAAATTTTTTTTTCATTTTTTTCAAATTTGTGCACGGGAAGTGTATCTTTTCCAGGTATGTTTTTTTCTTCTTTTTGTTTTTGTGTTTTCGGATCGGTAGTAGTGAAGTGGTGTGTTATAGCATTGTTGTTGTTATTTTTCTCCGTTTGGTTTTTCCATCCTTTATTCTATTTTGGGTGGTTTTTCAGGAAGGTTGACGGGGAATTGTTGTTTATAGTGTTGTTGTTGTTATTTTTCTTCCTTTGGAGTGTGCATTCTTTGTTTTACTTTGGTGACATTCAATAGAGTTTTATTGTAATTGTTGGTATATTATGGTATTCAATTTGTACTTCGAGTTTGAAACTTTAATATTTTCGATTTCTGTCTTTTTTTTGGTATTCTGGGTTGTATTAAATTTTTGTTGTCGGATTAGAGTTTTACTGTAATTGTTGGTATATTGTGGTATTCAATTAGTACTTCGAGTTTGAAACTTTAATGTTTTCAATTTCTGCCTTTTTTTTGGTATTCTGGTTTGTATTTAATTTTTGTTGTCGGATTTCTGTGTAGTGTTGTATTTGTAGAAGAGGACTAAATTACTATGGAAGTGACACCTACGAGAAAAAGCCCTAGGTTTGCTAGGGATGTTATTTCAGTTGATAGCACCACTCATTCGCGTTCTAGACCAAGTTTTGATTTGAATGCGTATACACCATCACCATCTAAAAGGGCCCACGGGTTGGATGCAAAAAAGTCTAAGGATAAAGTCGTAAATCTTACTTCTAGCAGAAGCCATGGTAAAATAAGTTCGGAAAGGAAGGGCAAGGGTAAAATGCCAAAGTTGAATTTGCCCCACGACAGTGACTTTGAGGATGAAATTCCACTCTCAAAGAGGGCCAAGTTTAATAAAGTGCAGAATTTATCTCCTGATGTGAAGGGGAAGGTATGTACTTTGGTGTTTTTATATATAACTGATGGTTGTGCGTAATATATTTCTCATAGTACATTTTTATTTATTTTAATTAGAAATTTGTTGGGAACAAAGGAAAGACTCCTTCAGGCAGCAAAAAAAACAAACAAGTGAAGGAGAGGAAGAAAGATAAAAAAGAAGCGCAGGTATAATTTACAATTTACTATCTCCTCCAAGAGTTATATTTTGTTGATTAGTTTTCTTATTTTTTGGGCCCATCTCTGTACATATATAGTTTTTGCATTTTTGTTGACATTTTCAGGATACCAAAAAAGCGTGTCGATGGTGCTCCTACGTGAACGTCAAAGTGTTTGAGGAAATAACTGACTTTTTGTCGAAATTTGGTATGCTTGATCAGTTTAAAACTGGTCCATTTGGTTATTTGTTTGATCTGGCACAATTGACTGTTCAACCACAAGTTATTCGAGCCATGGTTCATCATATGACCAATAAGGATGAGATTGGTGATGTCTTTATATTTAATTTCAATGGGAAAGAGTTAACATTTGGTTTAAGAGAGTTTCGGGTTGTCACTGGTCTGAAGTGTGGCACAATTGATGAGTATACGATTGATTTGTTGGGGAGATCGAAACTTGTTGATCGATACTTTCCAATGGAATGTGAGAAGGGGCTTGAGAAGCACCATTTAATTAATGCATTTAAGGAAGGGTTGTTTGAGAATGAGGATGTTTTAAATATTGCCATTATTTATTTTATTAGTACATATATTTTGTCATCTCTCCCCAAGAAACATTTTATCCCGTTAGACCATTTCTTGTTGGTTGAATCTGGTCGGTACATAACATACCCATGGGGTTGCCGGTCTTTTTTTGATTTGAGGGATTGCATGGTCCGTCAACTTGCCGGAGACCCTGATTATTTCAAGTTTTGTGGATTTCTTTTGGCCATGCAAATATGATTGTATGAGTGCTGCAATAAGGTGGATCCTATGATTGCTGTTCGGAGGCAACATCGTAGTCCGCGAATTTTCAATTGAACTACACCAAATTACAGGTTGTACTATGAGAAGTTGTTGAGAGGATTGTTCCGGCGTTATGGTAGTCACGTAATCATTTTGCTATATCAATTTTTTGTTGTATTCATAATTTTTTTATCTAATATTTTATTTTTTCGATAAAATTGAAGTACAAGTTTCAAGATTTTGCATTTACTGCGGAAGAGGTGGCTGCTTTTGAGCTTGAGCAGCTGGAGGATTCAAACTTTGCTGCGAATGATGTCCCCCAAGCTACTGTACATTCAGATGAAGACGTTGTTTCACGCTACTTCAAAAAGCTTGTTGCGGACATTGTGTTGGTAAGTAGGCTATTTTTTTTTCATTTCTCAAAGTTTTCAGCCAATGTTGTTTTTGAAGACCCCTTTTTTTTCTAGGTGCGCAACGACTTCAAAGCTCTAGAAGTGAAGGTTGAAGCGCAGTTTGGACAACTAAAGGCGTACATTCTGTTTCTAGAATTTACTCACTGAGATCAAGCTGGTATGAAGCCAAGGGTTAAATAACCAAGGAGTAGAAGTTGAGATATCATAGAAGTGAACATTTGACTACCTGTTATTGTGAACATGGATTGCTTTTGTTTTATGTAGACATTTAGGTGGTAAACAATTTTTATGGACCTACACCGTGTTTTGAACTGTCAGCTGCGTTCTACAATATAATGTTTCTTGGTATTATGTATGGGTGTATTAAGTAAGCATGTTTAACACTTCATTTTTAAAAAGTCTATGTTGGTATTTAGTTTCGTTTTGGTACTCTCAATGGTAGTCATTACTATGGCTGGTGGGTTCTCTGGTATTCACAATGGTAGGTTCCTATCCATGGTAGTTTACTATGTATTCACAATGGTAGTTTCCTATGCATGGTGGGTTGTAGTTTCGGTATTCATGATGGTAGTTTACCCTGTATGGCTGGTTCCAGCCTTGGTATTCAGCATCGTTGTGTACTATGCATGGTGGGTTGCAGTCTTGGTATTTTCACAATGGTAATTATTATGTAAGGATGTTTCCAGGTTTGGTATTCCTTGTCATAGTTTTCCTGGTATGGGTGGGTTGCAATTTTGGATTTCACAATGGTATTTTTTTTATGGGTAGTTCCAGATTTGGTATTGTATATGGTAGCTTAGTATGCATACTGTGTTGAAAAATTGGTATTGCCGATGGTAGTTAGCATTTAGGGCTGGTTGGAGCTCGTGGTATGCACGGTGGTAGTTTCCTATGCATGGTGGGGTGCTGTTTTGGTATTCGCATTGGTATTTCACAATGGTTGTTATTATGTAAGGATGATTCCAGGTTTGGTATTCCTTATTATAGTTTTCCTTGTATGGTGTGTTGGAATTTTGGTATTCACAATTTTAGATCCAGTTTGGTATTACATATGGTAGATTAGTATGCATACTGTGTTGATGTGTTGGTATTCCCCATGGTAGTTATCATTCATGGCTGATTGGAGCTTTTGGTATTCTCAGTTCTAGTTATTTTGTATCACTTGTTACAACTTTGGTATTCCCTATGGCAGTTTCATCTGCATGGTTGGTGCAAGCTTTGGTATTCATAATGGTAGTTACAATGTATTGCTTTGGTAGTTCACTATGCATTGTGGGTTTCAGTTTTGGTACTCTCTGTCACTTACGATGTATGGTTGGTTGCAATTTCTTGTGTTCATTATGGTACTTATAGAAGATATAGATTCATTGTTCTGTTTATTTGAAAATTGCATGCCGATTTTTTCTTTTTAATGATTATTTGCTTTTTTTAGGTTGATGATGGCGACAATCCAGTTGATGCGGATGTACCTATGGGCGATTTTCAGAATCCCATTCCTGAAGTTGCCACAGATTATCAAGGCACATCTCACTCTCCAAAACATTCGGTCTGGCCTGAAGGTTAGTGTCTACGTTTAAAAGCAATTGATTTTAGTCAATACTAATTTTAGTTGTCCACGATTTAACGCGCTTTCTTACTGAATTTTATTTCCCAGCTGAAGAAACAA
Source organism: Solanum rostratum (assembly GCA_029948455.1). Taxonomy (NCBI): domain Eukaryota; kingdom Viridiplantae; phylum Streptophyta; class Magnoliopsida; order Solanales; family Solanaceae; genus Solanum; species Solanum rostratum. Next base: position 54,488,903 of record CM057055.1, read on the forward strand.
CGTCTGCACAGAAAAACTTCTACGTTGGATGACTTTGAGTTACCTGACTATAGAGAGTCGCAGATTATTGCGTTGGAAAATAAAATTCCATATGTCACCCCAACGCAACGTGCACGAACAAAGGTTCCCGGGAGGTTTGGCCAGTCACCATACACTGATTTAAGTAGTTCAGCGTGTAAGTCAACAGAATCACCGGTCTTTTTTCAGATGAAGCACCCATTTGTTGGCTATGGTGAAATGGAGGTTAATCCGGAATTAGTTGATTTGTTTAAGAAGTGGATTAAAGATAGATTATCGAAAAAACGTGGCAGGTATGTGTAACTTTTTTCCACACATGTTTTATCTCTTTTTATATCAATTATTTATCATCTTTTTGTTCATGTTTCATTAGGAGAGCTAGCGCTTTCACAATTAATTCAAACAAGATAAATCCCCCATTTGACTTTGGGGTTGAATCTGTTGGGTTGATGGATTGGTTTTATGGCATGGTTACTACGGGAATTGCTTGGACTGATTCGGTAACCTTATTAATTACATTTTCACCTTTATTAATTTTCTGCATATTCTTTTGTTGCTTGATTCGTATCTGGGTTATTTATTCTGGGAGTTATTTTAAGATTACAATATGACAATAGCATGTGTTTTGTGCATCCCTCATTAATTCTTGTTTATGTTCTTATTTCATGTAAATACAACATGTTAATGTACTTATGTACTACCTACGCAAGAAATGCAAGTACGGCGATGCATCCCAGATTAGAGTTACGACAACGGACACATTTTTTATTAACTGGGTGGAACAAATTCATGACATTTGGGTCACCAACAACAGGGACAGCACACTGATCACAGAAGATCATGATGTTGCACAGTACATTCGGGGTTACAAGATACTGACCAATACGCCATGGGACAAAGTGGATTATGTATGTATACCCCTTCATGTGCCGGAGAAATGTCACTGGGTGTTGGTAGTGTTTTATATTCAAAGTAGGTGTCTCTTCATATTTGATTCGCTCAGTGAAGTTGGTTCGACGCACAATCTATCCGTGATTCGTTTGGTTAAAAAGATTGCTGAAATCATTCCTCTTTTCTTGGTAAGTGTTGGGTTTTATGGGAAAAAGGATGATATTGATTGGCAAAACTCAGTAGACTATGCCGACTTTGCATTTTCGGACAGCCTCACCTTTATAACATGTGATAACATTCCCCAGCAAGCTGCAGACTCAAAGTAAGTATTTTTTATTAACGTTCTCAAATCTTTCAGTTCCTAAATTTTTTATTTATGTCAGATATTTAATTAATTTTTATTGCAACAGCGATTGTGGACTATTTACATGCGTGTTTGCTGAGCTTGTATGTAATGGGTATGATTATGTTGAGATTGGCACAAAGTCATTTGACTCGGCCTTTTGTCGACTAAGATATGGGACTTTATTATGGGATTATGGCACTAAAAAAATTGAAAATGGTACCATAAGTGAAAGTGAGGTGACCGGGAAGGTGGCCAGCCGGTTTGGTGGTCCCAGGAGGCAGGTTGAGCAGGTCGGGCAAAGTTAAAGAGTGCCAGCATCCAAGTATGTTCCTAGGAGGAAATCCTAGTATTTATTGTATTGTTGGACAAAATCTAACCCCCCCCATATGGTGTGAACAATGGTGTATATTTTCTGATGGATTGTGGTGTAATATTAATTTGCGCTTTTTCGTATTTTGTAATTTGCGTTATTTTGTGGTGTAAATTTGCATTTTACTGTAATATGGTTGTATTATTAGTGGTTATTAAATTTGCATTCTAATGGTGCACATAGTGGTTTAAGTTCATCTAATGGTGCACCTAGTGGTTTAAGTTCATCTTTTATGTTGCACTACGCATTTTAATGGTGCACATAGTGATTAAAGTTATGTATGTACTATGCATAATTAACCCAGAGCTATACGTCAAATGTCATGAATAAAAATAACCATGACTTCTTGTATTTTTAAACTAAGTGTATTCCCTAATTTATTTTTGTTTGCAAACTCATTTTTTTATTTAACATCAACGCGACACCAAAATGGACACCATGCGGAATATCATAAATATCACCAAACAACTGCTATTCGTCTCTTGACCCAAAAAAACTAATTATCATTGTTATAATATAATCCTTGCAAAGAATTGTCTCAAACATGATTCATATAATAATGTAATAATTTAAAATACTTAACAATCTTAGTCTTGCTTCGCATTAATAACATTGTTACACTATCATTAAAATACATTCTTTCCGAATATTCATTCATTTTTACTACCAAAGTGGTGCACCCAAAAACATCATATTACATACCATATATACCACCTAACAACTGCCAGTTCTTAGTAGATCAAACAAAACCCTTCTATAAATCCAGCAAAAATCAAGGCATAATGCCTCATATTCCAGACACACATACACAACCAAAATCCTGCAATGTCAATTTCTCCACTCCGTACACTGTAGTTATACTACCTATTCACTTGACATTGCTTTTGCGTTGCAATGCTTCTTTGTGTGACCTTCCACCCCACACATACTGCAGATATTTTTAATCTTCTTTGATTTCCTTTCAAAGCATCCCTTCTTCATGTCTTTGTTTGATGACCGTCCCGGTCTCCTTTTTGTGCTTGGTGGCAGTACCAACTCATCCATAACATGTGTTGGAACTGCCCAAGTGCTTTCACAGGGTAGTGGCTCGATTGGTATTGCATAAGTATCCATGAAGTTCTTGTTACTGTAGTAAACGGAGCAGAAGTCCTCAACGCGTAATTTCCTAAACTCAATAGCAGATATTGCATGACAACATGGTATTTCATCATGTTGAAACCGCCCACAGCTACACATGTGCGTGTTAAGACAAACTGTGAATCTCCTTGCACCATCGAGGACTGTATGAAGATGTTCTGTTGAAGCACGCACCTTCATTCAAAATTAATTATTATTACGCAAAAGTTAAATCAATATAAATATTTTAAAATGTAAAATATATTACTGTACTAACCGTTAAACTATTTGACAAGTGCATATTTTCCACCAAGAACTTGTTATATTTTTTGGTCAAAACCGTTGTTGTTGTCCTGCCTTCCTCATTGTTTTTTTCATTCTAACGTTGTATTGTTTGCCTTACATACTCTAACCTGGAAGCCTTCTCCCAGGCAAGATTGCATTATTGAAGGATTCAGCTATGTTGCTTGTCAAAGTCCATGTTCTCTTTACTGTAGTATGACAATGCGACCACTTCTCAAAATCAGCCTTCTCTAGATAGGGACGAATTTTTGGATTGATGTTGTCCATTTGATCCATAAGGCTGTTAAATTCTTGGACTGTATATGCCTTTGCCAAACTGAAGAATAGTTTTCTCACCTCATCAATATGTTTGTGTGTTAACTTTAACAGATTAGACCACAAATGGTAGATATATACAAGCATAATGTTTGATGTCTGGATAAACTGACGCTGTAGCATTCCATATGCTCTTATTTCGGTCGGAAACAAAACACATACCATCCCTTTCACCAAATGCTATCTTGAAATTTTCGAAGAACCATCTCCATGAGTTGTCATTTTCAGAATCAGCAATACCATATGCCAACGGCAAAATATGTCCTACGTGATTATCAAAATAATACGTTGGATAAAACATATATGTCGAATACGTTAATAAATTTATTTGGGGCTATTATGAACAAACTATATTGAAGAATTATGTAAAATACCAACCTCCAGGATCCATTGTGCTAGCTATTAACATGGTCCCTTCAAATGTCGATCGTATGTGTGTCCCATCCACTACAACAATTGGGCGGCAATATTCCATCCTCGTATGCTTGCATCAAGAGCTATAAATGAATATAGAAACTTTTCTTCATTGATCTTTTTTAGATTAACAATGCTGCCCGGATATGCTTCTCCCAACATATGCAAATAAATTGACATTTTAGAGTAGGATTCTATTGGGTCTCCGCGCAAAATCTTTATTGCTTTCTGCTTACCCCTTCATGCCTGCATGTATGTCAATGAAATACCGTGTTTCCTCCGCATGTCTGTCCATATGTCGCTTAGGGTGTAAACTGTCCTGGCATCGCCGAACTTAGGCAGTAACATGTTACCCAGCACAGAACTGTAACATTGATGCCTCACGTATAACCTACCCCCTCTGCGCATATGTGTTTACCGTTGAATACGCGGACTTTGAATAATCCAGACATACCAACGGATGATGACTTAAAGAACCATGAGTACTTCTCATCTGCACATTTCAATGCAAAGCTACAAATAACACCAAATCAAATTAAGTGTAATAATGCCATCTTGCAATATTAAGAAATTTATGCAATTTTTTTATTCATATTACCTTGCTTTACAGGAACGGACAACTTTAAATTGGAATTTCCTCACCAGTGCATATCTTTGCATAACATCAATCAATATATGCTTGTGTAAGTAGATTTGTCCTTCCATGACTATATCTGTTGAAGCGTTCCTGATTACCAGATGATCTTCATTTTCTTCGTGGAAATCCATATTTTCATTGTCACTTCCATCCCAATTGACAGCAGGTGATGTTATTTCTCTGTGGACCACTATTTCATTACTTGTTATCTGTGTTGTGGGCTCAACATCTCTTGCATTATATGTCACACACAATGGATATTTAGAAAAGAAATCCGGATCCAACCTTTTTTGATCCAAATAGACTTTTACGCCCATGTCATTGTGGATTGTCAATGGGGGTAAGTGCACGTCTACGACATATTGGATTACCAACTCAACGCATCTTCTGTCTAAACCTATTTGGGAAGCTATTACATGCAATAAACCATCATAATTTGACGAAGTATCATATAATATACCTTCCATTTTGTAATCTGTGTAGTCACCTGTAATGACACCAAATAAATATCAACACCAACACTAAATCCACAATTTTTATTTCTACCACAGTTCACATATTAGATGCCAAGTAGCACACATAAATACCAGCATAAGCACCAAGCAGGCCACACTTCTTATTCTGACGGCAATTAATATATGATTACCAATGAAACCACCACGAATGAATCAATGTAACAAACATAAGCACCACATGGTGCACTTTTCTCACTTCCACCGAAATGCATATAATATACCAATGAATCTACCATGGAAAAAACACTTCAACTACCATAAGCACCAAATCGTCCACATTTTCCTCTTCAACGACAATACATATCTTATATACCAACGAAACCACCACGCAACTAAAGTTTTAAGAACCAAGTTCTCCACCTCTTTTAAATTAGTCCACCATATGTACGTTACATACCAACGAAACCACCACGCAACTAACTGTTTAAGCAAAATCAATATGACTTGTGCTATTTACCAACTCGTCTATCATTTCAACAAACCAACATCTATGTAGCTAACTAGTAGGTTTTACATTTTTATAAAGTCAACATACGACGACTATACGAGAACTAACCAACTAACCAAGAAACAACGTTAAATAATAATGAAAACATTCTCAACTAAAACACATCTATATGTAACTCTCAATTGTGGACATTCAATATGTTTCAAGAAACTTTTATTCCAAAGTATTTTCTTTCCTGTAGACTCTTAACCACTCAAGGTTTGCCACCGATGTATATTATATGCATATAATACTAATACCTATTAACTCCCATCTTCCATCATATTTCACCAATATTGAAACCACACTTTTGCTACCCATGTCCCTTGTCCAGAGAAAACTGTTAGTTTCTCAACCATTTAGTGGAATAAAAAAATTTTGTCAGTCAAAGTCTTCTTAAATACACCCAAATATTCCCTCCAATTTCTATTGTCTAAACATGTGAATGACACATCTGAATATACATGGGTCAACCGTACAACTTGATGGGGCCTTTCTCCTAGGTTTAGTAGGCTGAATAGTAGAGACCTTCTATGCTATCCAATCCATTAATTTAATTTGATGTTGTCCTTTTTAAATGCAACACCCCTTAAATTCAAAAAGTAAATTTATATAAATTACATATTCATAGTATATAATAAGCTAAATATATCAATATATTAATAAATAATTCTATGATATTTGTTACGATTATCCTTTTATATTATAAAAAAAATCACAATAAATTTCATATTGGATTCGAATCATAATTTCATGATGTATGTTTATCGCGATTATGACAATATCAATTATACATAACAACAAATTATTTCTCCATAGTACAATCATTTTCATTTCCAAAAGAATTATCTCGAACTTATTAGTCGAATCATTTAATTATTTCTTCCCCCAAACATGTAAAATAATCTCTTTGCACCACATCTCACACCAAGACAATTTTTTCCCTACTTTATTGTTATTTTCGCAGAAACATATATAAACAATTAAATTTTTGATTTTGCCATTTCGAAGACCATAGCACCTACTTTATCAACAATTATTAATTAAAAAAAGGAAAAAACATACACATCCATGTCACACACCAACTTCCAAAATGTTTAAAATGTCAATTAATTATTCTTACTTTTTCAACACCTGTCACATCATATATCAATCAACATTAATTAATACAAATCATACCCTCTTACCTACTTTGTAATTGAATTTGGTATTCTTTTTGTAATTTTTTAATGCTTGGTAGAGCCTTTTAATTTCTTGTCAAAATTTGTATATTTGTGAAAATTGCCCTTTATTATATCGTATCGTTAAATTTACTGTTGCATAATGATGAAAAGTTCTATTTAATGTGATGACCAATTTGATGTGATCGCATTTTTACGTTACATTCTTCTTATTTTGTCCATTTTTTTTTATTATCTAATAATTCTATTTAATTTTTTTAAGCTTAGCTTATGATGTAGTATGACAAATGTATATGATAATCTGTATTTCTTGTAAATTTATCCTTTAAATTGTTGTAGCATTAAGTAACAATGAAAAATAATACAATCTATCTAACATTATACTATTAAAATAATACAATATGATATATTATGAAATAATAGGTAAGAATTAGTCAAACAACATAAGTACCTTTGGAAAATACCTTGGCTTCAAACCAGTAAACTACTTCCAATTCATCATTGACAACATGAACAAGAAGTTGGGTGGATGGAAAACCAAATTCCTCAACATGACTGGCAGGTCTATTCTAGCTAAAGCTTCTCTCAATAGCATCCTTTCCCACATTATGCACTTCATTAAAATCCCCTACAAAGTGAATAAATCCTTCAACAAAATCCAAAGGAATTTCATTTGGGGCACCAATCCAGAAAAAAAGGAAGCTTCATTTCTTGAACTGGAACACCATCACAAAGCCTAAGCATCAAGGGGGGGGGGGGGGGGGGGGGGGCCTGGGAATCCAGAGTAGTGAAATCAAGAATAGAGCCCTTCATATCAATCTAGCATGGAGACTCTACCATATCCAAAACAACATATAGAGCCAAGTCCTCATAAGAACACATCTCAACAGGAGGAAGCATCCATTTGAAATTGTGTCCTTGAAGGCTAGAAAGATAGTTTGATGGAGCATAGATGAACCATTTTCAAAGGCACTAGGGTAAATTTCCTCAATGATAAATGGATTCCCAACCATGACCCCATCAATAACATGCTTTATGGCCCTTTTAAAGAAGGTGAGGATAAGGCAAAAATCAGGGACTATTGGAAAAATAACAGATGGGACTTAGTTAAACTGTCCTTTGAGGTGCCTGACAACTTAAGAGTCAACATTGAGTTCATTAATATCCATACGGACTGTAAATTTGAGGGTAGACTAGCCTAGAACCTAACCAAGAATGAAAAGTTCTTCACTAAATCTACCTATAACCAAATCCAAGATGCATCCACTCCTGAAAGACACTTCACCAACAAGAAGTTTGACTGGATTTGGAAAGTGAAAGGGACAAACAAGTTTAAAACTTTCATTTGGCTTTTACATCATTGTAGACTCCCCACTACTAGTCACCTACAAAGGATAGGTCTTCCTGTTGATCCATATGCAACTTCAATCGTAACATGAGAGATGATACTAACCACCTCTTCCTCAATTGCACCAACACCATTAACTTCTGGAATAATGTCAATGCTAACACCACCTACCCTGGGCACATTAACCTTCAAGACCTTATCGATGACAATTTTGGAAAAACTTTGAATTGGTAGCAAGGAAAAACCTTACAACAATCTCATTCCTTGGGAAGTCTTATTACTAGTGTGCCTTTGGAACATATGGACCTAAAGGAATTCTAATATCTTTAGGGGAAAGAAGAACTCCATCTCCTTTAATTATGTTCTCAATCAAGCCATCGAATACCACCTCTTAATTAGCCCTCCCTACACTAACATCAATCATCAAGGAATAATCTCAGTCAAATAGGAGTCTGGGAGAGTTCAAGCTCAATACTGACGGTGCTATCAAAAATGACACTCATATGGGAAGTATAGGTGAAATCATAAGGAATCAAAAAGGAGATTGGATGATAGGATTCATGGGTAAGATCCTCCACGATAACCTCACTAGCAGAGCTTCATGCTCTAAAGCTAGGCTTGCAACAACAATCTAGTTTCCCTTGAGATAAATTTAGACTCCAAGAAAGTTATCGACATGCTTGAACAGGATAACTCCTTGTACGCTAACATCATTTTTGAGTGCATGGGGAGAGCTCCAGCGCTGCATATCTATAGGGAACAAAATAGAGTGGTAGACATGCTGCGTGAGGAGGCACAAGGTGCAATGCTTTTAGAAATACCACCATTCTGGCAACTCCACCATTGTCTGTTGCCAAGCATGTCCGGGTAGATATTACTGGAACCACTTTTTATGAGAAAAATTAAAATCTGTACTAGTAATTATCAAGCTACACACAATGTGTCCCATGTTTCAGACTCATCCGTTGTGAGCAACAAGAACTTCTTACGTACTTAATTATATAGTAATGCTTCCTTTCGAAAAAAAAAATACTTTTGAATAGTAACAGAATTTTATTTTCAATAACTAAAAATGTAAAAGTTTATAAAAATATTGTTGGAACCCAAGCACAATGTATTTCTCTATTATTGGTAAAAATACTCTGGCAATTCAATAAAAAAATATCTTTAAATAAATCAATTTTATAAGTTTGACAAACCAATCTACCAGTCATTATATAGCTTTAGTACATTTTAGAGAATATAATTTTGGTTCTCATTGAATTTGAATTCGAATTCAAATTCGAATATTGCAAGACTAGGTTTTGAGATGACATTTCAATAAATTTTTTTAATTTTCGAAGTTTGATTAAGATATCACAATCATTCCATCGAAATCTGCAATGGTCCCAGAACATATAATTTAAGAGAAAATATTCCATTTTACCACACCCTAGTCTCTTGTGTCACCAACAATCACCATCTTGCTATTTTCTACTCTCCCCACTTTTGACCCACATCCATATCATTAGGCCTCACATTAGTCGTGCATCAGTTTCAGCCTCATGCAGATACTTGACAAATTAGGAGTCTAATTTTTATGGTTACTTTTCAATGGAGGTAATAACAAAGCATAATACCATTAGAAGGAATATACTTTTGAAAAGCGAGGATTCATGTGCTCAGTATGAAAATTATAATTTAACAACTAATTTACCGCAATCATATTTTGCTCAATTCATTATGAATTATTCTCAGTGCAAAAGTATGGGTATAACAAGAGTATAAGTCATCCCATTCCTAAAGTTCAAACTTGAAACCTTTGTTTAAGCATGAAAGGATCCATCCCATCTCATCCCATACCTAGTTGTGTCTTGAACAGGTAAATGTTCCAACATCCAGAACCCGTATCAGTCACCAGACTACTCATCACGTAACTATCGCACTGTTAAGCCCCTAGATGTAAATCTCTTCCATGGTCCCATCAAGCGGGCCACACTTTGATCACGCATAAATGAGAATCCTATTGATAAAACCTCTTCAATCCTAGCTAGCCAATATCTTTATTACAAGAGAACTACGAGGAAAAAGAGGCATTTACTGCTGGAAAGACTACTGCGTAAGATCAAGCTGCACTGTGATACCTGCATGGCCACACTATTGCAGATGCACCTAAGCACAAGGAAGCATTAATACAGGTGCTTCATTTGCAATCCAACCTCCAAGGACTTGAGAGCATTTTCTGAAACGACGTTGCAAATAATGTCCAATATAATGATTTACCATTATCTTCAATTTGTTGAGTTTGTCCAAAAGTCCACTAGAAAGAACTGATATAGTTGATAGCTAACTATTTAACTTGAAGCTTCATTAAATTTGAAGACACAATCATAAAGCCTTCCTCCCAGAAACTGAGCAACTTCCGGATGCTTTACCTGTGTTTGAGAAACATAAAAAGATTTTTAAAAAAGGTAAAAAAAAATAATAACAAAAGAGAAAAACTTTGTATTAAAAGGTGAAAAGCCCCTGAATAGAGGAGAATCCTTAATTTTATTTTTGTCCTTCCTACGGTACCCTCAGCAAGACATAAAGAATAAAAAAGTTGTGGATGGCTTGTTATGGTTGTAAATAAAAGCATGAAGTTATTACCATTCCAATCTTGAGGGAATCACATTTAAATCGAGCATACAAGTTAGTCTCTATTCCACGGCCCTGCAAAGAATTCAAAGAGAAGCTAAAAGTTTAGAGAGGGTGGAAACTTACAATCATTTAAATATGGCAAGTGATGCGGTTCCATAAAAATAAAACTATTTTAACAAGGTAAAGGTATAACAATTTTTTTTTTTTGATTTGCACCGGATGTCTGAGTCTCTTTGAGCACTGGCTAATCCCGGGGGTGCACAGGCCCTCAGCAAGGAGTTTTCCACAAGTGCACCACGGTTACCTCAAGTTTTACCCAATCTAATGGCCCTCAGAAATTGTTTGCACCCAGTGGAGTTCAAACTATTTTTCTGCGTAGTTTTAAATTTTTGTTGTTTAAATCACAACCCTTTTAGATTAGATCCTATTCCTAAATTTTGATTAGGATTACAGTGTTTAATTGTCTCACAACTATAGCTTGTTAAGGATTTCCTGATCTACAAATAGACTTTTAATTGGTGGGCACATGACTTTATGAATAATAATCTGCTGCAGTCTATGCATCTCTCTCAAAACTTTCTCATTTCTCCCTTTTCATGCAACATGAGCAGGTAGGAGATTTGTAAATTTACAAACTTTAAAACCATTTAATTCACTATGATGTCGAATATTCAAATGCTCATATTTTTTAAACAAAATGACAAATCGGGAAGTTCCAACACGACATAGCAGGAGCCGGTAATTGGTGGAAAATCTAAATAAGAGGTTTTAATCAGTTTATACAAGTCCAAGTGGAAAAAGTAATTCCTAAGAAGTGGAGAAAGTGCTTAGTAGCTAAAGTTATGAGAAGCCACAATGATCCATATCCTTCATCCTGTCACAGCAATACAGGGAGAAGTGTGAATCGGTGATTAGAGCAAGGGACATGCAGGGTTGCAGACAGGTCTGTAGCCACATGGTATCATTGCCATCCCTAATCTTTTAATGTAATCTGTCCCCTAAGAACATAGCTCTTCTAACTTTCCTTTTTGAAGATACATAGCTCTCCATCTTACCTTATTCCCCTCGTATCAATTGATATATTCACTTATATAACTCATCTCCTATTTAAGGGCAATGATAAAAAAGAAAACAAAGGCTAGGAGTATATATAACACCCATAAGACAAGGTACAAATAAACCAAGTCACCGAGCAAATTTATGTTGTTTGGATTCTATAAAAGTGCTGCTGAACCCATGTCGGATCCTCCAAAAACTGCACTACTTTTGAAGGATCTGACATGCACCAACAGCATTTTAAAGAGTTTGAGCAATGTAGGAGCAAAGTACAACACGCAAGCAGAGGAACAGCCCTTGCACTAAAGCTTTTTATAAGTCAGCTACAAGAAATAATCATTAAATTTTAACATGTCATGCCACAGGGGAGATAACAGTCTCCAGCAATAACTGCAGCAGCAGGATTGAGAAACTGATAATTTCCCTCTGGTTATACTGCAGTTTCAGAATACAGAACTAGACAAAGGCTGACATGAAAAGGCCTTTCCAAAGGATTATACTGCAAAAGAATTGATACCAAAAGCCTTACCATGCCTTCTAAAATGACGAGGTCAGCATCACTTGCCAAGTATGCCAGCTCCTGAGATACCATTGTAAGATCAATAACCTGCAACATGCATAAATCCATTCAGTAAATAAACCTGACAGCTGGACCAGCCTGAAATTGCCTTAACCTGACATTCATGCAACTCATCACATGCCTAATGACCCAGCCAAGCCAAGCCAAGCCAAGCTGGGGCTCAAGGGTAGGTGCATACCAAATTTAGGTTGGGTGAGAACCAAAATAAGTTAGCCCTAAATTCTTCTTGCTTGCTTAAAAGTAGGAATTCACAATAAGCTAGGACAAAATGTATAATTACATGCTAAGCAATAGAAAGCATAAAAAGGAGATTGATTGTGAGCCAAGCAGGAATCTAAATCTAGAGAATAAGTTTCCCATTCTCTCCTTGGAGGGTGCGGGAGGAAGCTGCAGTATGCAAATGAAGCTAAAATAACTGCTACTTACCGGCAAATCATTACCAGAATTGGCAACTAAAAGATTGGATGTGTCAACACCTATAAGCTTCCCATGCTCATCTTTCAACTGTTATAACCAAAACATGTTAATACCAAACAAAAGCTAAGAGCCCCACAAGTTAAAACATAAGACATCTATTACCTTAGAAAGAATCTCTACTAACTCGGGGTAAGTAACATCATTGATAGAAGGTAAGTCATTAGCAGCCAAAACAACCTAGCCAAAGAAAGCAGTAGTTAAATGCAATATAGAAACAGAAAAAACATTGTTACCAGGAATGCTTTCATATTCTACCGATAGGAGCTAAAAATAGCTTACAAATATCAGCAAATCAACATGGGGCATCCAATTTGATGCACTTCATACCTATGTTGCTCAGACTCTTAGAAAATATCGACGGGTGCTGTCGGATCCTCCAAAAATAGTGTATTTCCGAAGGATCTCACACAGGTGCGGCAACTTTTTTGGAGAGTCCGAGCAACTTAGCTTCACACTATCATCATGGTAACATCTTGAAAGGTGTAACTTATTCACTGGAACTTCGTACCTATTAAACTAGGGGTTTCGAGGTCCTACACTTTCTTCACTTCAGGGGTTGATGAAACAGATACAAGGAAAGAATGATGATATTTACTATACAAAAGGTGCTGCAACTACGATTTAGCCATCAAAACAATGCAAAACCCCAGCTTGAGTGTAATGTTTTACTGGAAATAAACCATTTTCATTAATATCTTGATGTCAAAAAAAGAGCCAACAGAGCAGCATATGAGAATGAAGGTACACTCTCAGAAGCGGCAGTCAAAAATCCTCTCACAGTGATGTATAGTACATATTGTGCACCCGTAAAAGCACCACAAACCAAGCATATCCAAATACACATAATGGTGTTTCATTCAATGCAATGAAATCAAATAACAGTCCAGATATTGGTGACATACACTCCGAATTCAGGTAATCAAACACAAACACTTCCAGTCTGTACATAAAAGGAGCAGGAATTCCAAAACAAACCTGTACTCCATGACGAAGTAATTCTCTAGCAAATGGCAAAATACCCAAAATGATATCTGCACCAGAATTATCAACAAAGATTACAGCCTGTATAAGAATAAGAATGTCAGTGAAGGAACAGACATTAAATGTATTGAGTACTTGTCAAAAGAAAGAAAATAAAATTTGAAGTCCAAGTGACGACGAAATATGATAAAATAGTCACCTTTTTCCATGTTTTTTTGCTCCATTTTGTAATGAAAATTTCCAGATCATCTATAACCCAGGGTCGAGGGACAAGATTTTGGCAACTAGCCAGAAAGGACATACTATCCTCTGAAAACAGCTCTGCAAGCTTCAAGAAAGATTAAAGAAAGTTGATAGTAATTACATGATCTTGAAAACTTTGAATTTCTTTAGAATTTCTGGCTGTGCAGGATACACAAGATTAAGATATGAAATAAGTCTTAAAGGTTTCAGCTAGTTGGAGTCTGAACAGGTCCCAACAAGATGCTCGGGGATAGCATCTTTTATGCAATTCATGGAGCTCTCCCTATTGAAAAATGCATGTTGTGATATGTCACAAGGACTCGGTTGCGCATGTCAAACAGGAGAATGTATATAGGCATGTTTGATTTCTAGAAGGTTTTATGTATCTGTAAGGATCTTTACTAGGGAATCTATGGTCATGTAACACCCGTTTGACATGAGTAGCTCTAGGCAAATGAAGAGTTTAACTTTTAACACAAGTGTTATGCAACAAGTTTGTCAAATAAGAGCAAACATTCCAAATGATGAATCTTCACCATCTGGACTGGCTGATGTCCTGGTAATTTGGGGGGAATGGTAATGTTGTATTCCTCAGCATTATGGTATGCTGGAGACCTCAAGAAGGTAGTAACAAGCTGAAACAAGAAATTAATTATAGTAATTCTAAAAGATCCACTAGCTGTTCAGCATTTTCTATACAACGTTCTTTACACCAAAAGTAGAAAGTTGCAATGCAGTTCCCTTTGATTTTCTGAATGTTGTTGAATCTATCTTCAAAGATTCCTCCATTCCTCTCCCTCCATATAGTCCACCAGATACAGTGTGGGATTATTCTCCACCACTTCTTTTGTGTCTTGGTTCCCCATCTCCTAATCCAACTTCTTAACAAGCTGCTGTGTGCTCTGACATTGACCATTTGGTCTAAAGGGTGCCAATTGGGCGGGTTGGATCAAATTTGAGCAGGTCGTAATGGGTCAAGACAATAAATAGGTCAAGACCCAACCCAACCAGAATTTGCTTGAATCAAAATGGGTTGAGTAATGAGTCATAGAGCGGATAAGGCTGGCAGCGGAACCGGCACTTACCGGTTCTAGTGCCGGTTTGTACCGGTTCCTTGCCGGTCTGGTACAGTTCCCGTATTCTCGGCCAAGGGATGCTCCGGTAGGAGTACCGGGAAGGGAGGGGTTTTTTTTTACCGGTTAGTACCGGTTCCGGTCCAGTACCGGATCGGTATTACTAGTAAATATTACAACAACAACATACCCAGTGGAGTCCCACAAGTGGGGTCTGGGGAGGGTAGAATGTACGCAGACCTTACCACTACCTCATAGAAGTAGAGAGGTTGTTTCCTGGGAACCCTCGTCACAAAAACTCATACGCAGAATAAGCTAGGTATAGAAAATAGGAAAGATTACTGGTAAATATTAAAAAAAAAATTAATTATCCAATTGGCCATTGGGGGTGGGCCCAAACGGCTCAATTGCAGTCTGCAGCTAGCATTTGCAAATTGTCAAACTAGCCGATTCAACGACTAGTTTTCTAATTTAATTAATTTTTTTTAATTCTAAAGTTATTTTTTTAACTTTAATCCCAAAATTCCATCTATAAATACCCCCACACCCTTTCATATTATTTTATACAACTTCTCACAATCTTACTCAACTTTCTCAAATTCTCACAATCTCGCAAATTCTCTACTTTCAATTTAATTATTTATATTTTTTATTTACTCTCAATTAGTAAAGTCTTAATTTTTTTAGTTAATTATTTTGCTAATTTTGGTGGACTAATTTGGAGCAAATTTTGGGGATCAATTTGGAGCATATTCAAGCTTCAAGCTTCATCAACTTTGGCTTCTACATCTGCTTTTACGCAGACGTTCGGTACATTCATTCCAACTTACAAATTTTATCTTATTAGTTTTTATTCTTTATTAGTTGAATTTTTTTTTTTTGTATTTATAAGTTCATATAGTCTTTAATTTAATTACTTGTATCATTTTAGTTTAAGAAATCAAACTGAGCAGGACCAAAAAAGAATACTTGGAGTGCAAATTTTCAGTGTTGGGAGGGATGAAGCAGACATTGATGTGAGACTTGCGGTTCACCTTATCCCCAAGAAGGAAAGCTTTAAGTATCTGGGGTCTATCATCCAGAGTAGTGGGGATATCGACGATGATGTCACACATCGTATTGGGGCGGCTTGGACAAAATGAAGGTTGGCCTCTGGAGTATTGTGTGATAAGAAGATACCACCAAAACTCAAAGGTAAGTTCTACAGAATGGTGGTTAGACCATCTTTGCTGTATGGGGTGGAGTGTTAGCCAATTAAAAATGTACATGTTGAGAAGATGCAGGTCGCAGAAATGAGGATGTTAAGATGAATGTGTGATCACACCAGGAGTGATAAGATTAGGAACGAGGTCATTCAGGAGAAGCTAGAGGTGGCCCCTGTAGCTGACAAGATGAGGGAAGCGAGACTGCGATGGTTTGGACATGTACAGAGAAGGAGTACCGATGCCCCTGCTAGAAGATGTGAGAGGCTAGATTTGGGAGCTACAAGGAGGGGTAGAGGTAAACCAAAGAAGTATTGGGGGGAGGTGATTAGATATGATATGGTGAAACTTGATCTCACCAAGGACATGACCTTAGACAGGAAGGAGTGGAGGTCGAGAATTAGAGTAGTAGGCTAATAGGTTAGATAGGAAGGAGTGGTAATTGTCTGTCTTTATATGTTATTATCTGCCTTTACATGTTTACTATCCTGTATCTACGTATTATCATGTGTTCTTCTCTTTCTTGTCTGCTTATCATATCTAGCTTATTCTGCTGATGGGTTTTCGTGACGAAGGTTTCCCGGAAACAGCCTCTCTACCTATGTGGTAGTGGTAAGGTCTGCGTACATCTTACCCTCCCCAGACCCCACTTGTGGGATTTCACTGGGTATGTTGTTGTTGTATCATTTTAGTTTAATATGGATTCCGGTAGAAAAGGAAAAAGAAAAAGTACTTTTTTTGTTGGAATTGCTAACACATTAACTGGTAAAAATAAATCAGTTGGTTCTTCAAAATCTAAACCAAGACAACCGGCACTTAGAATTAATATGGAAGATTTTACACATGTTGATGATACTTGCTTAAATATTGATACTAATACCAATTTAGATCATGAATTTCTTGAACGACGATTTGGTAATTTTAACGAAGTCGTTAGATGAAGATGATGATATTTTTTATGATAAAACACAATTGCCATATACTGCTACTATTCCCCCGCTCTCGTTCCCCCGTACATCCATCTAGTAGGCCCAAGACGGAACGTGCAAAATAATCTGTTGTTTGGCAATTTTTGACACAAAATGAAGATAAAACTAAAGCAATTTGTAATAAATGTAGACATGTTTTAAGCCATAAAACTTAGGGAAAGGGGGGTGGGACGGGTCATTTAAAAGATCATTTGATGCATTGTTGTAAACAATATGAAGTGCAAGCTCAAGCTATAGCGGATGCAAAAAAAAAATGGAACTCCCCTTCCCGAATCATCCTTAGGAGTAGAAGGTTCAAACATGGTTCAATCGCAGTTAAACCCTTCTAGTGTTTCCGGTCCTAGTACACATCGCCCTTATAGTAGACTACAGGACCTTAAAGAACTTGCAAAAATGATTGTTGTTACTGGTTTGCCATTTAGTTTTGCTAAACATTTGGATTTTATTCATTATATTCAAATTGTTTATAATCCATCATTTAATGATTTTTCTAGAAATACAATTAAAAAACCATTTTTTATTATCAAGGTGGACATGTACAGTATCTTCGTTGTTTATTTACATATAATACTTGTAAATTAACAATTACTTCTAATATGGGTCATAGTATAACTGGTAATGATTATTTTACAATTACCGGACATTGGATTGATGAAAAATAGGTAATACAAAAAAGAATTTTAGGTTATAAAAGTTGTGAATAACGTAAAACCGGTTCTTATATAGCGCAAACAATTCTTGATGATTTAGAATTTTATGGAATTTTTAGAAAATAATTAGCGTAACTTTAGATAACGCTTCCAACAACAAACGTGTTGTTGATTATTTAAAACCAACCCTTAGTCCTATTTATGATGATGGTTTTCATATTAAATGTGCTGCACATTTATAATTTAATTGTTAGAGACATCGTATCATTGTTTGAAAATAATTGTGTAAAAGTTGAAACTGCATGTCATTTTATTTTTAAATGCCAAGTAAAAGTTAGACGTAAGGAAATTGAAAATCAGTGTATTGAATGTAATCTACCTGTTAGAAAAATTCCAAAAACAATAGCTACTAAGTGGAATTTTTTATATGAAATGCTTAAAGTAGCTTATGATTATAGAAAACTGTTACAATAGTTTGGAATGCCCATAACGCTGATATGGATTATCGACTTGATGAAACTGATTGGGCTGATGTTAAAGAACATATTGAATTTTTAAAAGTTTTTTATTTAACTACAAAATAAATTTCTGGTCTTTATTATCCAACTATTTATTCTGTTTTACCAAACATTTGTGCTATTTCTAATAAATTTGCTCAGTTTAAAAATAATCTAAAATTTAAAGAGTCGGTTAAAAATGATTGAAAAATTTAAAAAATATTTTTTTCAATTCCTCAAATTTATTTAATTGCTTGTTTATTTAACTCAACATTCAAAGAAGTAGGTGCATCTCGAATGGTAGAAAGCATATATTCAAATTTAGATATTGAATACGATGAAGATAACCACTTACATAATTTGACTATAGTTAAAAGTAGCATTAAAACTGAAACTAGGAATTTATATGATTCTAATGTAGAAGAACAAGTGCAATATCAAGAACCCAAATCATCTAGATGCAGATACGAGGACAACATTGATGATATGTTAAAAAGTTATCTTGGACGTCTAATGAAAAAAAGGATTTTGATGAATATATTAACCAGGGTATAGAAAGCATAAAGGATCGAGACGTGAAGCCGCAACTTTTGTAATGGTGGAAGAATCGCGGTAAAGCTTTCTCAAAACTTCAGCAGGTGGTTCGTGATGTGCTAGCTATTCAAGCATCGTCAGTGGCTTTGGAAGGCACTTTTAGTGCCACAAGATTCCGAATAGGAGATTATATATTTTCACTAGCAGCCGATAGTTTGGAAATTTCAGTTTTACTCAGGGACTAGATCAATGCGAAGCGGAGGAATTAAGACCGTCCAACTTTGCCGGCTCAATTTGAAGCCGATATAGATAATATTTTATCGGAATCAAATGAAGACGGCATGAATTTTATGGAGGAACAAGCTCAAGAACCAATTCCGGAAAACGTAACATTAGAAATGTTAGAATCACTTAGACAAGATTTTTATTGTGGTATAAGATATTAGTATATTACTATAAATAAAGCCTAATTAAAACAGAATCTTCCTAGAAGGTGGCTGCATAAATTATGTTCTTTTCTAATATTTATATAATTTAAAGTAATAATAAAATTATAGGCTATTCGCCTTATGTTTTTTTTAAAAAATGATTATCTTGAATTTACTTTTACTTTAAGTCTAAAAATTTTTTTAATATATATTTTCCTACTCAAAATTTTAAACTCAAAGGTAAGTTTTACAAAATGATGGTTAGAACATCTTTGTTGTATGGGGTGGAGTGTTGAGCAACAAAAAATGCACATGTCCAGAAGATGCAGGTTGCAGAGATGAGGATACTGAAATGGATGTGTGGGCACACAATGAGGGATAAGATTAGGAATGAGACCATTCGAGAGAAGCTAGAGGTGGCCCCGGTGGCTGATAAGATGAGGGAACGAGACTGCGATGGTTTGGACATGTGCAGAGAAGAGGTACCAATGCTCCTGTAAGGAGGTGCGAGAGGTTGGACTTAGGAGGCACTAGGAGAAGTAGAGGTAGACCGAAGAAGTACTGGGGAGAGGTGATTAGACAGGATATGGCGAGACTTGATCTCACCGAGGACATGACCTTAGATAGGAAGGAGTGGAAGTCACAAATTAGAGTAGAAGGCTAATAGGTTAGCCGGGTTAGGTTGATGTCTAGTCGTGGGGTATTGTAGGGTGTTGTCTTTACCTATATTATGTGTGTTAAATTTATCGTATTTACCTAATATTATGTGTTTTTCATTAGAAGTCGTTCTTCCTATTCCTTTCTTTTACTTTCATTTTTGTCATATCTAGTTTATTCCACCTATGGGTTGTTGAGACGAGGATTCCCAAGGAACAACCTCTCTACTTCTGTGAGGTAGTGGTAAGGTCTGCGTACATTCTACCCTCCCCAAACCCCACTTGTGGGATTCCACTGGGTATGTTGTTGTTGTTGTTGTTGTAAATTTTTAAAATTGAAACTCTAAAATATAAAATGAAACATTCAAAACTTTAAACTTTAAAATTTAAATTTTATATTTTAAAATTTAAACTTTTAAACTCAAAGTTTAAAGTTTAAACTTATAAAAACTTTAACGTTTAAACTTTAAACTTATATATTTGATAATATATAACTTTAAAACTATTCAAATCATGAAAATTTAAACTTTAAACTTTAAAGTATATAGTTAGTTGATAATTTAAAAAAACCTCTTAACTAACTTTAAAAAACTTTTTAAAGTTTAAAGTTTAAACTTATATTTTTTATTATTTTAAACTTTAAAGTTTAAACTTATAAATTTTTATATATTTGAGAATTGAGTTTTTTAAACTTTAAATATATAAAAAATTTAAACTTTACAACTTCAAACTTTAACCAATAATTTAATTAGAAAAAAAAGGGGGAAATCCCGATTTCCGGTCCAGATCCAATTCTTACCGGGACGGAACCCCTAATTTTTACCGATAAGGCCGGTCCCGGTACCGGTCCAATTCCGGCCAGATTTCCTATTGCTTCTACCGGTACCGGTCCGGTTCCAGAAAGTGCCGATCTAGCAGTCCCGTTATCGGTACCTTCGCCAGCCTTAAGAGCGGGTCAAGACCCAACCCGACCCAACTTTTACTAAGTTTTACGTATTTTATTTATTCTTTTTCAATATTTTAATAATTAATTAAAGTATATTTTTTTTATTCTGGCTATATAAAACATCAAATTAAAAAAAATGTTTTAAAATAGTTTGACAAGATCTCTCTCGAATCAATTCAGGTTGCATACCAACCCAACTTTAAATGGGTTGGGCTGAGATAGGTTAAGCTAATAAATGGGCGAATTATTAACCCATCCAAATTTCAACGGGTTGGGTGGGTCGGGTCTAATTTGTCAATCCTAATTTGGTCTCTGTTAAACTGGTGAACATAGTCCAAAGCTGAGATGTGACTTTAAAATGGAGAAATAGATGGTTATTTTCTCTCTTAGCCTCACTGCATAACATGCATCTGGACACAATTGGCAATCCCTTTATCTTTAAGATCTCATGAGTGAGACAGGCTTTCCTGATTACTAACCAAGCAAAGCACTTAACTTTAGTAGGAGCCATATTTTCCCATACATGCTTCCAAGGACCTATTTTGTTCTCGGGCATCCTGGATACCTTTTTCCTATAAATTCTTCCTACAGAGAACTTGCCATCCTTATCATGTTTCCATTTAAAAGTGTCATCCTCTACGGTGGTGCCTTTGAAACCATCAATCATCTTCAATAGCTCCACAAACCTGCCTATCTCCCAGTCATTAAGATGCCTCCTGAAGAAGTTCCATCCCTGAGGGGACCAACTATCAGCCACTGTAACCTCAAGGTTAGTGCATATATTGGCCAGTTCAGCGAAAGCTTGCATTAGAACTTCTTGTCCAATCCATAAGTCCTCCCAAAATAGTATTTTGTTACCAAGATCCACCTCATAACATGAATTCTTTACTAGTCTAGGCCAAATATTCCCTATAGATCTCCATACCGATGTTCCATAGGTGGTTGATACTGCATTGGTACACCATTGTTCTGTCATACTTATTCAAGATTACCTCCTTCCATAGAGCTGGTTCATTTCCATTAAATCTCCATAACAATTTCATTAACAAGAAATTCTATATTTTCAGATTCCTGACTCCTAAACTACCAGCCTCCTTGTGTAATTGTGCAATCTTCCATTCTACTAAGTGATATCCTATCCCTCCCTGTTCCCAAACCAAAGAAATTCCTTCTTAATCGGTCAAACGTCTTGACCACACTTATTGGAATGGGGAACAGGGATATCACATATGTGGGTAGTGAGTCCAAAACTGCATTTATCAAAGTAAGCCTACTTCCAAGAGACAAGTATTGTGTCTTTCAATTTGCCAACTTCTTTTCTGTCTTTTCCAAAATCCCATCCCAGATAACCAATTCTTTGTGTTTGTTGCCTGATGGCATGCCCAAATACACTGTTGGTAATGTGACTACCTTACACCCCAGGATCCCAGCCAGTTCCTCTATTTGCATCACTTTATAAATAGGAAAAAGGTTACTTTTCCTCTAGTTAATGCTTAAACCTGAAATGGCTTAAAAAACAATTAGTATCACCCTGATATAACAAATTTTTTCAGTAATAACTTCACAGGATCATCTGCATACAACAAATGACACATTTCCATATCTACTCCTGTTCTGCTGCTAACCTTGAATCCCTTTATCCATCTGTTGCTAATAGCAATTCTCATAATACTATGGAAACCCTCCATGGCAATGATGAATAGGAAAGGAGAGAGAGGGTCACCTCGTCTAAGACCCCTCTCTGAAGGAGACAAAACCTAGTATGGAGAACCTAACAGTTCTAATACAAAAGCCAATCTATTTAAACCACCTTTCACCAAATCCCATTTGTCTGATAATGTTTAGCAAGAAAGCCCAGTTCACATGATCATAAGCCTTCTCTATACTAACTTGCACATAATTCCTGGCACCTCCCCTCTCGATCTAGTATTACACACATTAACTGGCTATAAGAGCAGCGTCCATAATCTGCCTGCCTCTAATAAAGGGCATCTAATGAGTGTTCACTAATTTATTTATAACCTTTTCAACCTCTTTGTCAGCACCTTGGCAACGATCTTATAAACCCCACTGATGAGACTGATAGGTCTATAATCCCTTAAAGCAGCAGCTCCAACTCTCTTGGAAATAAGAGACACATAAGTGGCACTGAAACTTCTACCAAAGACCTGATGAGAATGATAATGTTGCAAAGTGTTCATGCTATCTTCCTTCAAGACTTCCCAGAAAGACTGGTAGAAACACATAGGGTATCCATCTGGGCCAGGTGCCTTTTCACTTGCACATAGCTTGATACCACTAAGGACTTCCTCCTCTTTAAATTGCCTTTGTAACCATTCTTGTTCCTCATTGGTAATTCCAGGATCCTCATCGAAGCTAAAGTCAGGTCTCCAATTTTCAGATTCCTTATATAGGTTTTGGTAGAAGCTCTGAATGCTTTCTTTTATAGCTGCAGAATCATTAATTGTTTGACCCTCCACTTCCAGTGAGTCAATAGCATTGAACCTCTTGTGTGCTGTGGCAGTACTGTGGAAATATTTAGTGTTCTTATCTCCACTTTTTAACCGCTGAACTCTGGACCTTTGTCTCCAAGCTATCTCCTCATTTCTAGCTACCTCCTCAAGTTCCATAGATAATTGGACTTTTTGGACTAGTTAGTCTTTAGTGAGGAGCCTCTGATCTTGGGTGGTCTCTAGCATTGAGATTTGATTCAAAATTTTCTCCTTTTTCCTCCAGCTGCCATTATTTTCCCTGTTCCACTCCTTCATTTTGCCTTTTAAAAGCTTCAATTTACAGGCTAAAATGAAAACAGGGGTGCCACTGACCTGAAAAGAAGCCCAGCAAACTTGCACCTCACCTTTAAAACCCTCCACACCTAACCACCACTGCTCAAATTTAAAATAGGACCTTTTGAATTCCCAGTCGCCACAAATAAGCATAATAGGTCTATGATAAGATCCAACTGTAGGAAGTAGATTTTGTTTGATCCGAAGGAAAAGCTCCTCCCATTGGGAACAAAACAAAAATCCATCAATTCGAGAAGCACTCACATGATTTTCTCCCCTCCTCCAGGTGTAAGATCCTCCAGATAAAGGAGGATCAAACAATTCCATCTCACTGATCCATTACGAAAGTTCGGCCATTGCACCTATAATTCTGTGTCCATTTGTCCTCTCAGTCAGATATCTAGTAATATTTGAGCCTCATTGTGTTACTGCCAATGACTAAGTTGGTAATTTGAGTCATATTGTGTTACTGCTAATGACTAAGCACTCTAAAAGATTTTTCTGCAAATTCTAATTGATTTGCATCTTTCATAAAGTTTTTAAGCTGGGAAATATCGTAGATTCCTAAAAATTGGAGAGGCAGTGCAAAATGTGATTAAGTAACTATTAGTCTTAAGCACAAGAAGTCAGGAACCACGAGGAAACAATACTTTTCTGATCCTGGGAGTAAGACCGAGCAATACGACTTTTTTTGGTCTGATACTTCAAATTCATGCAATAAATCCCAAAGAATGCTACAAGGGTGTCATTGCAGATGCCAATCTTCCCGTAATCCTGCGAATAAGAAGTTCCCCCTCTAAGAAGGATCAGTATTGGGTGCTGAGCTGCTGATTTTGTGGCGTAAAAACCTCTTAAAGCAAGAGTAAATTGCAGTAAATAGTATGGGAGGTTGCAACATTTTAAGTGGATTATGAGTATTGTCAAGGAATTGAATAAAACAGTTAAAATCTGTCATCTAGAGTGACTGTCTGTTTGGAATGCACTTATATTTAAGTTTCAAAAGTGGCAAGAAAGGGAAAACAATAACTAAAGGGACCAACTGAGGAAATATAAACTTGAGCAACTTAACCTTCCTCTAGAATTGAAAACAATCTATATTTGTGGGTGTTTCTACTTTTGATATATTTGTAAGAATTATTTTTGCCCAAACACTAATAAACTTTATTACTTCATAAAAAATTTTAAAAAATATTCCACTGGAGTTTCTAGATAGTTTGAGCATAGGATTGGATCTATATTGTCAAAAGTACTATCGAATAAACCAAAGCAGTTGATTGAAAGAGTTTAGTTGCCATAACTTGACTTACTCCCAGGGTAAATATTCAATCTAAATGAAATAATGGTTCAGAATATTAATGGACTTCATCCAGTGATTATGAAGAAGTCATGGATCAAAAAGCATGGTTTACCTTCGCGGAACCAAGATCAAATATATTTCCTGCAAAAATTCCTCTGACCAAATTCTCTACACGCTTGGCTTCATCCTCAATAGCATCATTGAGACATACTACATCCTTAAATAAGGATATAGCCTTCGCATTTTCTTCATCCTAGCACATTTTAATACACCCAACAACGGAAAAAAGTTCAAATCTGATACTAATTTCTAATGTTGCAAGAAAAGGAGCACAAAACAATTGATGATCTGTAAAGTTGAGATTGTTTATTTTGTAAGGTATGTCAACATCCACAAGCTGACTGTTTTTTTTTTTTTTTGACAAAACACCCAGAAGCATGTCTGCACAGTAGATGCAATGTCAGTCTTTTTCTAATTATTGTAATATATTTCCTTCAATTATTCTATTCTTGACCATAGGTAATCAATGAAATTTCATATTAGAGATTTTCATAGCACTCTTCATTTCCTGAGGGTTATTTCTTTGACCGCTTGCTAACAGAAGAGTAACTTGAGGAATTTAATATTGGAGAAATGATACTAACCTTAACCTTTTTAAATATATCTCTGAACCCCACTTCCCGAAGCACTTGCTCTCTAAGGCGACAAAGAAGCTAGAAGAAGAAAAAAGGGAGAAAACGCTTTAGCTTCTTGAAGGTATCAGGAAACTTAAAGAGTCAACAATTGCTAGCATAATAATGGCTGAGCTTACAATGCAATCAGGAGGCCCTCCATGACTTTCAGGATCTTTCTTTAGATCTTCAAGTATTGCAGCATACCTATCCATCAACAAAAAATTACGAGTAAAAATTGGAAACTATCATCAATTTTCAATTTGTAAATATAAACCTCAAACCTTCTGAAACATACTGACACTTGCTCAAGGTATATAGTCTAAAAAGACTATTTTTTCCATCATTTTGATGACAAGCCAAAACCACTTAGAATTAGAAGTAACCAAGTAACTTGCACAAAAACTTTTTTCTTTCATAAAGTAAATTTTTTTTGGGATAAGTATCAACAAAGTAAATTATTTTATTGATTGGAAGAAGATGAAACAAGAGCAGGTCCAAGTAATGTGTAGTAAATTAAGAAGATTCATATAACCAACCCCGATTAGTTTAAGATTGAGTCATAGCTGTTGATTGAAAAGGGAAAATCTCATATAGTAATACATAGATTAATAGAGAATCTTGTACAAATGATTCTCTACTCGCAACACCCAATCATTTATTGCTAACTTGTGATTCATAGGGTACTCTAATGATCATACAATTGAGAGAAAAATCTCTCCCATACTTCCCATGGTTGGGAAAAAATTGCATCCCTTTCGTTGCACACTTCAATAGTTGACCACAATATTGCTTTCACAACTATTTTCCAGGACCAACTTAGGCCTTTTTTAATTAAAAAACCTTAGTCCTGCTATACTCCCACTTAACAGGCTCCACCTTGACTATTTTTCTTTTATTCAGGTATTCGTTCAGTTCTCAGTTCATAAGCATAAGATCTCCATGATTAACATTCCCAATTCTCTTCCTCTCATCTGTCCTTCTCCGTGCTTCTCATTTCCTTTGTTAGTGTTGTGGAAGGCGACCTTGAGGAACTCTAAAACCTTAAGCTTAGGTGCAACACAAGACGGACAGTTAGCTTCATTTAGGCATCACTCTTTAGTATATGCATCTAATTGTTGAAGCCTGTGGCTCATCACACGTGTTCCATCTAGAAAAGCAACCATAAACAGTGGACATACACAATGGTATAGGCAGAATTTTCATCAAGGGGGTTCAAAAGATAAAGATCAAGTAAACACGAGAAAATTACAAATGGAGAGGGGCGGCGAAGAGCAAGACTAACTTTAACAGGCTAAATTTTAGATCGCCTAATCATTACCACCTTAACATCTATTCCTACTTATGCTCCGCTCCATCGAGTGCTTCTTAGAGTTTCTTTTTTCTTTTCACTTTCAGTGTTCTGTTTTATTTAAATTTATTTTTCTCTTGAATTGGTGTCCTTCAATTATATATTAGTTTGAAAATTGGCAAAATTCTTTAAAAATTCGTAAAGAGTGACTTACTAATATTATAATACATATTCAATGCTCAACAATAACAATATTTTAGAAAAATAATCAACAACATCAATATGTTAGATCAGTAACAAATGCAGGATCTTGTACAAGCGACATTACAAAACAACATACCCAGTGAAATCCCACAAGTGGGGTCTGGGGAGGGTAGAATGTACGCAGACCTTACCACTACCTCATAGAAGTAGAGAGGTTGTTTCCTGGGAACCCTCGTCTCAACGACCCATAGGCAGAATAAACTAGATATGACAAAAAGGAAAGGAAAAGAAAGGGATAAGGATAGAGATAGGGATAGGGATAGGGATAGGAAGAGCGACTCCTAAATGAAAAACATATGATATTATGTAATACGATAAATTTAACACATATTATGTATACCTATGCTATACAGACTCGACAACACCTACTACCCTATAATACCCCAAGGCTAGACATCAACCTAACCTTGCTAACATATTAACCTTCTACTCTAATTCGTGACCTCCACTCCTTCCTATCTAGGTCATGAAGGTGGCAAGAATGTGTTTTCTCACTGCACGATGTTCATGGTGTTGCACATGCATTGTTGGATTCACATCCTAGTGCAGATATCAATGACAAGATACAAGAATCATGGCAATAGGCTAATAAAGTATTTCGACATACTATATTACAAATTGTTTCTAATGAAAAATATTTGATGTGTATTGTAGTTGCAAGAAAGAAAAACTATTTGTGCAGCTTCAACCAAAAAGTTCATCGTTGAAGATGCTACAAAACCAAAATTTCTTATCAGAAAATATTATCAATGGCAAATGAATGATGAGAACGAGAAGAAAGTTCAAATAAATGAACATAAAAATTACTTGAAGACTTGAAATTCAAGGGAAATTCTCTTTCAGAAAAATTTGTTGCTGGAGTGTTGACAGAAATTGCCTAATTAATGGAATGATTACAAAAACAGCTTAAAACATAAGCAAACAAACTTCATCATTGAGGAATAGTGACACATATCCTAATTGAAAATACCTACAAAAAGGAGTCCTTCAAAGCTAAAGAGATGACTCAAGGCAAATCTTGTCCAAAAGAACAACAGTAAAAGAGAAGATAATAAATCTCAAAGTTACAAGCCTGATAACCCTAATTTTAGAAAAAAGAAAGGTTGTTTCGCTGGTGCAAAACCAGGTCATCATGCCGATGACCGACAATGCAGGAAAAAATAAAAATGACAAAGAAAAAAGCTATCCTCCCAAGGCTAACTTAGCTAAAGGAGATGATATTGTTGCATTTATCATTTCTTGAGCAAACATTATAGCACGTGTAAACAAATGGGTGGTAGACTCTGGTGCTACTCGACACATTTGTACAAATCAAGAAGCATTTACCTCCTATACACCAATAGAAGACGACAATTAACTGGTCTGCCTCGGAGACTCAAGGACGATATAGGTCTTGAGTAAGGCTAAAGTTCTTTTGAAGCTCTCTTCAGAAAAAACATTAGCCCTTGCGGATGTGTTACATGTTCCTACAATGCAGACAAACCTGATTTCTATAGCCTTGCTAAATAAATTTGGAGCAAAAGTATCATTTGAAAATGAAAGATTTTGCTGACAAAAAAAATGTGTGCGTGGGAAAAGACTATGATAACCAGAGACTTTTTGTACTTAGAGTTTTTGATGTTATAAATGAAAAAGCATCTACTTCTGTTTTATGATCGAGTCTACTTCTTTGTGACTTGCTAAACTAAGACATGTTAATGTCTCATA
The DNA here is from genome assembly GCA_029948455.1 of Solanum rostratum. Taxonomy (NCBI): domain Eukaryota; kingdom Viridiplantae; phylum Streptophyta; class Magnoliopsida; order Solanales; family Solanaceae; genus Solanum; species Solanum rostratum. The sequence goes on from CM057055.1 coordinate 54,517,791, forward strand.
TATAAATAATATGCAACCACTTGGATTGACATCTGGTGTAGAGTCAAATAATTGTAATAAGTGGGAAATATGTGTTGAAGCTAAAATTACTAAAAAGTCATGTTTTCAGTGAATAAAGAAACTAAATTATTGTCTTTGATTCATAATAATTTCGGTGATTTAAAACCAACTATGATCAGAAGTGGTAACAAATATTACTGACCATTATTGGTGATTTTTTCTAGATTTACTAAGTTGTATTTGCTTAGAAATAAAATTGATGCATTTGATGCCTTTATTTCTAGTAAAACAAAGGTTGAAAATCAATTTAGCGGGTGTTTAGATAAGCTTATTTTTAGGTGCTTTGTCTTTTAAGCACTTCTTAATTTTTAGAAGTGTTTAGCAAAGACACAAAATACTTAAAAAGCACTTTTCTTTAGGCTTAAAAAGTACAAAAAGAAAAGGCCAAAAGCCCAAAGTAGGTAGCTACTTATGACTTTTGGCTTTTAAGTCACTTAAAAAGCTTATCCAAACCCTCAGGGGTTGGCCAAGTGGTAAATTGACTTGAGCCTTGGGGTTTGCTCCCTTTCAAGGTCTCAAGTTCGAAACCCACTGGGTGCAAACAATTTTTTAGGGCCATCGGATTGGGTAAAAACCTGAATTAACCGTGGTGTACTTGCGGGAAACTCCTTGCCGAGGGCCTGTGCACCCCCGGGATTAGTCGGGGCTCAAAAAGTCTCGGACACCCGGTGCAAATAAAAGAAAGTTTATTCATACAACCCCTTAGTAAAAAAATCAAGAGAATTAGATCATCTGGAGGTGGACTACTTATCTTTAAACTCCTTTTGTCAAAAAGAGAATTATTCATGAGGCAACTCCACCTTATTCACTTGAATCTAATGAAGTAGTTAAAAGGAAAATTACTCATTAAAGTAAATGATGAATTCCTTGTTATTTAGTTCTAAAGCTCTTGATAATTTGTGGAGTAAAACTATCTTATTACAAAATAGAATCCCTCAAAAAAGAAATGGCAGAACTCCTTATGAATTATGAAAAAGTTATAAACCTAACCTACAATATTTAAAATGGTGAGGATGCCTTGCTAAAGTTCTTTCCATGAACCTAAAACGAGAAAAATAGATTCCAAAACTTTTGATTGCATACTTATTGGATATGCTAAATGAAGTGTTGCATATCAATTTCTTGTTTTGAAAAATGATGTGTTTGATCGCAACACAATTATCGAGACAAAAATGATGAAATTTTTAAACATATTTTTCACTGTCTGATAAAATTTCTCATGCACCTATTGATAAAAATACTGAGATTACCTCTAATAATGAACTGAGAAGGAGCTAAAAGCCTAGAAAAGAACATTCTTCTTGTGAAAATGATTTTCAAACTTTTCATGTTAATATTGAACCATCAAATTATTTTGAAGCTATATCTTCTTGTAATGTTGAATATTGGAAAAAGGCAATAAAAGTAGAAGTTGATTCTATCATGAAAAGTACTATCATGAAAAGTAAAACATGAATTCTGACTTATTTACCTCTTGAAGAAAAACCTATTGGTTGTAAATGATTTTAAAATGGAAACTTAATCTTGATAGCTCTGTAGATAAATACAAAGCTCGTTTAGTAGCTAAAAGATTTGCATTAGCAACTAGATTCTCTTCTATTCGAAAAGTAATTGCCTTAACCATTATTCACAAGCTTTTAACTCATCAAATGAATATTAAAATAGTCGTTTTAAATGGTGATTTAGAAGAAGAGATGTATATGATTCAACTTGATGGATATATTATTTCTGGACAAACAAATAAAATTTGTAAGTTGATGAAATCACTTTATGGTAAACAAGCTCATAAGCATTGATTAGTTCTTAATAAGAGATGATTTTTCTTTTATTGAAGTGGATAAATGTGTTTATGCTAAATTGATAGACGAACTATATCATAATATGCATATATATATATATATATATATATATATTGATGACATGAGTATATCTAGGACAAGTTTGAATATTGTGAACAGTACCAAGTAATATTTGTCTACTAGTTTTGATATGAAAGATCTGGGTGAAGTAAATATGATATTGCGAATTAAAGCTATAAGAAGTGGAGACGGTACATTTTTTTTGGATGACAAGGAAAACTCGCTGCCACTACCCTTTGGGTGAGCACAGGGTAAAAGCCCCGCTCCTATGCAATAGCTCACAAACCACACACAAGAGGTGATCCGCAATAGACAAGCCCAATATAACAAGCTCGACCCGGAAGCGATATATTATCGTCGCAAGAACATCATGTGGAAAGACTTTTGAAAAAATTTAATGTTTTTAGATGATACCTGCAACCACTCCTTATAATGTTTACTCTCAACTGAAAAATTATAAAGGTACCTGGTTGCTCAGTCTAAATATGCTCAAAATATTTGGAATCTAGTGCATTTAATGAATTTTACTAGGACTACTATAACCTATGTTGTACGTAGACTGAGTAGATATACCCATAATCTCAATAAAGAGCATTGAACTGTACTACATAGATTAATGAAGTAATTGAGAGAAATCATGAATGATGGTATCCTGTGTAGTGGATTTCCTTCTACATTAGAAGGGTATTGTGATGCAAACTGAATCTCTGATTCAGATGAGACAAAACCTACTGGTGGCTATGTTTTCACCCTTGGTGGTGGTGCAATATAATGGAGATTAGCTACACAGACGATCATTGCTAGATCGAATATGGTGTTAGACTTTGTAGCTCTCGAGCTAGTTGGTTCGGAGGTTGAGTGACAAAGAAACTTCTTAACTAATACCACTTTAAAAAAGGATGTGTGGTCTCTTGTATCTATGCGTTGTGATTGTCAAGCCCCATTTGCTATTGAGAAGAGTAAATCTTATAATTGTAAGAGTAGACACATGACATTGAAAAATGATGTCGTTAAGCAGTGAGAGATGGAATAATATCCATTGATTGTTTGAAGTCAAAAATGAATTTGGCCAATTCTCTGACTAAACTTTTGGGAAGAAAATTAATTCTTCAAACCTCAAAAAAGATAGGGTTAAGGCTGATATGATTGTCAATAAAGATGGTAACCCAACCTATATGATTGGAGATCTGATGAAATAAGTTCATATGGATAATAATAACAAGTTGATATTGACATTGCATATTACAAGAAAAGTGTTTGAACTGCTACTAATTGTGAGGATGAGTTATTAACTCTTAAAGCAGTATATACATGATGAATTCATCTACATGAGAAGTGGAGTGAGCCACTTCTATGAGATTTTGGCAAGTTTCTAGAGCTCTCATGAATGACCAGGTTCATGCATGGCTTAGTGCAAAACTACGTTGAATAAGAAAATATGGAGGTGAAATGTGATCGGTAAAATATCTTACTTACAATAAGAATTATTAATTCATAGCAATGTTATACTTCATCAATCATTCTGTAAGTTAAATTTTAATGATCCAATTTTGGTTCATAATCAAAAAGAAACCTAATCTATTGCATTTTGATCATACAAATCTAGCAAGTCTTACCTCTTGACTCCATCTTTTAAAATATGTGGGCATTATCCAATCTACTTACCAGCCTCATATGAGAATGGAAATTGCTTATCCACACACACCAAATGATTGCTAATGAATTTGAAATACAAATAAGATTAAAAAGAAGGCCAGCCAGAATTGGGTCGATGACCTGATTCTGGCAGAAAATCAAAGCAAAGACTGAAAACAGCACTTTTTCAGCACACTGTACTCAAGCTTAACGGAAAGTATTTTAGTTTCCTTAGTACCCATCGCTTCCCTCCTCAAACATAGGGAATGAAATAGATGACTTTTTCTCTATTACATTGACTATCCTACTCCGTGAACCGAAGGGTAAAAGGAAAATACAAAATGGTATAGAAGGATACCTCTGAGCAAACTTTTCGGCTTTCGTAGGAGCATCTGGAACAGTGTCATCGCTCTCAGCCCTCTTCCTGCATTCATTAACAACAAACAAGAAATGTAATGGCCAATCCAAAAAATGATCAAAACACTGCGCCAAACACACACACAGATACCTATGATTTTCCTCTTATGTTTAATTCCAATGCAGTATAATCAGAAATACGAATTATTTCAAGCAATAGCTAACTTAATAAGGTGACTCTTAAATCCAAAAGGTATGATCTACACATCATTTCTCGAATCTACAACTGGAGGGGGAGAATGACATAGTGCCGACTGTAAAAAAGGCAGAAGTCTAATTCGAACAGAAAAAAAAAATACCTAAAAGAAGGGATGGAATTCATAAAGAGGTCGATCCAGGAAAGCTCGGTAGGAGTTGGTTTCTTGAGATTGTCGGAGGGGAACCTGTAAGGAATGGTACATGCTCGGTAATTCGATTCAATTGGTGTCATCAACAACGGGAAAGGCACCAGTTCGCCGGAACTCTCCATTTCTCGCTGCGCGTTTCAACTCGTTCAGTGACCACGGAATGTCACTCCTCCTTTCTGTTTCCGTCGCTGTATGCAAACGAAAGTAGAAGGCAAAGGAGGAGTCCTATAAATTGAAAGCTAAAGTAACTCCTTTGAGAGTCTATAGAGAATATTCTCTTTTTCTTCTTTTTTTTTTGGTAATGGCCTAGTTCCCCCTTCCCCTCCCACCACCAACAAAAATAAAATATTTATACTAGGGTCCTTTGGTTACTGATTAGAGTTACGTGGGTA